>CAJSME010000002.1:887500-1487500 GCA_907269095.1 Blastobasis adustella
ACCATACTCCCCCCGGAGTCCAAAATCTTTGGTTTCCCGGAAGCTGCCCGCCGAGCCATTGTAGTAACGTCGGCGGATCGCTAGATGACATATTTACGGTTAGAACTAGGGCGGTATCTAATCGCCTTCGAACCTCTAACTTTCGTTCTTGATTGATGAAAACACCTTTGGCAAATGCTTTCGCTGATGTTCGTCTTGCGACGATCCAAGAATTTCACCTCTAACGTCGCAATACGAATGCCCCCAGTTATCCCTATTAATCATTACCTCGGAGTTCTGAAAACCAACAAAATAGAACCGAGATCATATTCTATTATTCCATGCACGAAATATTCAAGCAGCATTTTGAGCCCGCTTTGAGCACTCTAATTTGTTCAAAGTAAAATTGTCGGCCCATCTCGACACTCACTGAAGAGCACCGCGATAGGATTTTGATATTGAACCGGCGTTTTACCGTCGGCTCACCGACGATATGCTCCGCAGACGTGTCAGTATCACCGCGGATGCGGTGCACCGACAGCGCGGCGCACAAATGCAACTACGAGCTTTTTAACCGCAACAATTTTAGTATACGCTATTGGAGCTGGAATTACCGCGGCTGCTGGCACCAGACTTGCCCTCCAATTGTTCCTCGTTAAAATATTTAAAGTGTACTCATTCCGATTACGAGGCCTCTTAAGAGTCCCGTATCGTTATTTTTCGTCACTACCTCCCCGTGCCGGGAGTGGGTAATTTGCGCGCCTGCTGCCTTCCTTGGATGTGGTAGCCGTTTCTCAGGCTCCCTCTCCGGAATCGAACCCTGATTCCCCGTTACCCGTGACAACCATGGTAGTCGCAGAAACTACCATCGAAAGTTGATAAGGCAGACATTTGAAAGATGCGTCGCCGGTGCTGGACCATGCGATCGGCAAAAGTTATCCAGATTCATCAAAATTAACGACTTCGGACGCAAGGCCCTCCGTCGATTGGTTTTGATCTAATAAAAGCACTCATCCCATCACTGGTCAGAGTTCTGATTGCATGTATTAGCTCTAGAATTACCACAGTTATCCAAGTAACTGAGTAAGATCTAAGGAACCAAAACTGATATATTGAGCCATTCGCGGTATCGCCTTAATACGGCTTGCACTGAGACATGCATGGCTTAATCTTTGAGACAAGCATATAACTACTGGCAGGATCAACCAGGGAGCTATCGATATACGGGCGTTAGCCCACAATCGCACATAACCATCGCCCTCGGCATCGTGACACCTCGGACGCGGCGTGACTCCTCGACGACTGACTCTCCTAGACTCGTTGTTTTGAGTGAGAGGCAGACATTACAATATCAGACTTCTTCGTTGACGTATCGATGCGCAAACTTTCTACGGCTTGCGCAGCGACAACGTAGAGTGGCGTCAAGAACACCAAGTTAGTGTACTTTGACAAGCGACAATTTTCACGATTATAGATAATCATTTAACAGATGCGTTAAATAATAAATCGACGATTGCCGCCCGGTGTTGGAGAGACCGTCATACGTAACGGGCATTATAGACGAAACAGTAACGCGTTTAACGTCCAAGCGTGGTTCGCCCCTAGCGTGGTTTCACAAAGTGCTTTTCCAAACACTTTGCGCGCTTATGCATTTCGAACGACCGTTTCAATTTAACCATGTTCGTATATCCCGCAAGATACCCATTGAAGGGACTCCGCGCATACATACACAATCGTTAAATCGGTCGACACAACATAAAAACAGTCACACAGAGACACTAGCGGCAGACGTGGACGTCTAACGCGCAGCGCTCAATGCACACAAACACCTGTCCACAAGTCCACAAGTCGGACAAATCGGCAAAATTACAAGCTGCGTCGGTTAGTAACGAAAACTTCTGAATCATCGGAACGGCTGCGCCGAGCGCGCGTAGCGCGTCGCGCGTTGCGCGTGCGCACGCTGAGGTACAATTTATACGCTCAATAGGCAAGCAAAAAAAAAAAAAAAAAAAAAAATTTTCATTTCGCACTTTTTTCATTTCGAGCGCATCTCAAGGGTTAAATACATAGAGTCCAAACAAAATTTTGCTTACTCTCGTACACATTCTTTACATTTTTCATTTTGACGGCGTCTCAAGGGTTAAACAAACAAAGGGTTAAACAAAGTGTTTGTAAACAAACAAATTAGTGTTATTGTTATACATATATACATATATACATACATACAGTCTGTAATTAAAATTTGAATATAATTTTTAGCGCAGTTGACGGGTTCATTAAACATTTGTGTCATTTTTATACATACACACGCATATACAGTGTTATTGTCATATAAATTAATGTAATTAAAATATGTATACAGTTATACAGCCTGTATCAGAAATATTATATTCTATACTTTTTACACTTTGCATACATACAGTCTGTAATTAAAATTTGTATATAATTTTTAGCGCAGTTAACGGGTTCATTAAACATTTGTGTCATTTTTATACATACACACGCATACAGTGTTATTGTTATACATATAACTTAATGTAATTATAATATATTTAAATACAGTTATACAGCCTGTATCAGAAATATTATATTCTATACTTTTTTCACTTTGAGTGCGTTCAAAGGGTTAAAAATTAGTGTCATAGTCATACATGAATATAATACATTCCGTAATTAAAATTTGTAAATTTTTACTAGTTTTCTATTGCTCTAATTTTGAGTGCGGTTAAGGGGGTTAAACATTTGTGTTATTTTTATACATACACACACACAGTGTTATTGTTATATAAATTAATGTAATTAAAATATGTATACAGTCTGTAATTGAAACTCGTACATAATTTTTAGCTAAATTTTTATAAAATTATTTACTATTTTCACTTTGAGCGCATCTAAAGCGTTAAGAGTTAGTGTTATTGTTATACATATATACATATTATTGTCATACATACCTACAGTCTGTAATTAAAATATGTATAAAATTTTTTTACCGCGGTTATGAAAATACATCTGTAAAAAGCCAATAATAGATCCACACTTATATTAATTAATTAGTCAACTGTGCATTTAATACATTTTGTATTTTTTTTTACGCTTTGTACTTTTCATACTTTATACTTCTTACACACTGTACTTTTTGCACTTTGTACATTTTATACTTTCTACTTCTTACACCCTGTAATTTTTACAAATTGTACATCTTATACTTCGTACTTTTTACACACGTCATACATTTCACTTGTACACACTTTACATAAATTGTTAATTTTACACTTTGTCCTTTTTACGGTCCGTACTCTTTACAATCTGTACCTGTACCTGCACCTGTACCCGTGTACCTGTACCTGTACCTGTGTACCTGGACCCGTGTACCTGCACCCGTACCCGTGTGTCCTGCACCTGCGCCTGTACCTGCACAATTTTTACAAATTGTTCATTTTATATGTACTTTGTCCTTTTTACGGCATGTACTCTTTACAATCTCTACCTGTACCTGTACCCGTGTACCTGAACCATTTTTACAAATTTTACATACGTCATACATTTTGTTCTTTTTACATACACATTTAACACATTAGACATTTTACTCTCTCCTCCCCGTTACCCTGCTTACGTTAGGTTAGGGTATGTTAGGTTAGGTTAGGTTATTTGCAGGCTTTTGTAATTATTTATTATTATTGTTATATGAGTTAATGTAATTAAAAATTGTATACATTTATACAGCCTGTATCAGAAATATTATATTTAAATCACACACAGAGACACTTACTTTGCACTTTTGACATTTTGCATTTTGTGCACTCTGTATATAGTCTGCACGTGGTATGCACTATGTATACAGGGTGTTTCATAATATATGTATAAAGCCGTGAACTGGGTGGAGTGCTACACGTATTAAAACGATAAGTACAATCATTTTTATCTTGCGTGGAATAGTTAGCGAGAAAATGACTATCGAACTTTTTCTTTTTCAATGTCGATAATGACATTTTAAAAACGAAAGACCGCATCTCTAGAAATCAGTTGTAATAGGTTAATCAACCGCCGACAAACGCCCCGCCCCGCCACGGGCCGAGGCGAGCCGGCCTGTGGCGGTGCCTTTGATCTACGGCGCGGCTTCCATTGACGAAATTTACCTACTTTCGTGTCGTGTTCGTTCATTCGATTTAGTTGTTCACTTGAAATAGAGCTGCGCTTCAACGTAGTCGATATGATTATTTTTCTTCAAAAACGAAGATTTTTTAATGAAAATTAAAATTCAATGTCCGGATAATTTGAAGTCGCTAGTGTACTCTTTGCAAGCTATACTTTAACACCCTTTCGGCTTTATACATGTATTACGTAACACCCTGTATAGTACTTTTTACACATTGTAAACTGTACATTTAATACATTTTGTGTTTTTGTTACACTTGGTACTTTTTACACTCTATCCGTTTTACACTCTGCACTTTGTACACTGTGTATATTTTAAACTTTGTACTTCTTACACCCTGTAATTTTTACATACTTCATACATTTTAGAGTTCGTAATTTTTACAAACTTCGTTCATTATACATAAATTATACACTCTATACTTTTTACACTCTGCACTTTGTACACTGTGTATATTTTACACTTTGTACTTTTTATACTTCGTACTTCTTACACACGGTACTTTTTGCATTTTGTAATTTTTCCATACTTGATACATTTTACACTCTGCACACTGTGTATATTTTACAATCTGTACTTTTTACAATTCGCAATTTTCACAAACTTCGTTCATTATACATAAATTTTACACTCTGTACTCTTACAAATTGTACATTTTATACTTTGTACATACGTCATACATTTTGTTCTTTTTACACATTATACATTAGTACAGTAGAACAGTAGTGTACAGGTATCAGGTTACGTTACGTTACGTTAGGTTACGTTAGGTAGGTTAGGTTTGGTTTTTTTTTTATTAGTATTTGTTAATTTCCATAGACTGATGTCCATGCTTTTCTTAGATTTATATATTGAATTATAAAGTTGTTATGTTTTTCTTCACTGAGCATCTTTTTGTGCTATTGAAAGTCAAATAAATCCAATAATTGCAATGGTAATTTTACCCATCGACATGACAGATACCGAACCGCAGGTATGTACCGAATGGGTTTATGGTTTTTCCGCTTATTTCTATGTCACTTATACTGGTACCTATGGTATTCGTTTGATTTTTCTTAACACTATATTATATTATATTTAAAGTATGCGATTTTTTGTGTATTTGTTTTGTTTTTTTTATTTCCTTATACCAAAACATACTACCAAATAAATAGTAAACTACTAAATAAACCAAGTTTGGGTCAGGTTGGGTTAGGTTAGGTTAGGTTTTTGTATGGGGGTTATCAAATGTTTTTTATGTTTTCGCATGTACCCGTTGAGCCGGATCCGATGGTGACTGACACCGGAGGACAGATTCTAAATGTTATTCAATATAAAATAACCTAACATTGTTTTTGGACGATAACTTCACTTTTTTGTATTGGAGACCCAATTTTGAATGATATCCTCTCGATGTACTCGTCGAGACGGATCCAACGGTGCCGGACACGGGACGATGTGCTTGAAATTATACGATACATAAAAATAAAACCCGCAATTTGAACCAACCCACCCTAACCGAACTCTGTTGTTGGACGTAACATGAATTCTTTGTATGGGGGATACCATTTTTTATATTTTATTCTTCATGTTCTCCTCGAACGGGATCCTACGGTGTCAGACACGAGGCGATCTGTGGAAATATATCTGCTTTATGAGCAAAAATATCCCGACCTGACCTGACCCAACCGAAATAAAGTCGCTTTTTCTATCATAACTTTCTTTTATTGTATGGGGAGTCCGAATTTTTATTTTATATCCTTAATGTACCCGTCGATCCGGATCCAACGATGCCGGACACGGGACGGTATGTATTTTTATGATGCAATTTATAAAAATAAATGACAAAAAATCATAGTTTTTCGATGATAACTTTATTTTTTTGTATGGGGGGTTCAACTTTTTATTTTATATCCTTAATGTGCTCGCCGAGACGGATCCAACGATGTATCGCAAGTGGCGCTAGGACGAAAAAAAAATGCCCACCCACCCACCCACTGTTGCTTAGGCATATCGACTCGGCCTGCCCGGCCCATACAAATGAATAATTTAAATTTTTTTTTCTTTATTTTTTTGCTTTTTATCACTGAGACGCGTGGGCTATCACGTCTGGTCGCTAAAATTTTGTTCGGACTCATCCCTGTGTGCCTGTATAGTTATGAAAAGCTATTATTTATGTGATTTTGTCTTTTTTATTGGCCAATTATTGCACATTCGCTAGCAATTTGGTCATTTTACATAACATGTCAAAATTAGTTATTGATCACGATAATAGAGTATGTCCAGATGTTGTTTGGTTATTAAAGAAAAAGAAAAATATTGTTTATACAGTGCATACATGTGTTTAAAAATGCCCCATTTTATGTTATTGATTAGTTTTGCCTCTTCAATCAGATATAATATTGTGACAAAAGGCAGATAGAACAATTAAAAAATTGTAACAGTTACCTTAATGTTGTCTGTTTATATATAAAAAATTTCATTGTAATCGGATCAGCCATTACAAAGAAATTGATATACTAGAAATACACATGCTTAAGATGGTGTTCGTGCATTGAAATTTCAACTGCAGAGATGCTGTCTCATTGGTGTCAACATTGATGGTGTTCGTGCATTGATATTTCAACCCGAGGTGCTGCGTCGTCTCGGCGTCAACATTGATGGTGTTCGTGTATTGAACATTTTAAACGTGAAGCATTTCTAGTCAGAGACTTTGCTTGAAGCAGAGCGTCAAATTGATTTCGACACATGGTGTATTCTGTCTGCGGTTGGGTAGGGGTAGGGTAGTAAGTAGAGAAGGGGGTAGGGTAGTAAGTAGAGAAGGGGTAGGGTAGGGGTAAGATAGTGGACAAAGGATTCTTCAACACATGAACACCATCCCAACTTTGATAGGGGGATCAGGGACTTAGGTTACTTTTACAGGTTGCGGATATATGTATTAGTTTACTAAAGTTATTTCACTGGCAATACTAGCCGAAAAAAAAAAAAACCTGTGGCACTCGGGGACTGCCGCGGTAAAGCTATTGCATAGCATTTTTTATCAACTTATGCAATTATAATTATTTGTTTATTTTATTTATGCAGGATTTTTTTTATTTGATAATAATTCAAGTTTTTTCTTTGATATTAACCATATACATACACGTTAAGGTTCAACTAGTCGCGGGCTCGAAGTCACTCGTGGACGCGGCCGAAAAACACGCTGTCTCACCTAGCATTGTGTCTGAAAGAGATAGAATCAATTATGAGCAGTTAGCAGCTAGTCTACACGCATACGTCTGGTCGCACGCACACAAACACCGTGCCGAAGTCTGCCGAACTGAAACGACGTTAGACGATGCACGTGTTAGGTTATTTTCGTTACGGAATTTCTTGATTCGGTCGCCGCGCTCAAAGCTCGCGATAAAAGCTATCCACAGCTTAAAAGTTTGTCATTTTAAACAAGAAACGGAAGGAATAACTATTGTGACAATGTCACTACGAAAGCGTCAAAATAAGTTCGTCGAACGAGAAAAAAGTCGAGAACTAATTGACATTTCCTGACGGTATACTTAGAATCTATGTAACTAAATAACTAAGTATTTTTGGGAAAAGTTGTAATTATGAAGTTTAAATTCGGTTAGGTTTAGTGTTTATTGAAAACGGTCAAACCGTTTTAGAATTTCTGTGTAGTGAGACATAACGAAAATAATTTGATTTTTAAAAGCTTTTATTTCGCTTTTGTTCTGCCACGTCTGTTCATAATAAAATGTTGCAGTAAAATTTGACCCATTACCTCATATCCGAGTGAGCTGAAATTTTGAACACTCATGTAAGTTTGGTGACAATGCAATATTAAGATACCATCGAGCTGATCTGACGATGGAGACGGATGGTGGCCATAGGAACTCCTAAACTACTGATTGATTAGTCTTGACAAATACACTGTATAATAAATAAAAGCTTGCTTTGAAAACTGTTTTTCATTTCACTTGTTATTTATATTGAGAAAATGTCCTTAGGAAGCTCTGCTGACATTCGATTATCCTGTAACTTGACACAATGTACGTGACACTCGGGAATAGTCTAGCTTCCTATGATTGAATTATAGAAAATCTCATGCTAATAAACCAGATTATTTGTCATTATCTGATGATGCTCCGCTTATAATGAAGCCACAGAACTCTTTTACAGCTAGGAGTGAGAACAGTACTGCAATTTATCGACAGGAACTACTAAGTTGTTTCTAGGGGTAACATGATTGGAAGGGTATCATAACTACCAATGAAATAAAACTTAAAAAAAAAAAAATATTTGTAAACGTTCATTTTCAACGGAGCTGTTCCCGCTAGACACCGTAAGCGTTTCCCTTTTCTCGCACGAAAGTTTGCTTTTTTTAATTTACCGTATTCCTTAAAGCTCTGAAAATTCAAGAAAATAACTAATCGTAGCGTGTTCTACGAATTCGTAGCATGCCTACGACGTTGTACAAAAATGCTACGACGCGCAAATAAGGATTGTCACTTTGAATGTAGAATTTCAGAAAACATTGGAGGAACTTAACACAGTAACTGCTATAGTTAACAAAATGGCGATAGAAGGAACTACGGAAAACCAATATTATTATAGTTACAGAATATTGATTAGTATCAATCGATATAGTTATCATCAAAGTCTAAGGAAAAGCTTGGTTGTTTATTAGTTAATGAGTAATTATTGGGTAAGTTAATATCATACAGAAAATCCTATCACTATTTCAGTATATTCGAGGTAGTCTGATGAAGTGGGTGTTATAGGTATATGTGCTATAGGTAGGTGCGCCAGGTATATGGTAGGTATTACAGGTATATTGCTGATAATTCTAGATAATTGCTGGATCCAATTCTTCATCATGTCTTCATGGATTTTATCCTTGGCAGCTAAACAAGAGGTCGCCCGAAAATAAATATCGACCACTTTGGAAACTGGCTGGTCGGCTATGAGTACTGGCCATCAAGACTATATCTTCTTTTGTGCCAAATGCGTACTCGAACGTGTTTAAGAAAAGACCGAGCCTTCGTTAGAGAGTGCAGCTGATGAGTGGGCAGAGTTCTCCCAGCCTTCGAACTAGAAGGTGGATCAGTATCATAGCTAGAAGAAGCTATCTTCAGAAACCAAAAATGAAATACAAGTGACCGGTCAAAGTGCGCACGTGGCTGCATAAATCTTTATCTTCGAAATTCTCTAATTAAATAGTCTGCCGGGTTAGTCTGCAACCTGTACTTTTTCGGCCAACAGTGAACCCAGTGATCCAGCCTGGACATAGGTTGTGTGGAGTGGACATTCGTAAAAACTTTCGTGCTTTTAACCTTTTAAATTGATTTTGTTTTTGTATGAAATTTCTTGTTTTTGTAGATTATAGTTCTGGACTGATTGCATATATACCCATTACCCTGATATTCGTTGTTTTTCTTATTAACTGAGCCTGGCACTGTCCGTAGGACAGTGTTACGTTACAAAGCGGACCGTTTTTGTCAATATTGACGGAAAGAAAATAAAGTCGGAAGTGCGGAAAAATAGAGCTTGGTATACCACAGGGATCATCGCTCGGTAATTCTCTCTTTTTGATGTTTATAAACGACCTTCCCTCATACGTCATGGTCTTATTTGCTGACGATACCACCGTTGTAGTAACAGCGCGTACGGATGAAGAACTTGAACACATGATATATGATGTTTGTACTCAGCTACAAAACTGGTTTACCATGAACGGCCTCATTCTTATCATGAATAAGTCCAATGTCGTGGTTTTCACGTGCAAAAACACTCCGGCGCGATCCTTGCGGAGCCCTATACCTATAATTAATTACAAACGGGGCAGCTAAAATCTGTTCCGCGGCGGTTGGCTCTGCTCGACAAAAACCCGCGCGTTATCTACCCTACGTTCTATGAGCGACTACCCGCAAATTTGAAAAATGAATCTTGTGACGAAACATTTAGGCGTCGACTAAAAGACCTTTTATTAACAAACCCTCTGTATTCGATAAAATAATTTAATGAATGGAATACTTGACATTTTACATGCAATCGTGATCGCGTGAATTGAAGCGTAAAGCGCTACAGCGCTGCAAGTAGTCCGTCGTCCAACGCTCTGGCCACGTACCTACACTAAGTTTGCAGCGGCTATTAGCGCTGCATACAATAATCAAGCGTACTTGTCAACCTACTATGCTCCGTTCGCCGCCACCTCACGTAGGCTCTAACCCCGAGCTACATACCTCAAGTTCATCACCAATGGACAACTGTGATACCTTTGTTAACATGCGTAGAACAAAATATCTGAACATAACTGGATTCTATTAGGAAAATAATGGATTACAAGTTGACGATACTCAAAGCTGAGATGTCCAAACAAATCACGGACTCTGTGACAGCCTCTGTGGTTAGCTTACTGTCAAATGAATTAACTAAAATTACGTGCTCGCTTAACAATATCACCGAGAACATTTCTAAACTAAATAAAGACAACGCTTGCATAAACAACACCCTTACTAAGCAAAATAAGCAAATTTTTGACTCCATGTCATCTTCGTTGAACTTTATCTCCGAACGTCAAGACGATTTTAATAATAAGCTCGCTAATCTGGACTCATTAGTCAGGTCCAACTCGGACAAAGCCTCCTGGATTGTTGAGTTGGAGACCAGCATCGACATATCCATAATTTAATGGAGAAACGTGGAGAAAACCTTACTACAATTATGATGGACCTATGCAACTTCATAAAATGTCCTATATCGAATCATGACATAATCTCAATTCATCGTGTTCCTCACGCCGATTCAAAATGTGTGCGGCCGAAAAATATTATAATAAAATTGCCCACTAAAATGTTAAGAGACAATATCCTATCTGCTTACAGGATTTATAAAAAGTCCATAAAAGGCAATCTAGCAACCTCAGATATTGGAATAGCTGGAAATTCAATACCTAACTTTATGAATGAACATCTGACTTTGAAGAATAAACAGCTGTTTAGGGCCTGCCGGGAAGCCGCGAAGGAAAGTGAATGAAAATATGTATGGGTACAGCACGGCTCTGTACTCGTTCGTAAAGACGACAACACCAAAATCACCGCTATTCGTACGTACTCGGACATAACCACGGTATTCTCATCATCACAATCACAATGACTGTTTGGTTATTCATATTATAAATATATCAAGCATGCAAGGTTGAGTGTAAATGTCTACTTTTATTACCTTAAGGCAAGTTGTTTCACTATTCAATAGTTCACAAACAAACACTAAATAATATTAATAATATGTCTATTTCATTAATTCATCTCAAGCATAATTTGCATACCCATTTGTACTGCATAAGAAAATATAGTTCCCTAAGTGAACTCACTATAATTACATACATAAACTGTAATAAAATAGGATTATGTCACAATATAAGACTGTGCGTATTACGTTATTGACTTTAATTTATATTCCCGCATACCTTGACTAATTTTAAGAGTGAGTGAGAGACGGTGAGACTGCTTCACGTGACGCGCGAGACTCCATCGGCCAACGCTAGGTTTCTAGATCGAACCTAGGACCGTGACATCTGGGGACGTAAATGGCTAGGATAGGACGGGACCATGACATCAGGTATCAGGGCGTGGGTTTGATTCACTAGACACCTTACCTTTTATTATAATGACAATATTAAATTATAAGGACAAGTTTAATAAAATTGCGTAGTCGTCTGGAGTGAAATACGAGTCAGATTTGTTTGTGCTCGTAGCAAAATATAACTTATCTGCAGATGGGCTGCCTTGTTCCGTCCCTGCATTTGCATTAGTGTGTGTGCTATAGATATGTGTGACATTTTGTTTCGTATTTAAACTCGAAATGTACTCTCTGCTTCTGTATATAAATTTTTGTCGTCTGGAGACCACCGCGTTGGATTTTGGACTTGCAATCAACCGTGACAAGACAAAAATGATGATTGTCGACCGCGTCAACAACAACCAACCAGACGTCCGGGATATAGCGGGATGCGAAGTGGTTGATGGCTATGTATATCTGGGCTCCACGATCACTAATGCTGGAGGCTGCGAGGATGAGATTCGGAGGCGTTGCGCCGTGACTAGATCATCAGTGGCAAAACTAGCAAAGATTTGGAGGGACCGCAGAATAACCAGAAACACAAAGGTTCGATTGATGCGGTGCCTGGTATTTCCAATCTTTCTGTACGGAGCTGAGCCATGGACGCTGAGGACGAAAGACTGTAACAAGATCGACGCACTGGAAATGTGGTGTTGGAGACGCATGCTCAGAACCCCATGGACCGCGCACCGAACTAATGCATCGATCCTACAAAACAAATACGAATTCTCAAGTTCAATAGGAGGGTCATGATTTTGACCGGTATTAATGTTTATTTGTTACCTCATAACTTCTAAACTAAGTAGGTACCTACTTACTTATCGTTAGAAGCGTCTTCTTTGTTCACAGGTTATGACTTCACAAATTAAATATTATGCCATCTTAAAAACGAATACAGTGATAATATTATTGTACAGCTTATCGATAAAAAGGCGATGTTCAGGGACGTTTGGGCAAACCATCCGATCCTTGCAAGCAACACAGTGAAATGTGTCCGACACGTTTTCGAATTCATTACAACAATATTTGTAAAACTCGTCAATTTGATGGTTGTCTCTAACGCCCCATTGAACATTATCAGACATTTTTGGGTGAGTTATCTAGAACATGGTTTGTAGGACTTTCCTCTAAACAACATACTTTTCGGAGAGGGAAATGATCGGACCACTGAACATTATACGTGACATTAATTGAACCGATCGTCTCCCACGCTGCGTGGGTAATAAGACAGTGGTCCAGCCATCCCTGGAGCCATGAGCCTCGCTGATGAAACCAAATGTATCCGAACTCACACCTAGCTTTGCGATATCAGCGCACACCCACTGCTGATCCTCACAAAACTCCAGCATCTCTCTTCGGAACTGCGAGCGCGTTGAAATTTGGCAATTTCAGCGCGGGGTCCGCGTTGAAATCGCCCAAAATGAAGGCAGCTTGAGCCTCGCCCTCTTCTATAATGGCGTTAACTAAACCCAAACACAATAAATTCGGTAATGTTTTGCGGGTCGTCGAGAGGCATGTACACATTACACACTACGAACATACTGAAACCAGTGTTTACACTTATTGCTACGATACGATCACTGTCACAACTTAGCACAGCGACATTGGGAAAGTGTGATTTTCTCCACATTATGGCGACTCCACCATTAGAACTACTTCGTAGTATTCCAACAGAGGTGTCGACCGAGGACTTGGCAACACGACCGAAATCCTTGTCGATCTGCTACATAAAACCCAGTCATGCGGCAGGTCACTTTTCAAATCTATTGAAATGACATGTCAATCCTAACAACAGCGACGCCGTCACTGAGTCAGATAAGTTTGTGGCACTGTATGTATGTCTGTTTCTTTGTCCCCTCGTAACTACTACATCGCCAAAAACTTATCTGACCCGGTGGCCAAAACTGGAACTAAGGGTAGCCATTTTGAAATGTCATGTCAATGCCAACAACAGCGACTTTGTTGTCGTGTTAAGTAAGACTTTGTGGCCCTTTAAACGGATGAACCGATTTTGATTATCGTAGTTTGATTCATCTTGGCTAGGCGAAAATCCAAAATGGCGGACGCAGAGTTATAGACAGCTACAGCAGGCAGCTTACGACTATTTGAGGGCTAGTTAAATGAAATACAGGATCATGGAAACATGAAATATAATAATAAATCAGGAGAATACATTGTCACGGTGGCGAGGTGGAACAAAGAAGAAGGATGACAGATATCTGACATTATGTTGTGCATCAGTGTTGTTAGTAAATTAATAAAAATATAATACTAGTACATTATTTTTATTTCCAACTGTTCTCCTTATTCTTATTGATCACATGTTATTTACATTACATGCATGCTAATATGCACAAAAGTCCAAAATGCAACCTCTATACAATGCAAAATGACGCTACATCATTATCATACAGCTACACATTATGTAAGTATACATATCCAAACAAAATGCAATTCCAAAATGCAACAAGATGCACAAAAATGAATTCACAATGTAACACCATGCTTATAACTAAGACAAAGTACATATGACTTACATTATAAATATCATAACAAGAAATAATTTGCATACTTATCAATTTATATTAAAGCTTTTACAGTCAAATCCCTAATGAAGCTATAAAGGGTGATTTTAAATTGATGATACCAAGGATTAGATACCATATACATGTACTCATGATGACAAATTTTTACTAGTTAGCGTTATAATAGCAGGACCGACAAAGTATTAAATCATAAATATTCATAATTTCTGATTGACTACCTAACTGGAACCATTTGCTACATTTGATAAGAAAAAATTGGCACCTCCCTGGATCAAAAGATATATTAAAAGAACCCACATGACACGGCTACTCATAGTGAAAAAATAAATATGTACACTTTGGTTATCATTATACTCAATCCTATTTACTTGCGAATTACATACACCTATACCATGACGCAGCACTCACCTCACCGACAGGAATTACAAGCGGTGCAGTTTGCCCGACCCGTGGACGGCCACGTGTTGCTGACGCCGCATCGTCACCGACCACGATTTCACGTAATTTTAAGTCATTCTAGATTCACACTTCGAACTAGTTTCTATGCTAAGTTTTATTGTAATTTTTATTTCAATTAATTATATTTAGTTAAATCATTTTGGTTTTTTTTCAACCCTCCGGCTGTAGCCTACGTATCTGGCGCAGTCGGTAGGATCTTCGCAAGTCGAATTGCGAGCGTAAAATCTTACAAAATCAAGATTCGCGAGCCGCTTGGGTGGCCCCATCTCGAAGATCCGAAACCTACGAACCAGCTGCAGCCAGGCAGGAGGAATCTAGACTTCGATTCAAGAGATAAAACCAGAAATGCAGCGTATGTGAGTACAATCGAACTGTTCTTGCGTTGCTTCCCTTTTTAATCCTAGTTACTTTACCCCTCCAAGATTTTTCACCCATCGAAAAATTCCCCTCGTGAACCTGCATCTCGACAGGCTCGCAGGCAATTAGTTGATAGGAGTAGATATATTGATAGTAATTTAAATTTAGAGTTTTTATTCAACGAAGAGATGGCAGTCGACCCGGACACAATTTTCAAGGCTTTACGCCTCGTGCCCGACTTCGACGGCAACCCTAATATACTTACTAGGTTTATAGGTATTTGTGACCAAATAGTCGTTAGGTATATGAAATCAGAGCCCGGTAATGACCTCAGTAATCTGTGCTAATTAAATGGGATATTGAATAAAATCACTGGTTCCGCTGCTTTCATAATCAATTCAAACGGTATACCAGACAACTGGTTGGGCATCCGAACTGCCCTAGTGAATAATTTTTCTGACCAGCGTGATGAAACAGCCTTATACAATGACCTCTCATTAGCTACACAAGGTAATAAGACACCCCAAGAATTTTATGACCAATGCCAATCTCTGTTTAGTACGATAATGACGTATGTGACTTTGCATGAGACCATCAGTACCACAATTGACGCGAAGCGAGCTCTCTACAAGAAGCTCACCATGCAAGCCTTTGTCAGAGGGTTAAAGGAACCCCTAGGGTCGCGTATAAGATGCATGCGACCTGAATCTATCGAGAAAGCCCTCGAGTTCGTGCAAGAAGAGCTTAATGTCATGTACTTGCAGCAGCGCAGCGAATTACCTATATCTCAGCCTAGCCATAAGACTTTTACCCCAATGCATGCTAGTAGCTATGCGCCCGCGCTACCGCGACAGCAAAATTCCCTAGCACCGCCGCCTAACTGGCCGGTGCCCGGTGGACAACGTGCGCCTCAAGGTGCTCCGCAGCCGTTCAGGTTTATACCTTTACAGCCGCAACCCCAGTACCGAATGCCCACGCGTACCCAACAAATGTTCCGCGCTTTACCACCTAATTATAACCCACAAAGTAACGTTTTCCGGTTACCACTGTTGGGGGTGGGTTGATGATTTGATAACTAGGATAGTGTCTTTAAAGATATTTATTGATAAGTGATAAAGTAATGCTAAATTGATAGATTGATAATGATAAAATGATTTGATATGAGTACGCGCGTCGTTGCTGATGGACAAATACGAACTAACGTGGCGATGCGCCAAAACTAATGGATTGGCGTAAACGCCGACGTTGCGTTCATGATTTGTACGTGCGTGGCTCGTACATGCTCCCGGGCCGAGAAGATGAGCAATGATTATTAAATGATTGTTAAATGAATATATGCTAACAAGATGATCACACAATTATTAATATGCTAAGTTAAGGGTTAATGATGATTTACATGGATGATGGGCATTTTTAATTTAAACTAAGATATTTACACTTCGCGATTAAAATGGACCGCACTATATATAGGGGACACTGCTTTGTCTTGTTTTTCACTGACACAATTATTTTGAGCACTTTCGCATTGATCACTAACACTTTCACAACACTCGGTGATAGCGGCGCGCGCGCCGGCCGCGGCTCGTCCGCCGCGGGCAGGCGCGCTCGCGCCGGTCGCCTCTCCCGCGCCGGTCGCCTCTCCCGCGCCGCCCCGCACCCGCCGGAGCCTCCACGCCACTGCTGCTGCTAGTATGATCACTACGGCGAGGATCACGTAGATACTAGTGTAGTGATGGATATCATGATATGACACCCTCTCTATAAATGGTTCTTCTCTCTGAAGGGATTCTAATCCCGCTCTTATTTCTTTTAGCTGTTCCTTATTATGCCGCTTGTAAGCTATCGCTATCTCAGACGAATTTGTAGATGATAGAGGTATGTTGATGATGTTATTTAGAGGTGAAATTTGAGGAATTTCAATACTCGCTTTCGTCTGTAACTGGGTCATTTGAGGTTTATGCGAGTAAATAAAGTAATCGGCTGACTTTATGACGCATCCTTCGCTTACGGTGAATAGTCCGACATTGGGGAGGAGTCTTATTACGGTAACTTGATTTCCACAGAGTAGTTTTATCTGGCACTCGTCGCAGCAGGCGTAAATAAATGTGTTTATTTTATGTAGATATATCCATGTGTTTGTACAAGGATTAGATACTTTTGTGCATGATCTCGTCATAAGATTTGTTTTGCACACGCTTAGGTCATTCTTCATATAAAAAATAGGGCTTGTGAGATAACATACAATAATATCTGGATGCTGATGAGTACAGGATTTCACATCGTGTTCCGTCATTGGTATAAGTGTATCTTTATTTAAATTGATCGCAACATATTCTGATATAGGTACTGTGGTACTTGTTTGGTGGTTTACAATGTGTGGGATAGGTATAATTTTTGATACTTCGTAAATGTCTCGACTTATTAATGGAATCTTGATTTCTATGATTAAGTAGCGTTCCGATATTCTTGCTCGTACTTTTAATAAATTATATAATTCACTTAAATCCATCTTTTCTATTGGTACTGATAAATCTTTGGGAAGATTAGCTGATATAAATAGAAGTTGTGTTTTCAGTTGTTGTGGTGAGAACAAATGAAAGTTGTATTTTCCATTATAAATATTGCTTATCGCATCGATCAGAGTTTCTTGTATTTTTCTTAAGTCGTATAGGATATTGTTGGCAATTAATGCTGACATGGTAAAATCATTCAATACAGTCGTGTTTTCAATGCCACTTTTCAGGGAATTTATTGTCTCTTGAATGCTGACCAGTTTTTTATTGATAAGTTTATGATGGTTTTCCATATATTCCTCGTTTCTCTTCATGAAGTTATATTGCGCTTCGACAACTGATGTTTGATTTTTCAATAGGGCTGCTAAATGATTTTCGTTCACCTTGATGATATTTATGTCTTTTTCGTATTGCTCTGCGAAATGTTGATCCAATACTCCAAAAAGATTATTTGCTAGGTATCCGACACCGTTTATTAGACCTCGGCGGCGGCGGCGATTTGATATGGACTGTGCTACATACTGCGATCTTAACATGTTGTTGTTGTTGTCTAGGTCTTCACTGCCGTGACGAAGTTGAGATAATAATTCGGCACAGTGGGAATTATCTTTGATAGTCGTGCATAAGTTATTTAGATATTTTAAATACTTTTTTAACGCCACATTACCTTCTTGGTATGGATATGTGTCGTAATATACAACAAGACGCCAATAGTCATGGATCAAGTGCATGTCTGTAATACGATCGAAGTAAAGGCTATTATTGTTTGGTAAAGATGATATGTTATATAGGCATTGTGCCGGTGACAAAATTGACATAAAATATAATAATGTCATTGCTAGGGTTAGGAAAGAGTGTTTTTTGGGCGACTTTGACTGGACTTTGCTTTCTTCTTGAGAGGTTTCTAACTTGCTTGTGTGTGATTGATTTTCACATTTGATGGGCAATATTGATAGTTTAACGATCGGTCGCTTCATGAGACCGTTTTTTCGTTTTAAGAGTGACGACGCGAACATGGCCGTCGCCCCCCGGGTGTAAGTTGACCACCCGACCCATACTCCACTTGCCGGGTGGTAGATTGTTGTCGTGAATGATTACAATGTCGTCGATATCTATATTTTTCTGCTGACGTTGCCACTTGCTCCTTACTGATAATTGCGTAAGATATTCGCTGTTCCATCGGTGCCAAATATCTTTAAAGATTTTCTGAGTTAGCTGCCATCTGGTTCTTAAATCGGTTTCTGTTTCCACAAAAGTTAAAATTGGACCGCTTGCTAAAAAATGTGATGGTGTTAAGACATCTAAGTCTTCAGGATCTTCGGTTAGAGGACACAGAGGGCGAGAATTCAAACACGCCTCTAGTTGAGCCAGTAACGTGCTGTACTCCTCAAACGTGAGCATTTGTTCTCCGATTACACGTTTCAAGTGATACTTCAGGCTCTTCACGGCAGCTTCCCACAGGCCACCAGCTGAAGGCCAAGATGGTGCGTTGAAATGCCACTCGATTCCCATGTCTGTTATCTCATTCATGAACTGATCATTCGATTGCAATTCTTGATATTGATGCTGTAGAACATTATTTGCACCTATGAAGTTTGTACCTTGATCGCTGTATATGTGTCCTGGAACCCCTCTTCTCGAGGCCATTCTGCGGAGAGCAGCTAGAAATGCAGATGATGTTAAATCTGATACGAGTTCTAAGTGTACGGCTTTGGTGGCCATACAAACGAACACAGCGACGTACCCTTTCGTACTCTTGATTCCACGGCCCTTGCTGGCCTTAACCATCACATGGCCAGTGTAATCTACGCCGGTGTGATAGAAAGGTCTAGATTGATTTACTCTGGCCGATGGCAAATCTCCCATAATTTGATGTTGCTGCATAGGATTATGTTTTTTACATGTTACACAGTTGCGTAACCTGTTCTTAGTGACTCTGATTCCTCCTGAGAGCCAATACTTTTGTCTGATAAAAGCGGTGGTTAATTTTGCTCCACCATGATATGTAAGGGCATGTGCTTGATCAATGATAAGGTCTGATAACCTGGTGTGATTCGGGATAATGATGGGATTTTTCATTTCCGGGCTGATATTAGCATGTCTCAGCCTCCCGTCGACACGAAGAATACCGTTCTCATCTAAAATCGGATTTAAGTTAGCTATTTTGCTTTTACTGCTGATGGGTGCTTTGCTCCGTAAACTACATATTTCGTCTGACAAATGTTCCAACTGTACTTGCTTTATGATATGATCTTTGGATAATTTCAGCTCTCTCAATGATAAGTAATTTTGCTTCTCCTTTCTATAAATAAATCTGTACATCCAAGCTAAAATTCGAGTCGCCTTGGATAGCGAGCTACATTTATTTAATAAGTTATGTACGATTTCATTGTTGTTATTTGATATCTGCGCGGCCGTCACTTGTTTACATTGTTTCAATTCCTCTGTGGTGCAGTAGTTAGGTTGTTCGACTTCTATGCTAAGACCATGGGTTCGAATCCAAGATGGTCCGTTCCACCATAATGATGTTTTCTGCAAATCGGACGGATTTAAACCACGACTAGCGCAATCCGCTGGATTCTCTTCAGATTTGACATACCGCCAGCATTCTGGGGGGATTGATATTGTTATTTGACTCACTCGGTTAGCTACGAATGGTTTCCATTTATCCGCTTCGCCATTGAGCCAACCTAAGACCGCCATAGAGTCCGTCCAGCTGCATACCTTTATGTTGTAGTTGTTTAAGCATTCTATGATCTTAACTATTAATTTGGTAAGTAATTGGGCACCACATAGTTCTAGACGAGGTATTGACATCTTTTTACTCAAGGAAACTACTTTAGATTTTCCCGCAACGAGTACCGGAGGCTTGTCGTCGCTGGTCTTACAGTATACGACACATGCGTATGCTTTTGTGCTAGCGTCACAAAAGCCATGCAACTCGATATTTTGATTTTCATTGGTTTGGATCCATCTCGGAATTTCGTAGCTTTTGATAGTGATTAAATCTGTTCTGATAGTCTCCCATTCATTATAAATCTCACTTGAGATTAAATCATCCCATCCAATGTTTGCTTGCCACACCTTTTGGAACATTATTTTTAACTTGGTTGAAATAGGAGTAAGAAAACCTAGTGGATCATAAAGTTTGGATATATCTGATAGTAAAGATCTTTTAGTAGCTTTGTTCAGGGTTGGACCAGGTAGGATGTAGTTAAAGATGAATGAGTCATCGCTAGGGTTCCACTTGATGCCTAGCGTCTTCGTTGACTCTGCGTGTTTAAAATCAAAATGGTTTTGTGGATTGCTATGTTCATCTGACAATTCTGATAGATTTGATTTCCATTTGCGTAAATTAAATCCTCCGGATTTCAAAAGTTTGATCATCTCACTCTTCAGTTGCATTGCGTCTTCTTCAGAATGAGCTCCGTGCACGAGATCATCCATATAGAAAGACTGATCTAGAATTTCGGATGCTGCGTTGTTGTGATATTTACCCATTTCTTCTTGTGCCAATTGCTTTAATACCATCATTGCAAGGAACGGCGCGGCTTTTGTTCCATACGTGACGGTCGCTAACTGATATTCGCGAACTGGTTCTGAGGAGTGATTTCGCCATAAGATCATTTGCAAAGCTTGATCGTCCGGATGTAACCAAATCATGCGGTACATTTTTTCAATGTCCGCGGTGAAACCGTATTTATACTGTCTCCATTTAATTAAAAGGCTTTGAAGGTCCTGCTGTAAATTGGGCCCCTTGTACATGACGTCATTCAAACTTGAACCCGATGATGTTGGGCTAGATCCGTCGAATACAACTCTCAACTTCGTCGTGGTGGAGTCGGCTCTTAATACGCAATGATGCGGTAAATAGCAGTGAGGTTTCGTGTTACGGTCGTCGTCCGCGCGCTTCATATGTCCCATTTCAAAATATTCGCTTATAAATGATTTATACATGTTGGCTACATTTACGTCTCTACTTAACTTTCTTTCAATTTGATAAAGTCGGGCAATTGATTTTGATCTTGATTCGCCTATTTTTTCTTGATAATCTGGTTTTAGTGGTAGTCTAACTTCGTAAGAGCCGTCGCTTCGTCTTGTCGTTGTTGATTTAAAAAACTCAATGCATTTTTCATCTTCCAATGATAACTTTGATTCGTCTGATACTTCTTCCGTTTCCCAAAAATTCTTGATCTCTTCTAACTGGTTAATCACCACGTTGCAATGGTAGCTTTCCTTCATATTACCGCTTAGAATCCATCCAATCTGTGTTTGTTGCGCTGTTGGTAAGTTCCTGCTTGCTCTGCAAATACCATCCATTAAGATATTAGAATAAATGTCAGCCCCTAGTAAGATATCAATGGGACGACTGATATAAAATTCCGGATCCGCTAGTGGAATTTGCTCCAAATAAGACCAATTTGGTTTCGTAAAAGTAGCGCTTGGTAGATGTTTAACAAGATTTTTTATGATAAATACATTCGTGTCAAATGTATAGTCATGACGCAATGACTCGCACCTTATCTTGATAACTCCTTTGCAATTACTCTCTTTGGCTCCGACGCCCGTGATCACACCGCTGCAGCGTTGTCTTGGCAATTTCAAAAGCTGGGCGGCGTTTTCGGTGATCAATGATGTTTGCGATCCTTGGTCCAGCAGCGCTCGCAACTTGTAGTAGGTCCCATCCGCGGCTTTGACGTTGATCATTGCTGTGGTTAATAGAACCTCTGATGGTTCCTCTTGCAGCGACACGTTGCTTTGGCTGTGCTGAGTTGGCGGTCTCGGCGGGGCGGCCGCGGCGCCCTGCGCGGCGGCGAACGGCGAGGTCGTCGGCCCCGCTCGGACCGGACGTGGGGGTGTCGGATTGCTTGCAACTGCGTCATGTAATAATGAATTGTGTGCATTATTGCACACACGGCACCGTTTTGTGGAAAAACACTTCTTTCCATGATGATCATAAAGGCAATTAGGGCACAGATTTAATTTTGCGACGATATTTCTTTTCATGTAATTGGTCATATCTTTAAATTTTGGGCAGTGAAAGATGGCATGATCGTCTCCACAGATAGGACATTTTGTCTTATCTGATGATAGATTCCCTTGGGAACTGGTGGCAAAGGCATTTTTATGATAGCTTGATTTTGATTGATAGTTCGATGATGATGTGTTGTTGATGTTTGTTTGGTTGTTATGTGCCGCTTTTGCTTGATATGACTGGTCAGGCTTCCTGCGAGAAGTCTCCAACGCCGTAAACTTGACTTCCATGAAGTTTAAAAATTCCTTTAATTTAGGCAAATCCCTGGGTTGTTGCAAAGATTGGACATAATCTTGATAGGTGTCGCTGTCTATTTTTTGTGCGAGGATATGCACAATTAAAGGATCCCACGATGTTATATCTATTCCTAGATTTTTTATGGCATTTAAACACTCCTTGGCTGTATCATGGAGACGCTTTAAATGTTGAAATGATTGTTGTTGCGTTGCAGGAATATTTAATAAAGTGTTAGCATGGGTGGTAAAAATTAACTTTTTATTATCATACCTATGACATAAAATGTCCCAACACACTGTGTAGTTATCAGAGCTGATAGGGAGATGTTGAATTAACCGCTCTGCCTCACCCCTCACTTTGCTTTTCAGAAATTGCATTTTTTGAGCCTTTGACATTGATATATTATTATGAACAATTTCTGTAAAAAGATCTTTGAACGATGACCATTGCGAGTAGGTACCAGTAAATGTTGCCATTTCCATCACAGGGGTGGATTTCTCCCGGTGAGTCACTGACCACATCTTTCTATTGATAGCTATTTTAATTTTATTATATTGCTCCTCGTACTCCGAAAATTCATTTTCATATAGTTGATTAGGAATGACCAGTTCCGAATCTAACTCCCAATGTAATGAGTCTATCGCTGACCATCGTGATTGCAAAGTGGTTAACAGATCTTCAAACTGCCACTTTTCGGAGACAAGATCCAAGTTTAAGTTAGCCACAGACCTTCTAAATGCTTTAAAATTACTGGCCTGCCTCCGAAGCATTTCATCATTCTTACTACTAGATGCTTTCGACTCCGAAGGCTGTTGCGACGTACCCTGGCTAGGCAGGAACGTAGGAGGCTTCAGCACAGGAGTACGCGGCCTTTCAGTCGGTTGATAAGCTGCAATGATTTCGCGATACCGATAATAGTTTGATTTTGATTGATCGTACAAATCCTTTGTAAAATATATATTAGATTTGTCCTCAAAGGACATTACTTTGCTGTGATTGGAATGGAATTCAGTCCAATAGGCATCTAAGTTGTCGACTAAACGGCGAATATAGTCGGCAGTTTTCCTCTCGGCACTATCCTTCTTAAAATTCCTGTATGTCTGCTCTATAGCATTGATAATTTGTTCTTGAGTTGCTAAGATATCGTTGATGCTGGACATCTTTAGATAAATTGGAAAATTCTTACTTGATAAGATGATTTGCACAGGAGCCTGATAATGATTTGACCGTTTGCCTTGCTGCTACCCCTGTGCGCTGTGGTGATTCAGGATGGGTTGTAAAATCCACGTGGTCGCTAAGCCGGAAACACTGACACTATTACAGTTCACAAGTTCACTGCACTCGCGTAATGATCCCGCTTAACGTATGCTCGAAGGACCAATGTTGGGGGTGGGTTGATGATTTGATAACTAGGATAGTGTCTTTAAAGATATTTATTGATAAGTGATAAAGTAATGCTAAATTGATAGATTGATAATGATAAAATGATTTGATATGAGTACGCGCGTCGTTGCTGATGGACAAATACGAACTAACGTGGCGATGCGCCAAAACTAATGGATTGGCGTAAACGCCGACGTTGCGTTCATGATTTGTACGTGCGTGGCTCGTACAACCACATAGGAACAATTTTCACTCGACCGGCCCGCGCATGCCTACGTGTTTAATGCTGAGTGCGCGCGCACCGAGCACGCCACAGCGCGCGAACGCGACGTGTTATCGCGCTTACGTACGGACCATTTAAATGAAGAGGAAAAGGCTAACCTCTTAGCGCTTTGCTCTCGCTACGCGAATGTTTTCTACATAGAGGGTGAACCACTAACTTTCACCAATCAAATCAAACATACTTAATATAAGAACAACCGACGAGGTTACCGTATATACCAAAAGCTACCGTTATCCATTCATACATAGAAACGATGTAAGAGATCAAATAACCAAGATGTTAGATCAGGGTATTATCCGACCATCTGACTCTGCGTGGAGTTCGCCTATTTGGGTCATACCCATAAGGCTGACGCTTCCGGGAAACAAAAGTGGCGTCTAGTAGTAGATTTTCGTAAGGTAAATGAAAAAACTGTAGACGACAAATACCCTATCCCCAATATAAATGACGTTTTAGATAAGCTGGGAAAATGCCAATACTTTACCACCTTAGATCTAGCTAGCGGTTTCTACCAGGTAGAAATGAGCTCACAGGACATACCCAAGACAGCCTTTAACGTCGAGCATGGGCACTTTGAATTCCTTCGTATGCCCATGGGTCTCAAGAACTCGCCCTCAACCTTCCAGCGAGTTATGGATAATGTCTTGCGAGGCCTTCAGAACGACATATGTCTTGTCTACCTCGATGACATTATAGTGTTCAGCACATCCCTTCAGGAATACATGACCAATCTGGAGAGAGTATTCCAGCGCCTCCGCGAGTCCAATTTTAAGATCCAAATTGACAAATCAGAATTCCTTAAGCTTGAAACGGCTTATCTCGGACATATTATTAGTAAGGATAGTATAAAACCAAACCCTGACAAGATTTCAGCCATTAAACGGTACCCCATTCCAAAGACACCTAAGGAAAAAAAACAGTTCCTAGGACTCCTTGGTTACTACCGAAAATTCATCCACGATATCGCTCGCATTACGAAGCCTCTTACAACGTGTCTTAAAAAAGGACGAAAAATTTAGAATTAGATTCCGAATATGTAAACTGTTTTGAGAAGTGCAAATCCCTTCTCACTAACGACCCCTTCCTTCAATATCCTGACATTTCTCTTGAATTTCTAGTTACCACAGATGCGTCTAATGTTGCTATTGGAGCCATATTGTCTCAAGGCCCTATCTCGCATTGCGATCCATAATGAGGAGATCGACTCCCTTATAAAAGAGATACAGGAGCTTAGTTCACTTATAGGGAATCCCATAGAGACCCCACAATCACGAACGCACTGCTCATCTACCGAGACAGTACATACCAGCCGTGAACATCCTATATTAGAGGTCCCAATCACAGACGAACCGCTCAATAAATTCCATCGCCAAATTTGCTTCACAATCGTTAGTGGCGTAAAACGTAAGCCCGTAGTAACGAAGCCATTCGATACTCACACCCGTGTTGCCGTTCAATTATCTAAATCTTCCCTAGAAGAGGATGTCGTGAAATATATTAAAGAATACGTAAACCCCAAAGTTAAAACCGCTATCTTAATAAACCCACCATTAGGCATGTACTCCATTATACCTATTATTCAGGATAAATTTAAAAGCTCATTAATGAATCTCGTACTGGCTAAAACAGAATTAGAAAATGTCAAAGAGTACCTACGCCAACAGGATATCATTCGCCACCATCACGACGGGAAGACAAACCATCGTGGCATTAACGAACGCTTCCTAGCCCTATCGCGAAGATATTACTGGCCTAAGATGAGAGACCAGATAACCAAATTTATTAACGAATGTATAGTTTGCGGACAGGTTAAATACGATAGAAACCCCATTAGACCCCAATTCAACATAGTACCCCCTGCGACTAAACCATTTGAAATTGTGCATATGAACTTATTCACAGTACAGACAGAAAAATACGTTACCTTTATAGACGTGTTCACTAAATACGGTCAGGCATACCATTTACGTGACGGCACTGCCGTTAGTGTCCTACAGGCATTACTACAGTACTGTACCCACCATGGTGTACCTATGACAATTATTACCGACAACGGAATTTATCAACCAATTATTCGCGGATTTTACCCGACTTCATGAAATAATTCACCACAGGGTCCTGGCCCACTCACCTAATGACAACGGCAATGTCGAACGCTTTCAATCAACCTTGCTCGAACATCTGCGAATTCTAAAAATAGAGAACAAAGACGAACCTATAACCTTATACACTCTGCAATTATAGCTTATAATTGTTCTATCCATAGTTTTACGCGTTGTCGACCATTTGACTTGCTGACTGGACATTTCGACCCACGCGATGCTCTTGACATTGACCTTACACAACTCTTATTACAACAGTACACTAAACCCCATAGTGATCAAATGAAAAAAGTATATGAGATAATTAATGACTCATCGCTTGAAAAACGTACCGCAATCATGCAAAATATGAATAAAAACAGAGAGCCTGAAGTTGAATACACCCCCATTTCATTTCATTCATAAAGAACCCCTTTGCTAGCCGACAAAAAACAGCCCCACGTTACACACAGGACAATGTCCTCGCGGATTTACCAATCCATATCTACACGTCAAAGAAACGTGGCCCCGTGGCTAAGACAAGACTTAAACGAGTTCCTAAGTCAGCCCAATTGTTACAGGACCGTGATATTACTGATGACCGCCCACCTGACGTGAAGCCAAGAGTAATCAATTACTGACCTACACCAACCGACTTAGTAATGACACCTATCCCCTTTACGAATTACAAATAGACTACCTTACAAACAAACTTGGCAAGGTTATAAACCAATTAAAGTCTTTAGAACCTAGTCGCGCTAAAAGAGGTCTTGTAGACAGCCTAGGTTCCGTAATAAAATTCGTAACTGGAAACTTAGACCAAATTTTAGACTTAGATTTGAGGGAATATTACGATATAATTAAACCTGGATACTACTACATTGAAAAGCAAATAGTTATTGTTTTCGAATTTCCCGTAGTTACTCAAGATGTCCTTAATTTATTTAGGCTTTCCATAGCACCCAATAAGAACCAACAAGCCATTGTCCCGTCCTATCCTTTTATTGCAACCAACGAGAACACGTTTGTGTACATGGAGGCAGAATGCCCGAAGTTTGATAACTGGTATCTCTGTGAAAAGAACGTCAACCATCAAATTCGTTCCAAACATGATTGTATCCAGCGCCTCATCGTGAATCAAGACCTAGACGGATCCTGCAGCTTCACGAGAATCTCCCTAGCAAGAGAAGCAATGGAAAAGCTCGACGACCAACACTACGTAGTATCATTTCCACGTGCAACGAAAATACAAGTCAATTGCGAGAGAGAAGATTTCAGCACACTACAAGGCAGCTATCTCGTGACGATTCCTGTAAACTGTTATCTACGCACGCCTGAGTTCACCATCATCAATAAAAATGACAAACTACAAGGGCACCCTTTCACCTTGATGAAAATCCCATACCCGGCTGAAGATCAAGATACAGCATTAACGCATGTTAGCCTCAACTCCATCGACCTAAGAGGACTACATGATATTCAAGACAAGCTGATGATAGAAGCTCCCATTCAACTTGAACATCCAGCTCAAGACATCGTGTATCACACCACCATCCCACTCTACATCATTGTGCTGATCGCAATTGCAATTATATCGGTCTTCACTCTACGCCACAATCAAAGGAGAAACCTCAATAAATCTACAGTTCCTGACCCCATTACACCGCATGAACCAATCTACCATGTTCCTGACAAGAAAGAAGATCAACCGGGGACCATTCCAGCAACATTTTATCTTAACATCCTAAAATAGTTCCTGATCTTCGGGTGGAGGAATTACATAAACCTATACCATGACGCAGCACTCACCTCACCGACAGGAATTACAAGCGATGCAGTTTGCCCGACCCGTGGACGGCCACGTGATGCTGACGCCGCATCGTCACCGACCACGATTTCACGTAATTTTAAGTCATTCTAGATTCACACTTCAAACTAGTTTCTATGCTAAGTTTTAATGTAATTTTTTATTTTAATTAATTATATTTAGTTAAATCATTTTGGTTTTTTTTCGACCTAGTACTAGCCTGTAGCCTACGTATCTAACTTAACTTGCAATATTTTATTACGTACAAACATGTAAATAAATAAAAGCTTGTAATAGTTTATTGTTTTTCCCGAAATTCAATGCGGTTCCCACAGGATCGGAAAGCTAAAAAAGGTTGCCTAATATAAACAGCAATGTACCAAGTCTACGTACGACGATTCATAATAATCACTTTAGAAAACGCAACAAGACCTATAACGTATAATGACTCCGAAAGAATAGAATTATTTAAAAGAAATAGAAAAATATTGGATAGTGTTCGTGTAATGAATGAAAAACATGTCCAGGAGTCTTGAATGGAGTTCGTGTATTGGAAATACACTTGTTCGTGTATTAAAAAATTCAACCCTAAACTAATGCGCGGGATAGAGTTCATGTAATGAATAACCTTAGTCGACAAAAGGAAAGAAAAACTTCATGAAAAAATATTGTAATTTAAAAAAAAAACAGTTTTTTCGTCTGAATTGCATTGTAAGCAAACATTACTAGACTTATGCGTATTGTTTACGTCACGCGTAGAGAGAGAGGACATAAAATAACCAACACGCTGTTTAAACATAAACTGCAAACCAAAGTTTACACAAGTACTTTAATGGAAGCATATTCCATTTTAATTAGATCAATCACGTACGTGTACTAACACCTCTCTTCACGCGATCAGTCCTTGGCAAGGACTAATCAAACGAGCTCACCAACTGGATGCTGGTTTTATTTTGTTTAGGGGTCCTAGGGCTCATGTTTCCATCTTCAGATCAGCTAGCTCAGTGATATAATAAACGTTGCGTTCCCGAAATTCAATGTGGTGTCCACGGTAACGAACAGAAATATATCAAGTTCCTGATAAACCGAAAATAGTTAAATGTTACAACAGCTAGGGATATGGAATTCCTTTACACCAAAAGTGATAGTGTAGGGAATTATGAGTAACCAATATAATGACATTTTAGGTACTATAACCTAGACGTAATGTAACGCAAGACAGAGTATAGAGAGTTTTAATTTCTATGAAGCAAATCAATTTGAATCAATAAACAAGTAGAGTTTACTTTAAGTTCTAGACTGGTTTAATGTTTAGGTGTAATTTAGCTTTAATTCAATTATTTATTTCGATATTTCGTTGAAATTTAAAAACTTGGTAAGGCTTGTATGGCATTCGTGTAATGAACGGACCTTAAAAAATGCGCGACATTATAGCCTTTTAGCGAGTACGGTGGTCTTACAAGGAGTAATTACTAGAATTCTGCCTATTTGGTCGTTACACACACAATAAGCTCTAAACCTACTACATCACATCATAACCATACCATATATATTAAATATACATGCATTTACGATGAACGCCAGAGCCAGGATGGATTCGTTCCATCCAAATTTATCGAACGTCGATCCCAATTCGAGAGAGGAGATTTTATCACGCTTATGTACGCTGTTTAGGGTACCTATTGCCACCTATCGTCTCCAAAGATCAGATCAGCTAATAAACAATTGCATTGAATATTACCGCTCGATCGGAAACCGCCCATAGGGCAAACTATAAGACTTAGTCACGAACACAACAAGAAAGGTGAAAATATCTGGAAGAGGCTTCCTTCCACTGTAGCCCAGAAAAAATTTAAGGCATTCAGGAAATCCAAAATGTGAGGTATAATAGGATTTCGAGCAACTTTGAATATTCATCCCATTCGTGAGTTTTGGAAAGCCATCTCCCCTTCCCACACACCACGCCGCTGTCTCTCTCTCTTCTTGTTCTCAGTCTTTGGAACTTCTACTGAAGCCGTTTTAATTTGCACGCGCCGCTCGGCTGCGCGCTCCACGTTTAAAATCGAGTATTCGACATTCAACGCGCTGAAGGGCATGCGGCAGCGCACAAAGTTTGTTTGTAGGCGTACATAACGGCTGTATTTCAAATCATTTTATTTATTTTGAATAGTACGATTACAGTTAATTTTATATTTATTTTATACTAACTTGTAGCAAAAAAGCTTTTTACATTAGTTGTGTTTTGTTTTGAATCCTTTGAAATATCTTGGGATGTCAGAATGATTGTATTACAGTTACAGGTTGGGTGGGTCACGTTACGTGATTTGATCTAATAAAAATGGAAATGCGTTTTCATTTAAGTGCTTGTGGTTTTATGGTGGGGGTGAAACCTTGGTGTGCAGGTAGGTTAGGTTTAGACAGTTTATTGGTTAGTTTATTACCTCTCTCTTCTCCACGCGTGACATAAACCAATACGCAGAAGTCTAGTAATGTTTCCTCATAAAGCAATAGGATATTCATTACACGAACTCTGTCCCGCGCATCAGTTCACGGTTTGAACTTATTTGGTTGGCATTTTTAAAGTTCAATGCACGAACTCTATTCCGCAAGACTCCTGGACATGTTTTTTTGAAAGTTTCGTTCCTTACACGAACGCTATCTAATATTTTTTAATATTTTTCTTTTTATTAGTTTTCCGGTCCTGTAAGAAACGCATTGAATTTCGAGAAAAGCAATGAACTATGTTACTAGCTTTTATTTATTTACGTTTGTACGTAATAAAATTGTTGCAAGTTCAATTTGAGCCATTTCCCGCTTCCCGGTTCGAAATTGAGCTGAAATTTTGCATACTAATGTAGGTTAGCTGACAATGCAAGTTTATGCTATCCAACTGATCTGATGATATAGATGGACGGTGTCCTTAATCATTCTTAAACTACGCATGATGTTTGGGCTCGTTTGATTAGTCTTGGTTCGTTTGGTTAGTACTCTGACTGATCATGGAGAAAGCGCGATAAAAGCTTGCTATAAATAAACATTTTTTATTTTAGAATTTGTTACCTACTGATAATGTTCTAGGTGAAAGACTTTAATCGGCCATAACTTACACAAAAATCTGTGAACTTGCTTTTGTGATATGATGAGTCCCCGTAGAATTTATTTAGATTTGCAGCACTCTATAATGTGAGCAGCTGAAAATCCGTCAATTTTTATCACTTTTTTTTAGTTCAATGGAAAAATAATACATATAGAAAGAATGACGAGAAAGTTCATCAATTCTTTTTTAAAGTAAAGAAAATCCCCGATAGTTTGAGGATTATTTCAGTTTTCTAGGTCTAATAACTCCCAAGATACAGGGCTCTCAAAATTTGAGATCTCTGGGGAAGGCCTGGTCTTTTGGCTTATATGATTGTAAGATATTGATAATAACCGTAGGTTGTTTGGTCGTAGTCCGTGGTACTCTACTTTGACACCTTTCACTTTTGGCGCGGTCTGGACAACAAACGTATTCCGTTCCATTATAAAAATTGTCGTCGTTGGTGCCTAAGGCTACTTACCTAATTTGTGTAAAATATCCAAGTAAACATTGTCTGGCATTATTAGAAGTGAGTTGTGTCCTATCAACTGAGTTTCTATTAAGGAGGAATCCAACAAATCAGAAGTCGGGACGCCTCCCAAAAACCCACGAACAAAAGTGGACTGTGCGAGTCGTAAGTGCTGAATCGGCGATTTTTCATTGAAGGTGAGTGTGCAACCACGTTTTTAAAAGTACATTTTCGTCAAGTGAACTCAACGAGATCTAGTGTTTTCATGAATAACTGCAACTACTTATATAATATGAAACCCAGTGTTCGTTGCTGGTGACTATATAATTTTGATCCGGAAAATGCTATCTGCTGGGCCTCATGTACCTTGTACATCTACGATTACATCAAATAGGCTTTCGAGCTGGCAATATAATATGAGTAACGTTAACGTAGTCCCAGAATATGACCCTGTCGACAACACGCAGAGTGTTGAATGGTGGATTCATAAAGTTGAGGAATGTGCCAAACCTATTCCTGGGATGATCGACAAACATGTCATTATGCGTTGCCCAAGCTGGTAGGTCTGGCAAAGCGCTAGTACCAAGGATTACCTTCAGTACTATTTTTATGGGATGAATGGGCGGCAAAATTGAAATCTGCATTTCCTTCATATGAAAACTACGGCGATTTGTTAAGTAAAATGTTGAGAATTCGCTGTCAATAAAAGTTTCACGATAAACTGGCTTTATTACATAAGTGTGAAATAAGTGGATCCAAAGCGGTAGCATGTCTTATCCATGGAATAGATGATAAATTTGTTCGTATGGGTGCTAATGCTTGTATGTTTGATGAACCTGAGAAACTGCTGTCGTATTTATGAACCATTGGCCAAAATGAAATTCAGACGCCAAGAAATAGGCCGCTATTTACGCATCCACAGGCTCGTAATAATAGACCGGTTACAAATACGACTACGTCATCTGAATTATATAAAGGTCCAGATTCACTTCTACGGTGCTTTAATTGCGGTGAAACAGGTCACATTAGTGTGAGATGCACAAAACCAATTAAGAAATGCGGATTTGGTTACATGTTGGGACATGTTACTAAAGATTGTCGTAAAAGACTCGTCTACGGCAAACGCTGGGAATAAGCCTGATCAGAATGAGTCAGAACCAGTCAAGAAGATTATGTGTATCGCAGAACCTGACGCTGGACCCAACAGTAAATACTATAAAAACATAAAAGTTAATAACAAAGATAACAATTTACCTAATCTTCGTGGCTTTGGGAACTCGTTGGTGCAGGCGTTAGGAACTACGAAGGCTAAAATAGCTGTTGGTAATATCGAAGCATATATCGATATTTTCATAGTCCCAGATCAGTATATGCAGGTTCCAGTTATTTTATGTCAATTACCTAATGTAATAATTTATAAAACTTGTGACGAGCTTACTTTCTCCGAATTGCCCTTAATGGAAATTTGTGATCAAACCTTTAAAGTGAAAATCCTAAATGATGATATATTTACGCTAACTGCCAGTTGCACTGCACCAATCATCGTTCGCCTGGAGTCCACGTATACGGGGCATCTCTTTGTGCCGGGTGGTAGTATTCGAGTTGGTATCGAAGAGTGTTTTATATTGCCTGGTTTATATAACTTTGTTGATGGCAAGGGTTACATTATGATAACAAATATTAGTAAAGCGGAAGTTGTAATAAACCGAAACCATGTGATTGCTCGAGGCTGCTCGTATGAAGAAGTTGATAATTTGTATGTAGGATGTGTAGATTTTTCAAAATCCATTACCTATTGATAAAGTTAATATTGGAACTAAGTTAAATGATGTTCAGATCAGTAAGTTTACAGATTTATTAAAGAAATATAGAGATTATTTCGCGTTGAACCTGTCGGAATTAGGCAAAACTTCGTTGACCGAAATGACTATAAGATTAAGTGACGATACGCCGGTAGTATATAACCCATACAGAATGTCAATAAAAGAAAGGGAACAACAAGCCACGATCGTCAACGATTTATTATGCAATATAATAATAATACGAGTGAACACCTCATCTTACGCTAGTCCTATTATTTTAGTTAATAAGAAAAATGGCGAGAAACGCCTTTGTGTTGACTTTAGGGCTCTTAACCGAAAAACTCTGAAGGAGAAGTACCCTCTTCTCAGAACAGAGGATCAGCTGGATAGTCTATTTCACTAGCCTGGATTTAGCTTCAGGCTACTATCAAGTACCGATGGCCAAATCCAGCAAGTCATTGACCGCGTTTGTCACACCCGAAGGGTTATATGAATATAACAGAATGCCGTTCGGGTTGGCAAATGCGCCTAGAGTTTTCCAGAGGACAATAAATACTATGTTGATAGTTTCAGGAAAACGCTGAGCTCTAGCATACATGAACGATTTGCTGGTCGCTTCCAAAGATGTCGAAGAGGGTATGGATAAACTAGAACAAGTGTTTATGTTGTTACGTTCAGCGAATTTGACTTTAAAGCTGGAAAAATGTCACTTCTTCCAGACCCACATCGTTTACTTAGGATAAGAGATCTCAGCAATGCTCAGCAATTTATTTAGTTAGTAGTAAATTTGTAATTAGTAGTCTGTAGTTATTTATATCATTGTTATAAGCTTTTTTAATTGTTAATAAATGGTGGATTATGTTGCAAAAAAGTCCTAAGCAAATAGCACTACCTCCATGAACAATATTTTACAAGACATAGAATAGATAGATGGATGGCGCTAGCGCCACGCAAATAAGTAGCTCCCGTAATTAATATATTAAAAATAGTAAATTGTACTTACAAGTGATGTAAAGACAATAAATATGATTTCAATATTATAATTAAGAAGTTTAAATTGTTATCTAAACGTGTCAACTCCAAAATTAGTAAATAGACACTCGAAAATAATAAGCCTGGACTATCGTTACGATTCGATGTTTTCGATTTGAATTAAATCATAAATTCAGCCCTGTCCTGAAAATCCTGATGATTATTATTAGAGGAGCAAGAGGGTTGAGCGGCCTCCTCCTGGCTCTCGTGTCGCTTATAATATAGTTCGGGCGATTTCTGCGTTGTGGAATCGTATTGATAGTGAACTAAGCTATCGTAATCATAATCACCGCTCGGGTCATAGTCTGTGTAATATGAGTCAGTGCCGTAATTGTCGTCGGAGCAGTAATAAGTTATGTAATCGTCGTATGGCATACATTCGTTAACATTTACGTCGCGAGTTTTGAAATAGTTCGAACTGGTGGATTCCCTTGTTTCGACCAATCGTGTGTAGTCGGAGGCAAAACTCGGGGCGCAAAATGACTAACGCCACTCATGGGTCTCGGTGCGTGATGATTGAAAGCGGGTTTAGGTGGGAGTCTGAATACATTGCTTTGTGGGTTGTAGTTAGGAGGCCGTGCGCCGAACATCTGGCTAGAGGCAGGAAAATGAGGTTTTTGCATGGTATTATTATTAAAGCGTGGTGGGTGCGAAGGATTGTGCATATTCGGGGAGAAAGTAAATGGTTTGGGCACAGAATAATTATAGGGCATTGGCGTATATACCGGTGGTCTGTAATTCGACGCGTTGTGTACTTGTCTTGGCAAACCATCATTGTGATTTTGTAGGTACATGGTATTCAATTCCTCCAATATTCCAAAGCCTTTTCAATGGTATCCGGGCGCATACACCTTATACGAGATCCGAGCGGTTCCTTGAGACCGCGTATAAAGGACTGCATAGTTAATTTTTTATAGAGTGTACGTTTGGCTTCGATGGTAGTATCTATGCTCTCGTGTAAGGTGACATACGTAATTATGGTAGCAAACAGCGACTGACATTTATCGTAAAATTCCTGGGGAGTACTATTCCCTTGACTTTGAATAGCAAGATCATTGTAAAGGGTTGTCTCGTCCCTTTGGTCTGTGAAATTGTTAATTAAAGAAGTTTTATTACCAATCCAACTGTCTGGAATTCCATTTGAATTAATAGTTCTAGCTGCCGGGCCTGATATTTTATTTAAAATCCCATTCACTAAACATAGGTTGCTTAATTGGTCCCCTCCGCCGCCATAAGTTTCTACTAACTGATCACATAACTTTACAAATCGGGTAAGAACATTTGGATTGCCATCAAATTCTGGCAACAAGCGGAGTGCCTTAAAAATGGTATCGGGGTCCGCCATTATAAGCCGGCTTTCCTCGCTTACGCTAATTTCACTATCACTGCCTATATTCCTATTACTATCTGCGATTGACTGAATCGAACATCGCCTTTTAGGGCTCTCGGTTCTACTCCTAGGGTGGAAAATCTTGACTGATATTTACTACCCGAGGTAGTACAAAAAATGGGAATTAAAACAAGAGGAAGCAACTCTAGTGAAAATGTAGTAGTGTACTTACATAATCATTTTCCTCGGTCTCTCTGAGCTGCTATCGATTTCTGGATACTCCGGCGTTGAAACGTAGATTTCAGGATACTCTTGAATGTGACTTGAGAGCCACACGGGCGGCTGCGATCAAACGATTTCGGAAATCTTCCTCGTGCTTCGCGACCCGTCCCGTGAGTATCCTACCGACTGCGCCAATTATAGATTTCACAGCCGGAGGACTCAAAGAAAACCAAAGATTAATACTAATGATAATTTAATTTGAGTTCGATATTAGAACATCAGATTATTTATATTAAGAATTAAACTAATTAAGCCTACGACTCGGATCGAGGTGAGATCAGAAGTGACGCGATGGTGCCGTCGCGTAGAGCCGCTGCTTTCTAGGTCGCGAGGCGCATGAGGCACAGCGTCAGCGCTTTACTTGCGCGGATGAGATTTAGGACAACGCCGCGTGCCTCGGATGCCATCTCAGCTGTTGCTTGGGGCCAATGTGCAATTCGGGTGGCCTGGTCTAGTCAGCAATATGCATCTACAGCATGATCTCGTAACACCTGTGACTCGGGAACCTGTTTGTATAGATAGTGGATAGGGATCAGAAAAGTTTGTATCTTCGTTAGTAGATGTCGCTAAGTCCTTAATTTTAATAACATACGTACTTTGTTTGAAAACAAAGTTTTTAGTGTTTATTATTCTTATTTATTTGTATTAGTTCTCATCTCCATTCTACTTTTGTACTACAACTACAACTTTTGCTCTAAATAGCAAACTGTACTTTTTACTATCAGCCCAATAGCGTACTTACCTAGTAGGTACCTATACCAGTATGGATGGTCGATGTTCGTATAGGTTTGTGTAAATACATGTAGGAGTCCCCAGTTCGATCTATTTCAGGGATAGCGGTTTTTTTTTCTTTCCAATTTTTTTGTGAAAAGTGACCCATTTAAATTCTGTGTCAATTTTCAGTAAAAGGGGGTAGTCCATCTACTCGGTATAGATGTCGCTATATCCTCAATACCTACATAGTTGTAAATTCGGCGTGTGTATATGTATAAATGTTTTGTTGTATTTGTTATGTAGGTATCAATTAATTTTATTTAATGTTTTGTTAGTTATTTTTTGTAATGTAAATGATTTTATTTTTGTTGTAAATATTATTTTGTGAATTGAATGTTTTACAATAGATCAGGTAAATAATAGTTATTTCTGTCAAAGATTAGAGCTATTTTTATAAAATTTCAGAATTAGCAGCAGGAAACCTGTTAGCCATAATTGACCGCTGTTTGCAGTCTAATGCTACAGGAGACTGGTTTGCTCTTTTGTCATTTGCGTTTACTGGTTTGCGGGTCCCGGAGAGGTGTGACGGCGATAAAAGGTCTCTAACTAGTAAAGTTAAAGAGAACTTAACAAATAACCAGTTCAGGATATACGGGAGTTCTCGGGTTCATAAACCACATTCTAGGTATCGAGCAGTGGAGACAAAGGTATATGATGGAGACTTGAGAGGAGCGGCTAGGTTGCTAGTGTCAGATGCATCTTTGGCTCCGTTAAACGAGACTACACTGTTGGCGTTGCGAGATAAGCATCCTGGACCTACTCGCCCTTTGTGTTTTCCGCCGGTACCTCAGCCCTCAGATGATTCTCTGTCGGTAAAACCAGAGGAAATTGCGGACGCATTAGGATCTTTCTTGATTGGATCTGCTACTGGCTTGGACGGTATACGCCCAGGGCACTTGAAGGAGCTCACCTCGTTGTCGGCTGGGGACAATGGCCTCAAGCTGCAGGAATCTCTTACACGGCTGTGTAATTTTTTGCTCAGTGGCAAACTGAACCACGAGGTTTGCCCATATTTGTACGGAGGGTCGCTATGTGCATTACAAAAAAACGAAGGTAAAGTGAGGCCTATAGCAGTAGGTAGCACGTTCCGTAGGCTCGTAGCAAAACTGGGATGCCGAGCAGTTAAGGAAAGTATGGCCAGCTATTTGCAGCCACACCAAGTGGGATTTGGCACAATCCTGGGTTGTGAGGCGGCGATCCACGCTACCCGGGTTTTTGCGATGAAGGAAGATAGCGATAATATCGTTTTGAAAATAGATATAAAAAACGCCTTCAACTCCGTGGAAAGAGATATAATTTTGGGGGAGGTCAGGGAACACATGCCCAATCTATAGTCTTTCCTGCATCAGGTATATGCATTTCCCAGCAACTTATATTATAATGGGTCTTTGATACCATCCCTGATGTGCCCAACAAGGTGATCCCCTTGGTCCGCTGCTTTTTAGTTTGGCTATACATAAGACCATCAAGAGCCTGGAATCTCCTCTAAACGTTTGGTATTTGGATGATGGTGTTTTAGGGGGAAGCCCGGATACGGTGGCAAGGGATGTGCAAAGACTCATCCCAGCGTTACAGAACCTGGGACTGGAGGTGAATACCTCGAAGTGCGAATTCTTCGGGTGCGGTTCAGAATCGAGGTGGGCCTCGACCGAGTTCTATGTGTTCATCCCAGGCCTGAGAAGGGTGAATACAACAAGCATGTGCCTCCTTGGTGCACCCATTTTTGAGGAGGGAGCCAGCGCTAGTCTGCGGGAAAAAATCGACATGCTTGCTTTATTGAGGGAGCACCTGGATAATCTCCCAGCCCATGTGTCGCTTGTTCTCCTCAAAAGCTGCCTGGCTGTACCTAAAACAATGTACATCATGAGGACAACCCCCACGTGGATATATCCCCAAGTCATGAGTGAGTTTGATGAGACGCTGAAGCTCATTCTCCAAGAGGTGTTGAACGTGCAGCTCAACAAGGCGCAATGGAGCCAGGCTAAATTAACAATTCGCTTTGGGGGACTTGGTACTCGTAGGCTGCGCGAGATGGGCGCTAATGCTTTCCTGGCATCTGCGCATGGGGTGGCGGAGTTGGTTGCTCGAATGTTACCAGATCATGGTGACGAGCTCCATATACCCTTTGTACGGGTGGCTATGGAAACATTTTCGGAATTATGCCCAAACTCAGTCCGGCCCGCGAATCCAAAGTGTCAGCGAGAATGGGATGACATTACGTCAAAACACGCGTCGGGAAAACTCCTGGAGCAATGCTCGGAGGCCGATGAGGCACGCCTTCGCGCCGTGGTCCAGCCGGAGTCAGGGTTATGGCTGCATGCCTTGCCGTCTCCTAGTATGGGTACGTTGCTTGCTGACGATTCTGTCAGAATTGCTGTCGCGCTTAGGTTAGGGTGTGGTGTCTGTAAGCCTCATACGTGTGTATGTGGGAGCTTAGTTGAGGCTAACGGACACCACGGCTTATCATGCGCGCGCTGTGCTGGCAGAATACCACGTCATCAGGCAATTAACGAAATAGTAAGACGAGCCATGGTCTCTGCAGGCGTGCCTTGCGTGTTGGAGCCCCCGGGATTGAGTCGCTCTGACGGGAAGCGTCCAGATGGGCTCACACTCATCCCATGGCAAAGAGGGAAAAGCCTGGTGTGGGACGCGACGTGCGTAAGTACGTTCGCGACTTCTCACTTGAGAAATATACGACGGAACCCTGGAGCAGCAGCTGAAGCAGCGGCAAACCTCAAACAGGCCAAATACGCGGGGTTGGAGGCAGCGTACGAATTTGTACCGTTCGCTGTAGAAACAGCGGGTCCTTGGTGTGCAGCGGCCAAAAACTTGTGCCGGGAGCTGGGTCGCCGGATGAGACGTAAGGGTCTGGACCCAAGATCTGGGCACTTTTTGGGCCAGCATATATCTCTGGCTGTGTAACGAGGTAACGCGGCTGGAATATTGGGCACATTTGGCAGGGAGGACGCTCGTGGGGGCCTTTTTAATTGACGTTGTAGGTATATAAGTTAAAAAGTGTTTGATTAAGTGTATTTTTATAGTTAAATATAATATAAACACAATGTCAAATGCCTAATACAGTTAAAATAATAATATAAACTTTCATGTCATACACTTATGACAATTGTGACTAAAATAAATAATTATTAAAATAATAACAATATTAAAAACAAACACAAATCTAGATGTCAAATTATGTATAAAATAATAAAAAAATAAAAACTATCAAGACATAGATATCTATTCATTAATATGCTCTAGTTTACCTATTTTAGCTTTTTCGATATAGGTATTCTACTGGGGTTTTGGATAAATACTAGACTCTGTTATTATTCTGTAGCTTAATTACTAAAATAAAGGTTTGTACTAATAAAAGTATAATATATTAAATCTAACAAGCGTATAGGGAAAAATATCGGGTAGTTCGATAGTTATGCTTACGAGTATATTTTCAATTTAATTTTCTTAAGATGTTTACGAGAATTAAAGACCTTTACGTGTTTGTAGTTACGTAATTATTTAAATTTATGTTTATGTTGATATGAGAATGTTAGTTTATGTCTTAATCTTTATGTCTAAGTACTAATAAACCATTTTAAATGTAAAAAAAGCTAGTTTGATTTGGGTTAAAATTAAAACCATTTAAACGAGGTCTTTATTACGATTGGTTTTTGGGTTCTAAGTCCACCCTGCTGGATCCCGCGAATGCCTGGATCGAGCGGGACTAAGATGGTTCAGTTCAAATCCAGGTTGATTGAAATTATCTTCCGGGATTGCATTTAAGAGTGTTCAAACGCCCGCAAAGAAATTAGAAGCAAAATCTTCCAATTGGCACATCGTTGCGTATTAAAATATTAGAGGGCGTTCGTTATTAAATTACAAACTGATCTCCACCCCTCATGCCATTCCAAATTGTGACTTAATTCAATCCTGTATAAATAAACGAAATTGTACCCAAGGAGCTTGGCTCGTCATGAGATCTCGTAACTTTTTTTTAGTGAAACCGGTGGAGCATATGAGGCTTGCCAAAGCCATGTAATGTTTTAGTGGTAGGTACGTGTGGAATGAATTTTATTTTATAATTAATTTTAAAAACAAAACTGCACCTTCGTTTATGGGGGTTGGAGGTTAAAAGTTGCAGATTTCTTAAATTTTCTTAATTATTAACCGACTTCAGAAAAGGGTGAGGTTCTTAATTAGTTTTTTGTTACTACAGAACTCCGTCATTTATAAACCTATTAGAAAAAATCTTTTTTTATTTGAAAGGATATGCTTGCATTATGGTCTCATTTTTATCAAAAGCCAATTCTGACGATGGATCCATGAGGAATTGAGGGAACTCCTCAAATATTATAGGTATGCATGTGGCGATTTTGCTATGCTCCTATTTTCACATTTATGTTTTGGTAGGATTTCATTAGATACTTTTTGTAAATAATTTTTTTATTATTCAAAAGTGATCTACTGACAAAATTATTAGTTTTTTTCTGCGTTTACGCTGTATAGTTTTTAGTACTATTCTCCACATTTTCTGTAAAGATTGAAATATTAGTGCGCATTGTCCATTTATTATCTGCAATTTCTATTACACGTTTTCTGCATTCTATGTTTAAATAGGCTAAGTCAGGGCGGTAAAACGTTCGCAGGCAGTTGTATTCTAAAATTGAACGACTCGTAAGCGAAAGGTCCCCGGAATCGAATCCCACTCATAATCGTCCTAGCGCTCATCCCGGCCTCTGACAGGGTCCGCTTTCCAACCCATTCTTCTCCACTTCGCCCCGTCTTCAATGTCAATCCATCGCTTTTTAGGTCGCCCACGGGGCCTCTTTCCTAATATCGGCAGGTTCAGGCACCTATTTCCCACGTATCCCTGAGAGTTACGCAATACGTTACCAAACCAGCGAGCGCATCGGTCTTGTCTGCGATATCCCTCACGCCAAAGCTGCCACGGATGTATTCATTACGTACACGATCGAGCCGCGTAACACACACACACACATCCACACATCCACCGCAGGATTTTTATTTCGTTGGCGTGGAGTTCACAAACATGTTTCGTCAGCGCTGGCCATGTCTCGCAGCCATAGAGCATCACAGGTCTAATTATACTCTTGTATGTAAGCCCTTTCAGCTTGACAGGGATTTTAGGGTCACAGATGACTGCTGTGAGTTCCCGCCATTTGGTCCAAGCTGCAGAGTTTCGGGACTTGACATCGGGGCCTATATTGCTGGACTCGTGCATCACGTTCATAGTGCATCGTGTTATTCCTCCGACGGATTCGGATCTGTTTTGCTATTTTTGAGTACCTTTTTTGTAATTGGTGATATTGTAAATTTTAAATTCCTTGTCCCACAAGTGAGTGTTAAATTACATTACTCAGCCTACTGGGAGGAGCCCGAGTAAGACGACACTAGTGAAGCCAACTTACCTTAAAAATCCATTTTGTTGGGCTGTCCCATAGATAACAAATTTTATATACAGAAGCAGAGAGTACAATCCGAGTTGAAATACGAGACAAAATGTCACACATCTCTATAGCACACACACTAATGCAAATGCAGGGACGGAACAAGGCAGCCCATCTGCAGATGTTATATTTTGCTACGACTTTCTACTAGTAACGTAAACACAAAATCTGACTTGTTGGCATAATTCGCTCCTGACGACTTCGTCATTTTTTTAAACTTGTACCTATAATTTAATTTTGTCATTAAAATAAAAGGTAAGGTGTCTAGTGAATCAAACCCACGCCCTGATACCTACCACCGTCTTTTCGATATCGGCAGTGCTTGCTCAAAAAAAAAAAAATAATAATAATTTTAAAAATTATTAAAAGCATATTCTCTATTTTCAGTAAAAATTCATTTATTGATGGTGCACCAGGACAGAAGGGACTTGCATCTAATTATTATCTTGTTCTTCAAAAACAACGCAGCACTTTCAATTTGCAACCCAGACATCACCATGTGTGGTCTTTAGGAAACCTAGAAAAACAAATAAATAAACGTAAATACGCGATTAATCCGTGGTTTCATAAAATGTATGAACATTTAAAAGGTCATCTAAGTATATTTTTGGTATGAAACCCTAATAAATATAAAATTGTGGACCGCTATTTACAAGATTTGAGTATTACAATTCTATACAATAAATTCTAAGTCCGACCCTGCCAGCATCAAAATATTTTCGTACCTATTTAGACACCGAAATATTGCTCAATTTGGCAATAATTTTAAATCTATCTTTAATGGCATATTGTTTTAATGTGAAGCATTTCAATTATTGCAAATTCACACTATTACAATGCTTATTTTTATCACAATTTTTAAAATTGATTCCAAATCGCCGCGATCACGAATGAAATTACTTACCGATGAAAAGATAATCCATTTGTATTTCCATACTTTGCTCTTTCTCATAATTGTGCAATAAATTACACTGTCTTTTAAATGGTATGATTTAAATTTTATTAGGAAATTATAAAATTTACACCGATGTTTCAAAAGAAACGTCAGGTCGTTAGGCCCTCGAGCAATATGTCGAACGTTCAAAACGTTGCGCGCGTCATTTTCCGTGAACTTATTCCAATGGATGAAAAAACGGGATAGCAAGATTCATAATCATTGTAGAGCGAGCGAACAGGGAATATTTGTGATTTGTGTTTAGTCTGTTATGTCTGTGGGCTGTCCTCGGTGAGGCTCGAACCCGGTGCATCTGCGTGTGAGACAGCGTGTGTCGCCGCTCTACCATCAAGTCAGTGCGGCACGCGGCAAAATTACCTATCTGCTTCTGCACGAGAAGCTACAACGTCCCCACACGGCCGGCTGACGCACGTCACTGCAAAGCGCTGCACACTGCTGCACCTAGGTGTCGCTACGGTATATGCGCGAATTATGCTATTGCTGTGTTGCTTTGTTTTTGATTAAATAAGCAAGTCTTAATGCCAAAAGTTCTCCGTACCCCAACTAAGGATTCTAGTCCAAAAGTAACTCTAGAGAGTAAAGGAGCCGCTGTTTTAATTTCTGAAGAACCAACCGGAGCAAGTTAAGAAGGCGCGGTCATTGCGCCGTGCGACATCCAGCCCCACGACATTCCGTCTAATTGTTACAACGATTTAAAAGCAATGCTCGAAGCATGGAAACTTGAACAAACCACCATCTTGGCCAAATTAGTATCCGAAGTTTCTGAGTTAAAGACACAGTGACAGCAAATAAAAAATACCAACTCAGAAATAGAAAAATCTATAGAAGAGCTTAGGATTAAAATTAACACGTTGGAGAAGGAAAAACAGTAAAATAAGGAAATTATAAATAATTTGGATAGGCAAATCAGAGACAGGAAGTTTTAATCCAGGTCGGCGGTAATCGAAATTAGAAACAGCCTCCAGGGAAAACGAAAAATCCGCTGATCTCATCGGGTATTTATCCAAGGTGGCTAAGTGTGAGTCTGAAATCCAGCGACTTACGGGACAGTCGACGACTTCTTGCTAAACCCGGTAACATTAGGCCAATTCTGGTCGAGTTCAAGTCCGCCATAAATAAAAAAATACGTGTGGCACTCGGGGACTGCCGCGGTAAAGCTATTGCATAGCATTTTTTATCAACTTGCAATTATAATTGTTTATTTATTTTATTTATGCAGTATTGTTTTTTCTTTGATATTAATTAAAGTAAAAACACTTTATACACAAACTTTACGCGTACAGCTATTCACTGTTGTACATAGATGATAGATACCTATACACCTATATACTTTCTCACAAACAGCTGCTTACGTATTCGTCCGATTTCGGAGCAGCTCGTCTCGATCCGTGCGAGCTTCGTTCAGTCGTACCATATACATCGTGTATGTATATGGTAAGGTTCAACTAGTCGCGGGCTCGAACTCACTAGTGGACGCGGCCAAAAAGCACGCTGTCTCACCTAGCATTGTGTCTAAAAGAGATAGAATCAGTTATGAGCAGTTAGCAGCTAGTCTACACGCATACGTCTAGTCGCACGCACACAAACACCGTGCCGAAGTCTGCCGAACTGAAACGACGTTAGACGATGCACGGCTTTCAACGCCGCACCGCTTTGCCGGTCGGAGTGGGGGGTGTTAGGTTTTTTTCGTTACGGAATTTCTTGATTCGGTCGCCGCGCTCAAAGCCCGCGATAAAAGCTATGTAATAGCTTAATAACTTTATACATGCAACCAGGAAATATAACAGGTCTTAAAAACTGGAAAATAAATTACACACCCATAACATTGGTTTATCTGGAGAGCGGTCACCAGTTTACGTGGACGAACACTTACCTTTAGCCACCAAGCGGCTGTACTTCCTAAGTAGAAAATTTTTAAAGGAAAATAACTCAGTTCTGTTGGATCGCAAACTCGACAGTTTTCTTAAGGAAAGAAGAAAACGCGAAACAGATTCAAATAACCACTGAACAATGCCTAAATGATCTACGGGAAACCGCAAGTACATACTGCAATTTGACTATTTGGATCAAACTATTTAATACCTACTTTAGTTCTTTCTATAATATTATTGTTTATACGTTATTTTCTTAATATAAGTGTTATTAAACTCACCATACAAACACATTCATACTACACTTCCACTCATCTTCAGTTCACAAAATTAAAAATATAAATACACTACTTATTTGCAAACCTGAGCATCATAATTTCTGCGCACCCCTTTGTGCTGCATTATACGTTTAAAAATGGAAGATAGTGTACAAGATAATTAAGCGCCGCGCCTACAGCCAGCCGTCGAGCACCGAGCCGCCGAGAGGTCGAGCACCGCGCCTGTTCCCTCCGCCCGCCGAGCCGACGAAGCCGCACACGAGCCCCCAAAAATGTGTCGCGCACAACATGGTGCTGTGTCGCAGCACATGCGCCTCGCCGAACGGATTCAATCAACCCCCGCCGGCGGGGCCGCCGCCGCCATCCAGCCAACGCCGGGCTGGATTCGGGCTGTGCGGGCGCGCGCGCATCGAACCGATCCCCACAACCATCCTGACCCGCTGTTGACTCATCGCCGCCAACGACGGCGCACTACCGGACACGACGATGTCACTCCCTGACGCGGCATCGGGTGTAGGTGGGCTCCCTTCGGGTCGAGGCCCTACACCCCACCCTTACCGGACTCTACGGCCGCTGAGCACCGCTCGCGGCGCCCCACCTGACTTGACACCGGCCGCCGACCCACCGGATCGACTGCCCGGCGTTGCATTTCCGTCCCTACGGATCAACGGATCTAACTGCGCCGGGCCCCGAGCGCTGCTTGCAATTGGGCAGCACGCGGTGCCGTTGAACGACCTAGTCCCGCGGTCCCCTCCTCCGAACAAGACCCCCGGCAGCCGCAGGAAAGTCCCCTCGAGGTCGACGATCCTGCGAGGCTCCGGCGACGCCCCTGCCACGCCAGTGGCAGCCTCCAAACACCGTGCTTGCGACCCGGAAGCCTCCCCCATGTGGGTCGCGTTGGATGGGCCGTCCAACCCAGCGCGCGCGACTTCGGGGGAGGTGAAGAAGGCGCTCACCCCTACGACCCGCCCGTCTCACACCACCGTCCGTGGGCAACCGCCCAAATACGGTCTCCCCACACGTGAGAAGAAGATTTGACTTGACTTGAAGATAACTAAGACACCATGTCACTGGCTGAATCGTACGTATCTTCCCCAGACACGTGTCACAACTATCTCACGCATCCTAATGAATCGTTAAAAATTATCCGACTTAATATAAGAAGTATCAATACAAATTTTGACCAATATCAAACCTTGTTAGGTTCTGTCAACGCTCGCTTTGATATATTAATAATATTGACGGAGTATTGGTTGTAAAGCTCACCCATCATTCCAACTTTAGAGGAATACAATTCTTACAACACTCAGAATAACCCGATACAAAATAATGGAGTTGTAATTTATACGCGTGATTCATTGAATCAGTTTTTGAGCCACAATTCAAAGACGCGAAGTGCCTAGTGTGTAAAATAGATGGTTAATTAGAAAAGGGAAAAATTGAAAATATAGGAAAATAAACAAAGTCTGGATGGTGTTCGTGTAATGAAAAGGCCCTTTTGAAAACTTGGGAAGGTTTGTATGGCATTCGTGTAATGAACGGAACTTAAAAATGCGCGACATTATAGCCTTTTAGCGAGTACGGTGGTCTTACAAGGAGTAATTACTAGAATTCTGCCTATTGGTCGTTACACATAATAAACTCTAAACCTAAACTACATCACATCATAACCATGCATATATTATATATATATTATGCATTTACGATTAGCCAAGGGCTCCGAACGCCAGAGCCACGATGGATGGATTCGTTTCATCGAAATTTATCGAACGTCGATCCCAATTTGAGAGAGGTGATTTTATCATGTTTAATACATTGTTTAGGGTACCTATTGCCACCTATCGTCTCCAAAGATCAGATCAGCTAATAAACAATTGCATTGAATATTACCGCTCGATCGGAAACCGCCAGATGGCAAACTATAAGACTTAGTCACGAACACAACAAGAAAGGTGAAAGTGAAGATATCTGGAGGAGGGTTCTTCCACTGTGGCCCAGAAAAATTTCAAGGCATACAGGAAATCCAAAGTGAGTGTGTATAGGATTTCGAGCAACTTTGAATGTTCATACCATTCGTGAGTTTTGGAAAGCCACCTCCTTTCCACCCCCACAAACCCACGCCGCTGTCTCTCTTCTCTTCTTCTCTCTGTCTTTGAACTTCTACTTAAGCCGTTTTAATTTGCACGCGCCGCTCGGCTGCGCGCTCCACGTATAAAATCGAGTTTTCGACATTCAACGCGCTGAAGGGCATGCGGCAGCGCACAAAATTTGTTTATTTTGTTTATTTTGGATAGTACGATGACAGTTAATTTTATATTTATTGTACTTAGTAAATTAGAACCTTACGGCTTTTTAAACGGACTGGGTGCATGTACTTGTCTGCTCCTATCGGCGAATGGGAAGCCACTGTAGCTAAACACTAAACTCCGACACATGATAAAACTTGCGGAGGCCGAATACAGTAGTTTTGTAAACGCTCCAATTTATGAAGTTGCTCCTCGGTGATATCAATGAAGCAAGTATCAGTTTAGTCTAAAATAGGCAGCAATAAGGACTGTTTTACATAATGAGTTGGTAGGAGTTACAAACTAATGGTTCTCCCAATACTAACCTATGCCGCAGAGACCTAGCGTCTTTACAAGTGAGACGTCAGTAAGCTTGATACCTTCCATATGCAGGCAGGATCGTGTGGCCAACGCCGAAGTACTGCGTCGCTCGGGAATGACTAGTATTATAGATTGTCGACCTGAGTGGCTCAGTTGGTTAACATGCCGGTTGCCACGCAGAGGTCCCGGGTTCGATTTCCGGCCGAGCAGAAATGGAAATGATGAATTTTAGATAGATACTAACTTCTTGCCTGCTCTCAAGTCTAAAATAAACTAATGTTTGCACTTTATACACCTATTCACTTACAGCATTCGGCTTGTTACTAACTTTTCAATTTGTTACAGCAGTCGGGTTTTTTAGTTTTTGTACTACTATTTTACTTTCTGCTTATTATGTTAGATAATGATCGGTACCATAAAAGCGTAAGTGAGAATGGTTTCTAACTAACATTAAATCATTATAGATCCTAAACGGTCGTTTTAAATGAAAAATTGTAAGATAATCCTAAATGTGATTTTTCTATACCTATTCAACGATACCCTACATGCCATAGTTTGTCGATTTTAGTTTTTATTTTACACAAAATGGCGGCTGGTAGTCGCGTTTGTTCGCTAGAGTGCCACAAAATAACAAACATACATACATATCTAAGCTCTTAAACACATTACCCTCCTTTGCGTCGCACAGTAGGTTAAAAATCCTCCTAGTTCCTATTTCCACCTTCTGTCATCATAATTAGACCTTGAATGTCATCTAAGGGGTAGGGGTATAGTACTCACCAAGCCCATTCCTAAGAGTCCATACACGATGGGATTATCTTGTTGCATTCCTATGACCACCTTCCTACTCCATCATCAGACCAGTTCCATGGGAACATAGTAATACATTGTCATCCAAGTTACATAGGTATCCCAAATTTTATCTCAATTAAATGCCGGGAAGTGGGTCAAACTACGCTTCCAAGATTCCATAACATACAAGTAAAGTTAAATAAATGCTTGTAAAATTACACTATCCAAAATAATAAAAAAACAAAACACAGCAGTCAACACAAACTTAGCCCCCCAGCCGTTACGCGCTCCAACAAACAAGCACCGTGCGCTGCCTTTACGTGCCTCCCGCGCGTTGAACGGCGTAAGACCGTTTTTAACTACGTAGGGCGCGGCCGAGCAGCGGCGCCTAATAGAGCAAATACAGTATAGTCGTCAAATAGAAATGGCTTACAAAATCCACGAATAGGTAGATACAACTAATTGGAAAAGCACTTTCATAAGTTGTGTTTTGATGTGTCAGATGAGATTGTTTTTATTACAGTCTTTTGTTTTCTTTCGCCTGTGTTCCATTGAGCAAAATGCCAAGGTTAAATTATTGACTCGCCACGATACGTGATTGATACTCGTCGTCACGATACGTGATTGATCTAATAAAAATGGAATGGAAACACGTTTCTCTCTCTCTACGCGCGACGTAAACCAATACGTAGAAATGTAGTAATGTTTCCTCATAAGGCATATGCATCAGTTTACGGGAACTATTTGGTTGGCACTTTTGAAGTTCAATACACGAACTCCGTTCCGCAAGACTCGTGGACATTTTTTTTGAAGTTTCGTTCATTACACGAACGCTATCTAATATTTATTAATATCTTTCGTATTAGCTTTCCGGTCCTGTAAGAAACGCATTCAATTTCGAGAAAAGCAATTAACTATGTTACTAGCTTTTATTTATTTACGTTTGTACGTAATTAAATTGTTGGAAGTTCAATTTGAGCCATTTCCCGCTTTCAGGTTCCCGATTGAGCTGCAATTTTGCATACAAATGTAAGTTAGGTGACAATGCAAGGTTATGCTATCCAACTGATCTGTTGATATAGATTTGAAGGTGTCCTTAATAATTCTTAAACTACTGATTAGTCTTGCTTCGTTTGGTTTGTACTCTGACTGGTGAAAGACTTTAATCGGTCATAACTTACACAAAAATCTGTAAACTTGCTTTTTGATATGGTGAGTCCCCGTAGAATTTATTCAGATTTTGCAGCACTCTATAATGTAAGCATCTAAAAATCCGGTCATTTTTATCACTTTTTTTAGTTTAATGCAAAAAAATACACATAGAAAGACTGACGAGAAAGTTCACCAATACTTTTTTAAAGTAAAGAAAATCCTCGATAGTTTGAGGATTAATTCAGTTTTCTACGTCTTATAACTCCCAAGATACAGGCCTCTCAAAATTTGCTTTTCGAACAAAAATGAAAAAATGTGAAAAGTCAATTTTAGACCAAAATATCAGGTATGAGGTATCCACGCGGAAAGTCATGGGAAATGATTACCTTTATTTTGAGACTAGAGGTGTGTCCGTAGGCATGGTAGTTTTTTCGATGACAACTATAAACCAAAAAAACCGTTAATAGAAATATTAGAACTCTTCCCTATGTGTTTATTATCTAGTTGCATATATTATGCTACTCTAAATATTATTCAAGTGGAAAAAAAACGTGGACCTTACCGTCGCATGATTTCATGCGATAATACGCCGCCATGGCGCACGACACTCTGCTTGCGTCCATCCGTTCGGGAGCTACGATACTACAGACAGATCCACAGATACACGCCAAACTTATAACACCAATATTGTTTGGTCGTTGATTAAAAAAAAATCCTATTTTATGAGGAATACATTCCACTTGAGACGATTGTATTTAGCCAAATAAAATAAGCGCAAGGCGTTATATAGTTAGGAGTAGAGAATGCCAAACCGGGATACCGGGATCCCGAAATACCGGGATCATACAGTAAATACAGAGGTAATTTTTGTCTAATTGCATATAAAACCGCAAAAACATAATTAAAATTGATTAAGTATTTATGGACCACGTAGTGGAAGACGCAGCGTGGGTAGGCCTCCCACAAGGTGGATCGACGACCTGGTAAAGATTGGAGGTACCAGCTGGATGCGGAAGGCACAGGACCGTCCTTTGTAGAGATCTCTGGGGAAGGCCTGGTCTTTTGGCTAATATCATGATGATGAAGTTAAAGACTGATTTGTAACGCCAGAAATGTATGAGCGTGTTAGATATAAGGTATTTTAGTATATTTTAATTGTTATTTAAAGTTACATATATATTGAAAACTATCGTGATTATTAATAATTAACATTTCAAAATACTTTCATAAAACATTTTACCAACTTCAGAACGAAATGTCTGGATTTCTGAACGATTGTGACTTTTGATCAGATTAAATACTGTTTATGAGAAACTTCCTTAATTAATTATGTAATAAATTTATTATAATGTTAAAAATGTTAAAAGTATTTTAATATATTAAATTAACATGTAAGCTAGCTATCATTAAATTTAGGAGACCGGAAATGAGAATAAGAATGACATTTCCAGCTAGATAGCTAGTATAAAGGTTCAGTCGTGACAGTGAGAGGGACCTTTTGCTCCAGAGCCGGCACAGAGTTAAGTACACTTGCATTGTATTATTGTTGCTTTATATTTTGTATTAGTTTTATTTATTTATATAATCGGTTATTTATTAAATCGTACGTAATACCACTGTCCCATTTTTAAAGGATAAATATTTGGTTTGTGATCGATAATTGTGTCATTACATTTGATTACAATTTTGCATAAATGTTGTTTACCAATGGTACTTTGTTTGTTTTATAAAATCTCGTTTAATTCAGCTAATGTTGTTTAAATAAATACCTCATTTTATAATGGATTACATTGCTTATTAAAATATACCTAATATGTTTAAAATATGCTTTTGTTTGATTAAATAATGTCCACTAGAATAATACTTTATCCTAGATAACAAATAGCACTACCTCCATGAACTACATTTTACATGACATAGATATATATTTATTAATATGCTGTTGTTTTCCTAATTTAGCGTTTTCCATATATTTTTCTGGGGTTTTGGATAAATACTCACATCATCATCATATCAGCCAGAAGACGCCCACTGCTGGGCATAGGCCTCCCCCAGAGATCTCCACAAAGGCCGGTCCTGTGCTTTTCGCATCCAGCTGGTGTAAATACTCACACTCTGTTATTATTCTGTAGCTTAATTACTAAGAAAAAGGTTTATACTAATAAAAGTCACAATATTTATTTATTTATTTATTTAACTGTTTATTGTTCACAATAATTATATACAGAGAAATATAACAGTATAGAAGACACAACAGGCGCTGCTTATTTCTAAAAAGAAATTTCTATAATTATAAGAAGGACATATATTAAATCTAATATCGGAAGTGGGATTCGTTAACTCTTTATATCGATATAAAAATCACTATTTTGCAGATTCTGCGTCATGGGCGGACCATTCTACGAAGCATCTTGCAAATCGCCGACGACGGTGTTTGGAACGACCAATCGACGTCGGAGGGATCGAGGGACCGAAGAACCAAAGGAAATGTGCTGTGCTGTCTTCGCGGACCATCGCTGTCAAGAGCTTCGCAGATCCTGGTTGCAATCGTCACCCGGAACAGCATCACCAAAGCTGTCATGGCCAGGTAATACCCCGAACGGTTCTGTATCTGAACATCTTGGACGCCAGGACATCTACTGCTGGACATAGGCTCCTCCCCCTGGCCTTCCGCATCGATCGGCTTGGTGCCCTTACATCCACCAGTTCCGTCCATCTCCTGGAGCTGTCCTACACTATAATTTTCTGTATGTGATCGCCATTCGAAGACCTTTGTGCCTCATTGACCATCGGTCCTATAAAATTTTGTGGCCAGCCCACTGCCAGTTTAGTTTTGAAACTCGTGGAAACTATGCCGGTGACTTCTGCATCCACTATGGCACAAATCCTGGACACTTTGGAATCACGATTCGAGCGTCACTTCATCGAGATATAAAACGCCGCTTTTATTATAATATTTTTAGAATTGCAAAACATTTATGTAAGAATGGCATCCTTAATTAGCAAAAGAACACCACATCGTAATTGTTTAGCCCTCTTTTCCATGCTAAAAACTACGTAAACGAAAGTATAATGTTTTAAGCAATTTTTCTTGTGCGGTTGACCGATAAAAACTTGCAAAGTTTTCCAAATATAAGTTAAAGATAATCGGAAACTTTATAGTCCCGTAAATTTCGATAGGTATCTTTATATGATAGTCAACTTAAGTACCTACTTGTAATAGTCGGACCTAGTGTTTTTGGAAATGGAAACACACATATTATTTTCCATTATTGTAGGTAGTCTTCGCATTTCTACACAGTCAATGCAAAAATTAGTCTTGTATAAGAAGAAATAACCGATTATAATTATGAATGACCGATGAAATAACCTTTAACATAAGATGTAAACGTAACATACCGGTTACTCATATTGGAAAATATTAAAATCATTGACTGGGTGGAAATGCTGTAGATACCCCCTTCCAACATTGAACTACGAGTATGTTTGAGTTGATATTTATGAGACAATTTTTCGAAGCTCCTGGTCCACAGTTCCCAATGAAAGTGTTGTTTTAACAATTGTCCCTAATTTACGAGAACTTTTATTTTTCCTGTCAAAAATACTATGTTACGTATTTTGTTGCACAATGTTTCCAACATGTTGCATATCTTTAAAAATCACTAAAATTTAAGAAGAGGTTTGCATTATTATTAATATTGGATTATCAATTCCCTAAATGCTTATTTGTCAAAATCTTATTTCAGTACGTACCTTTGGATCTACAAAGGATATATAAGTTGAATATTACGAATCTTTTCATTTATTGCCCTTTAGACACAATTTGTTGTACATTCTCTTTTTACATTATATCCCGTAAATACTTAAATTTCCGGTTAAAATTCCCGATCCCTATTTTACAAGGTGGCTCAAACCAGCAAAAAAAATTGTGATGCAAAAAATAAAAATCATAGGGTCGGCACAGTAGATATAATCAAGGTTGTACCGTTATAACACTTGACGTTTAGCAATTTTCAGTCCTAGATCAACAAATTACTTAAATCATGACATTCATGATAGGGAATTGAGAAGAATGATAAATAAATAATCCATTAAATTTCTTGAACAAGAATTTAGACTTTGCATAAAGGCGCTTCTCCGCCGAAAGGTGGCAACATTTTGTCATCAACACGTGTTGACAACACAAAGTTTTGTTCGGTGGATACGCAGCTTAACGCAAAATATTTATTTTGTTTGCTACATTTTAATTTCAACAAACTTTCACGATACAATAAATATTCAATTCAAGCTATTTATTAAAGTACCTACATAGACACGATTCGTGTAAAAAAAAAATTGTTTGCCTACCTTTGTTTGCATAAACTATATTTCGCTTATCTACCGCTAGTGGTCTCGAAACAAAACGTCAGAAATGGAGGAGCGAATTGAAAAAGTAGGTACTACCTGCAATGACGTCATTCATATTTTTTTGTCGATTGATCGTATCGTTAATAATATTCGATTTCAGTAGCAGCGGATTCGATTCCCGCCCGAGTAGAAATTGAAGTAATTACTAATTAGGTACCATAAAAATCTGCTCCGTATCTGCGTGATGTTTCGCATTCCATTAACCACAGGATATTGTTATTTAAATTGATATTTTGGTGGTATAAATTGCGATGTGGGTCTATAATTACAACGCTATTGAAGATGCTATTCAGTTTGAATTATTTCATCAATCGTAATTTCATTCGTAAATTCAAAGAAAGTTTGTGTACAATATTTGATAGAAAATACTAATGATGTACAACTTTTGAAATGCCACCAGTTATTCAGTCACATGTAATAAGTAAATAATTCGATAAAAAGAAGTAAAAGTGTAATAACTTTAAAAATGCCAATTATGACATGATTATATAGATTGTTTGAATCCAGCTGTGGGAAACCGTGTTACAATATGGCTGCTAGGTAGTAAGCTTGGTGTGGCTTTGGCTTCACGGGCAGCGGTGATTGCAGCCAGCACCTGGATGCTTATACTGAACGTTGTTGCTAGGTAGTGAGCTTGGTTAAGTTCACTTCTCGGGCAGAATGATGGGACCATACCTGGAAGGCTACTACTAAATATTGCTGCTAGGTATTTGGCTTGGTGTGGCTTTGGCTTCACGGGCAGCGGTGATTGCAGCCAGCACCTTGGAAGGCCTATACTGAACTTTGCTGTCTAGGTAGTAAGCTTGATGTTGGCAAGATGACCTTCACCGGGCAGCAGTCACGCTGCCAACATCTTTATGCGTCTACCGAAACTTAGCTGTGCAAGGTAGTAATCCTGATGTTTGGTCATTGTATCACGGGCGGCGGTGATGGGCCAACATTACAGGTTACTACTCAAACCAAATAATAATATTGTAATGCGATTCTTCATGACTATATTTGAACTTAGCTATAATTCTGTAACCTCGAGAATAGTTTATAATTATTTACTTTATTTAACCTTGGCTATAATTCTGAAACGTCGAGAATAATTTTTAATAATTCAGCATAAAAGATTACACTGATAAATAAAGTTTTGCTAGTCCCATAGACGATGCTAATCTGGTTTTCCTCGGCACTGGTGAGGAAATTGGCATCGCGGGACAAATGACTTTGAAAGTACAGACCAGTATTTGGTTACTTAAAAATGTGCACAATAAAATTAACTGCAATATATTTTAATTGTTATAAAAGCCAAATACCGATATGATTTTTATACTTTACAAGTTGTGATTGAATTATTTGTGGCATTGCAAGAAGTTATTATTTTCTGAAATTCTGATTCCTGTGATTTTACGTTGCTGGAATTTTGTGGTTAATTTACCTATTTGTGGTATAATATTTTGTTGAGTCGTTTTAAATAAGTAAATGACACAAAATAAAACATTAATATATTTTGAAGTAGATATTTGTAACATACATCTAAAATTTGATTCACAAATGGAAATTTGTCCTAAGTTTGATATAAATAGGTACTTCAGGGACGAAGTACTTGTCAGTACGGCCGTGTTAGATATAAGGTATTTTAGTATATTTTAATTGTTATTTAAAGTTACATATATATTGAAAACTATCGTGATTATTAATAATTAACATTTCAAAATACTTTCATAAAACATTTTACCAACTTCAGAACGAAATGTCTGGATTTCTGAACGATTGTGACTTTTGATCAGATTAAATACTGTTTATGAGAAACTTCCTTAATTAATTATGTAATAAATTTATTATAATGTTAAAAATGTTAAAAGTATTGTAATACATTAAATTAACATGTAAGCTAGCTATCATTAAATTTAGGAGACCGGAAATGAGAATAAGAATGACATTTCCAGCTAGATAGCTAGTATAAAGGTTCAGTCGTGACAGTGAGAGGGACCTTTTGCTCCAGAGCCGGCACAGAGTTAAGTACCTACACTTGCATTGTATTATTGTTGCTTTATATTTTGTATTAGTTTTATTTATTTATATAATCGGTTATTTATTGAATCGTACGTAATACCACTGTCCCATTTTTAAAGGATAAATATTTGGTTTGTGATCGATAATTGTGTCATTACATTTGATTAGAATTTTGCATAAATGTTGTTTACCAATGGTACTTTGTTTGTTATATAAAATCTCGTTTAATTCAGCTTGTTACGAGATCGCGTAGTAGGCAATACGCCGAGTTAGCAAACGCCACGAACAACAGTGCACACGGCCCTAAAAGCTGAGTTGGCGTTTGCACAAACTTCGCCCGCTCCAGTTGACGCGGCTGAAGTAAACCGCTGACACCGCGCCTCGTGTCTTCCACGCAGCGGCCTACGTGACCGGACGACCACGCCACTTCGATACAGACATCGATCGGGTCTAGACTTAGATTTTATTGTTAGTCATAATTTTTACTTGTAAAATTCTAAAAATCAGAATTAAATATATTTAAATTAAATCGGTTTTTTTTGAACTCTCCGGCCGTGGCTAACGTAATTGGCGCAGTCGGTAGGATTCCCGGGTTAATACGCGTAAAAACTTTTCTCCGAAATCGTCATCGTCGTATCTAATCGGCTTTCAAGCCCTCACCGGGAATTCTGCATAACGAGCGAGCCTGCACCGGGGTATCCAGACATCGATATCAAGATCAAAGAAACCGAGGTCTACGATGTTCATGTAAGTACACCACTGAATTTTCTCTAGTGTTGCTCTCCTTTTCCTATTTTTAGTCCTATTCTTAATTCCTAGATTTATATATGTTATATTGATAATTTTATCCTGCGATTATTATAATCCTTCAAAATTTTCCATCCTAGAAGTAACAGGAGCCCTAAGGCTATTAGGAGTAATAGGGTTACTCGCCCTATTGTCGATAGAAATAGAAATATTAGTAGTGATAACGTTAGTTGTAATAGTTTTAGTACAGTCAGTGAAGTAAGCTCAATGGCTCTGCCCACTGATCCTGATATGATCCTCAAGGCTCTACGCCTGTTGCCAGAATTCGATGGCAACCCCAACGTACTGACTAGATTTGTAAGACTATGCGATCAAATAGTAGAGTCTTATAACGAACAAACAGACGCTTTAGGCAGACTATTTCTAGTAAACGGGATACTCAATAAAATCACGGGACCCGCAGCTAGAACGATTAATTCCAATGGAATCCCTGAGAATTGGTGTGGCATTAGAAGCGTTTTGATAAATAATTTTACTGACCAACGGGACGAATCCACCCTCTACAACGATCTAGCTGTTCAAACCCAAGGGAGCGACACCCCACAAGAATTTTATGATAAATGTCAAACATTATTTTCCACAATTATGACATACGTTACATTGCACGAGGCTATAGAGACCACTATCGAGGCAAAACGAAACTTATATAAAAAACTTACCACGCAAGCGTTTGTGCGCGGACTTAAGGAGCCCCTAGGATCTCGGATAAGGTGCATGCGCCCGGATTCTATAGAAAAAGCATTGGAATACGTACAGGAAGAGCTTAACACTATGTATTTGCAGAATCGAAACGAAGCTTTACCTAAAACAGTACAGAATGCGTCTAATTATAGACCTCCCGTACATATGCCAATGCCTAATGCTTCTGCTGTGCAACGTCCATTCACCTTTCCTATGAAAATACCAAGCACCCAAGCTCCACCTCCTCGTTTTACTAACAATTTCCAACCAAAACCTCAATTCCAACAATACATGCCACCGCCTCCTATGCGTATGCCCACGCGCACTCAACAAATGTTCAGTGCGCGTCCTGCTAATTACAACCCGCAAAGTAATATGTTTAGGTTGCAACAGAGACCTAATTATAATTACAATAATAATGCTCCAAAACCTATGAGTGGTGTTAGCCACTTTGCACCTCGAGCTTTGCCGCCATCAGGGCATGATTGGACGAAGCAGGGTAATCCACCACCATCGAATTACTTTAAAACTCGCGACATCAACGTTAATGAGTGTACTCCATATGATGATTATTCTAATTACTACTATAATGATTGCTATGATAGTGATTCTTACTTTACTGCGCATGACGCATCATACAACAATTATGAATACGATAATTCGGTTTCATACCAATATGAGGAACCGCCACAACCCGAAGTATGGTATGGGCAGGTAGAGGAGCAGGACCAGCCTTCTACATCCTCTAAAAGTGATGATCAGGATTTTCGGTCGGTCAGAAATTCAAAAAGCTCAAAATAGAAGTTAATCTTCAAACACAAAGACAGCTTCCATTTATTCTCATTGCTGATCCACCTTTAAAACTATTGATCGACACTGGGGCCAACCAATCTTTTCTGAGCCCAAATGCTGTAGATAACTTTTATCCTAATACAAAACTAGACTACGATCCATTTGAAGTGTCTAACATACACGGAATTAGTAGAAGTAGTCACTCAATAACGATGCCTTGTTTTAAGGAATTCAAGGATGAAAGTAGTATAAAATTTTTCATATATAAATTCCACGACTATTTTGACGGTCTTATCGGGCTTGACCTCCTAACGCAATGGGAGGCTACTATAAATTTAAAGGATAACGTTTTGACAACTCGGACCACAAATAACCCTATTAGGATGTATAATTCGCGAAATGTTAACCTATATGAGGACATGATACCAGCTAGATCATCTAAGTTAATAAGACTACCTATAAACGCGTTGGACGGCGATGTTATAGTTAACGAACAAGTTTTGTGTAACTGCATTATTTCAGAATGCGTCACCAACATAGAAAATAGTCGCGGTATCATAGAAGTGACGAACCCAACGAACAATGACGTCATATTTTCGCTAGATCGGCCGGCGACCGCAGAAATATTTAATACCGAGTCGTTTGATGTTAAGTACGCGTGTACCGAGCAAAGTAAAAACTCACGCGTCAATGATGTAATTTCGCGGCTTAGGACAGACCACCTAAACCAGGAAGAGAAAGCGAATCTTAGGCAACTTTGCTCTCAATACTGTGACATATTTTATTTAGACGGCGAACCGTTAACTTTTAGTAATAAAATCAAACATTCCATTAGAACCACTGATGAAATGCCTATCTACACGAAAAGTTATCGATATCCATTTATACATCGTGACGAAGTCCGGGAACAGATCTCGAAAATGTTAGAGCAAGGAATTATACGACCTTCGGACTCTGCTTGGAGTTCACCGATCTGGATAGTACCTAAAAAAGCTGATGCGTCAGGTAGACAAAAATGGCGTTTAGTTATTGACTTCAGAAAAGTGAACGAAAACACTATTGACGATAAATATCCTATCCCCAACATATCAGATGTCCTTGATAAGTTAGGGAAGTGTCAATACTTCACAACCTTAGACTTGGCTAGTGGATTCTACCAGGTACAAATGAACCCTGATGATATCCACAAAACAGCCTTTAATGTAGAGCACGGACACTTCGAGTTCCTTAGGATGCCCATGGGTCTCAAGAATTCTCCATCAACCTTTCAGAGGGTGATGGACAATGTCCTGAGAGGGCTGCAAAATGTCATCTGCCTGGTCTACCTTGATGATATAATCGTCTTCAGCACCAGCCTCCAAGAACATATAATTAATCTTGAGAAAGTGTTCCACAGACTCAGAGAATCTAATTTCAAGATCCAAATGGATAAGTCTGAGTTCTTGAAATTGGAAACTGCATATCTTGGACATGTCATAAGTAGGGAGGGTATTAAACCAAACCCAGATAAGATCAAGGCCATTGAGAAGTACCCGTTACCAAGAACCACAAAACAAATTAAACAATTTTTAGGTCTACTTGGCTATTACCGTAAGTTCATTCCGGATTTTGCTAAAATCACGAAGCCCTTGACACAATGTCTAAAGAAAAGTAAATCAATAACTTTAGACTCTAATTATATCGCTTGCTTTGAAAAGTGCAAAAGACTTCTCACTAATGACCCCATACTACAATACCCCGACTTTACTCGTGAATTTATCTTGACAACTGATGCGTCAAACCTCGCCATTGGCGCCATTCTATCACAAGGGCCAATAGGTTCGGATAAGCCAATCGCGTTTGCTTCTCGCACACTCAACGACAGTGAAATAAACTATAGCACAATCGAAAAAGAATTGTTGGCTATAGTATGGGCTACGAAGTATTTCCGACCCTACCTCTTTGGGCGAAAATTTAAAGTGATCACTGACCATAAGCCTCTTCAGTGGCTCATGAACTTAAAGGAGCCGAACTCTAGGCTTACGAGATGGCGTCTTAAACTAAGTGAATATAACTATACTATAATATATAAAACAGGAAAGGCCAATACGAACGCGGACGCCCTTTCTCGAATCGAAATTCACAACGAGGAGACTAGCTCCATGTCTGTGAACCCTTCGGAACGACCCCCTACTCTAGAGAATAACTCTGACACTAACACTGCTCACACTGACCAAGAGCACCCCATACTTGAAGTCCCCATAACAGACGATCCATTAAACAAATTTCACCGTCAGTTATGTCTTACCATAGTAGGCGATATTAAGAAACGAGTAACCGTAACAAAGCCATTTGATACTCACACGCGTATATCAGCCCAACTATCAGAATTTAATTTAGAGAATGATGTGGTAGACATAGTCAAAGAATACATAAATCCGAAAGTAAAAACTGCTCTATTAATAACACCTCCATTAGGCATGTATAAAATAGTTCCTATACTACAGGAAAAGTTTAAAAATTCAGCCATGAACCTTGTTATCGCCAAAACTGAACTAGAAAATGTTAGGGAGTACCTTCGGCAGCAAGATATCATTAGACACTACCACGAAGGGAAAACCAATCATAGAGGAATCAACGAATGCTATCTATCATTATCCTATAAATACTATTGGCCGAAAATGAAAGAACATGTTACTAAGTTCATCAATGAGTGCACCATATGCGGGCAAGCTAAATATGATAGACACCCCATACGGCAGCAATTTAATATTGTACCCCCTACTACTAAGCCCTTCGAAGTCGTTCACATGGACCTCTTTACCGTCCAAAGTGAAAAGTACGTCACTCTCATCGACGTTTTCTCAAAATATGGGCAAGCCTACCACCTAAGAGATGGTACTGCCCTTAGCGTAATTCAAGCCATATTAAAATATTCTACACATCATGGGTTACCTCTGACTATAGTCACTGACCAAGGTACAGAATTCACAAACCAGATGTTCGCAGAATTCACCAGAGTCCATAAGATCATCCATCATAAAACACTCGCGAACGCACCCAACGACAACGGAAATATAGAAAGATTCCACTCCACCATATTAGAACATCTAAGGATACTGCGGCTCCAGAATAAGGACGATGCAATCGTGAATCTTATGCCCTATGCAATAATAGCCTACAATAGTTCAGTACACAGTTTTACCAAATGTAGGCCCTTTGACATTATAAATGGACATCTTGATCCTAGAGACCCAACAGATATAGACATAACCGGACATCTAATGCAGCAATATATTCATACCCACCGAGACCAAATGAAGACAGTTTATGACCTAATCAATGATTCAAGTTTAGCTAACCGTACCGCCCTTATCGAAAGACACAATAAAACTCGAGAACCAGAACAGGAATACCAGCCACAGCAGCAGGTATTTATCTCTAACTCTTTAGCGAGTCGACAAAAGATAGCCCCACGATACACACAAGATAACGTCTTAGCTGACTTGCCCATACATATTTACACCTCAAAGAAACGAGGCCCTATTGCTAAATCTAGACTTAAACGTGTACCAAAAAGCGCTAAATTGTTACAGGATAACGCTGACTCTGACCATGAGCCTGGGACTGGCGCACGAGATAAGACTTGAGAGTTTGGATGACGGACCGGGACTCTTACCGTTTAAACTTGGACCCATGAACCTTGCGACACACTTTCACAGCTTCCTGCAATACATAGAACTAACCGACATCCATAATAAGATTAACATAGTTAAAGGTCAAATCATAGATTTAGAAAATAAGCTACCTAATAAGACTCATATATTATTTGAAATACAGATTAATTATCTCAGTTCTAAATTAGATAAAGTAACTTACCAGCTAGAAAGCTTAGAGCCCCATCGGTTGAAGCGAGGTCTTGTAGATGGATTAGGATCTGTAGTTAAATCCTTAACAGGAAATTTAGATTACACCGACGCTATCAAATACAGTAATGCCATAAAAAATCTCAAGGATAACCAAGATAAAATTTCATCTCAAATTAACAATCATATTAGTCTTAGCAAGGAATGGATGACACACCATAAGAGTATCATCTCAAGTATCGTACAAAATCAGATTAAAATTAACGATACCTTACACTTGCTTTTAGATAGAGACGCTTATATTCAACATAGTTTAATCAAATATGCCAAACTAGCTCAGCTTCTTACTATTATTACAGATAACATAGATGACTTATCTCATGAGTTACAACGAATAGAAGATGTCATAGCGTTTACGCGTACCGCAAGTACACATCATTCAATGATAGGAGTAGCGACGTTAAAAAAGATGATAAATGAGCTCGAACATTTTTATAACAAAGATCAATTGTTAGATATAGAACTTAGAGAATACTATGACGTAATAGAAACAGGCTCATTTTATTCAGCTAGACAAATAGTAATAGTCTTTAAAGTACCAATAATATCACCTCATACTTACCAATTATATAAGCTTCCTATAGCACCCGATAGAGCTAATCGTGTCCTCATCCCACCTTATCCTTTAATAGCAACCAATGAGAACTTTTACGTGTACATTGAGGCTGAATGCCCGAAGTTCAATAGTCGATACCTTTGCCACGAGAAATTGAATCAACATCTAAGATCAGATCCAGACTGCATCCAGGAGCTCCTGCACCACCAACGGCTGGACGAGTCCTGCAAAACAACATTCGTGACTGTCTTAAAAGAAGACATTCAAAGGTTAGATGATCGAAACTATATAGCAACATTTCCAGAGGCAACGAAAGTTCAGCTCACCTGTGAACGCAACGACTATCAGATGCTGAAAGGTAGTTACCTCATAACCATCCCATCTCAATGTTCAATACGGACGAGAGACTCTACCATCTATAACACCAACGACCAAATTGAAGGACAACCTATGAAGATATTGAACATCTCCGATTACGTCATTACGAATAGAGCAACACCGGCTTCTATAACACTATCATCATTGAATCTCAACGACCTTCGCGTAATACAAGATAAGATCGACTCCCAGACTGCAGTACATCTCAACGAGGTCCCGACAGATTCATTATATCATACTACAATACCATTTTATGTGGCTCTGTTTAGTGCACTTGCACTCGTTATTATCTTGCTGTACAGAAAATACACGATGTGTTTCAAGAATAAACATATAGACCTGGAAATAACACCCGATCTTCCAGAACGTGTTCACACCTATGCAGCACCAGCACCTGCCAAGCCAGCGCGACAGAACCCAGCAACATTTTTGCGATTCGCTCAAAAATAGTTGCTGCTCTTCGGGAGGGAGATGTTACGAGATCGCGTAGTAGGCAATACGCCGAGTTAGCAAACGCCACGAACAACAGTGCACACGGCCCTAAAAGCTGAGTTGGCGTTTGCACAAACTTCGCCCGCTCCAGTTGACGCGGCTGAAGTAAACCGCTGACACCGCGCCTCGTGTCTTCCACGCAGCGGCCTACGTGACCGGACGACCACGCCACTTCGATACAGACATCGATCGGGTCTAGACTTAGATTTTATTGTTAGTCATAATTTTTACTTGTAAAATTCTAAAAATCAGAATTAAATATATTTAAATTAAATCGGTTTTTTTTGAACTCTCCGGCCGTGGCTAACGTAATTAGCTAATGTTGTTTAAATAAATGCCTCATTTTATAATGGATTACATTGCTTATTAAAATATACCTAATATGTTTAAAATATGCTTTTGTTTGATTAAATAATGTTCACTAGAATAATACTTTATCCTAGATAACAAATAGCACTACCTCCATGAACTACATTCTACATGACATAGATATATATTTATTAATATGCTCTTGTTTACCTAATTTAGCGTTTTCCATATATTTCTCTGGGGTTTTGGATAAATACGTTATTATTCTGTTATTATTCTGTAGCTTAATTACTAAAAAAAAGGTTTATACTAATAAAAGTCACTATAATTATAAGTAGGACATATATTTAATCTAACAAGCGTATAGGGAAAAATATCGGGTAGTTCGATAGTTATGCTTACGAGTGTATTTTCAAAATGATGTTTAATTTTCTTAAGATGTTTACGAGAATTAAAGACCTTTACGTGTTTGTGGTTACGTAATTATTTATGTTGATGTTGATTTGAGAGTGTTAGTTTGTCTTAATCTTTATGTCTAAGTACTAATAAACCATTTTAAATGTACAAATAGCTAGTTTATTTAGGTTAAAATTAAAACCACTTAAACGAGGTCTTTATTACGATTGGTTTTTGGGTTCTAAGTCCACCCTGCTGGATCCCGCGACTGCCTGGATCGAGCAGGACTAAGATGGTTCAATTCAAATACCTGTATTGTAATTATCTTCCGAGATTGCATTTAAGAGTGTTCAAACGCCTGCAAAGAAATTAGGAGCAAAATCTTCCAATTGCCACATCGTTGCGTATTAAAATATTAGATTAGTTCGTTATTAAATTACAAATTGATCTCCACCCCTCATGTCCTTCCAAATTGTGACCTAGCTGCGTGATTACATCGATTAAGCAAAGTAGCAGTTATTTAATTCAATCCTGTATAAATAAACGAAATTGTACCCAAGGAGCTTGGCTCGTCATGAGATCTCGTAACTTTTTCTTAGTGAAACCGGTGAAGCTTATGAGGCTTGCCAAAGCTATGTAATGTTTTAGTGGTAGGTACGTGTGGAATGGATTAATTTTATAAACAGAACTGCACCATCGTTTATGGGGGTTGGAGGTCAAAAGTTGTAGATTTCTTAATTTTCTTGTTATTAACCGACTTCAGAAAAGGGTGAGGTTCTCAATTAGTTTTTTGTTACTACAGAACTCCGTCATTTATAAAACTAATAGAAAAAATCTTTTTTATTTGAAAGGATATGCTTGCATCATTTTTATCAAAAGCCAATTCTAACGATGGAATCCATGAGGAAATGAGGTAACTCCTCAAATATTATAGGTATGTGGCGATTTTGCTATGCTCCTATTTTCACATTTATGTTTTGGTCCTACCAAAACTTATTCGTACGTTTCATTACTTTTTGTAAATAATTTTTTTATTATTTAAAAGTGATCTACTTACAATTTTTATTTTCTGCGTTTACGCTGTATAGTTTTTAGTTTTTAGTACTATTCTCCACATTTTCTGTAAAGTTTGAAATATTGGTGCGCATTGTCCATTCATTATCTGAAATTTCTATTATGTACACGCTTTCTGCATTCTATGTTTAAATAGGCTAAGTCAGGGCGGTATAACGTTCGCAGGCAGTTGTATTCTAAAATTGAACGACTCGTAAGCGAAAGGTCCTGGGATCGAATCTCACTCATAATTGTCCTAGCGCTCATCCCGGCCTCTGACAGGGTCCGCTTTCCAACCCATTCTTCTCCACTTCGCCCGGTCTTCGGCATGTCGCATCCGACACAGCAATGTCAATCCCCCGCTTTTCGGCCTCTTTCCTAATACCGGCAGGTTCAGGCACCTATTTCCCACGTATCCCCGAGGGTTACGCAACACGTGACCAAACCAGCGCAGGCGAGCCTCCTCGGACTTGTCTGCAACATCCCTCACGCCAAGGCTGCCATGGATGTATTAATTACGTACACGATCAAGCGGCGAAACACACACACACACACATCTACACATCCACACATCCACCGCAGCATTTTTATTTCGTTGGCGTGGAGTTCGCGAACATGTTTCGTCAGCGCTGGCCATGTCTTGCAGCCATAGAGCCTCACAGGTCTAATTATACTCTTGTATATAAGCCCTTTCAGCTTGACAGGGATTTTAGGGTCACAGATGACTGCTGTGAGTTCCCGCCATTTGGTCCAAGCTGCAGAGTTTCGGGACTTGACATCGGGGCCTATATCGCTGGACTCGTGCATCACGTTCATAGTGCATCGTGTTATTCCTCCGACGGATTCGGATCGGAGTGGACGTGTACAGTGATCTGTTTTGCTATTTTTGAGTACCTTTTTTGTGATTGGTGAAATTGTAAATTTTCAATTCCTTGTCCCACAAGTGAGTGTTAAATTACATTACTCCGCCTACTTTGTTTTTGATTAAATAAGCAAGTCTTTATGCCAAAAGTTCCCCTTACCCCAACAAAAGACTCTAGTCCAAAGGTTACTCTAGAGAATAAAGGAGGGACCGCTGTTTCAATTTCTGAAGAACCAACCGGAGCAAGTTGTTAAGAAGGCGCGGTCATTGCGCCCGCGTAAAGACTCGCCGTGCGATATCCAGTCCCCATGACATTCCGTCTAATTGTTACAACGATTTAAAAGCAATACTCGAAGCATGGAAACTCGAACAAACCACCATCTTGGCCAAATTAGTATCCGAAGTTTCTGAGTTAAAGACACAGTGACAGCAAATAAAAAATACCAACTCAGAAATAGAAAAATCTATAAAAGAGCTTAGGATTAAAATTAACACGTTGGAGAAGGAAAAACAGGAAAATAAGGAAATTATAAATAATTTGGATAGGCAAATCAGAGACATGAAGTTTTAATCCAGGTCGGCGGCAACCGAAATTAGAAGCACTGCCTCGAGGGAAAACGAAAAATCCTCTGATCTCATCGGGTATTTATCCAAGGTGGCTATGACTGTAAGTGTGAGTCTGGAATCCAGCGACTTACGGGACATTCGACGACTTCTTGCTAAACCCGGCAATATTAGGCCAATTCTGGTCGAGTTCAAGTCCGTCATAAATAAAAATAACTTTATAAATGCAACCAGGAAATATAACAGGTCTCAAAAACTGGAAAATAAATTACACACCCATAACATTGGTTTATCTGGAGAGCGGTCAACAGTTTACGTGGACGAACTCTTACCTTTAGCCACCAAGCGGCTGTATTTCCTAAGTAGAAAATTTTCAAAGGAAAATAACTCAGTTCTGTTGGATCGCAAACTCGACAGTTTTCTTAAGGAAAGAAGAGAACGCGAAACAGATTCAAACAATGCCTAAATGATCTACGGGAAACCGCAAGTACTGCAATTTGACTATTTGGATCAAACTATTTAATACCTACTTTTTTTTTTCTTTTTTAAAGTAGGCTTTTCAAGGCTTTTTCAGACCCAGTATCACTGCGACCATTCCTGATCTATTGTGATCGCCTCTTTCTACAATTCAGTACTAATTCCTATAGTTTCTATGAATTGTAGTAGGTTCTTAATACTGATTTCGTGCACCTCGTCGAGTAGTAGTTGGTGTTTACCCAGATGGATGCTACGTTTGCGCACCAGGGCCTCACATTTGCAGGTCGGGTGGAGAGGCGTTTCGTCCTCCACCTTGCAGAATCTACAGTCCTTTGTTCTGCTGATCTTCAAGTTATACATGTGTTTGTTCAGCCCACAGTGGCCAGTCAGTGCCCTTGTCAGGATACGCAAGTTATTCCTACTGAGCGGTAACAGTTCTTTGGCATGCCGCCTATTATAGGGTTTGACTAATGCCTTAGAATGTGTTAGGCCTCGCTGATTATTCCAGTACTCTAATGATTGCTCTTTGAAGTTTATATGGAGGGTAATTTTGCAAGGCTATTTGGTATGCCACAGAATGGTTCTAGACCATGTGTCGTAGTTGTGCTACCAGCCTTCGCGAGTTCGTCCGCAATGTCATTGCCTTCGATCCCTTCATGCCCTGGGACCCAGCGCAAGATCACTTGGTTTTTCTCACCCAAGGAATTGAGGACCTTCACGCAGTTTAGCACCAATCTTGAACTCACAGAGTCTGATGATAGGGCCAATAGAGCTGCTTGACAGTCTGAGTGTATATAAATACAATGTTTCATGTATCTCTTTTTGGGGTTTATGTCCGCACATCCTAAGATTGCGTACACCTCGGCCTGGAATATGGAGGTGCATTTGCCCAGGTTTAGGAATTTCTTGACCTTGGGCCGCTCTCCATATATTCCACACCCTACATGAGCACCTGATTTGGTGTACCATATCAGGCTTCCATTTTTCCAGTGTACTTGGCTTTTGAGCCAGTCATCTCTGGATAAAAGTTCCACAGAGTATCGTTTCAGGAAGCTACTCTGTTTTGTCATTGAGTCAGTGTACATACTCAGTATGTTGCTGCCCATAACAGTGTCCTGGAATGATCTCAGTGACTTTGAGAGCCAGTTTCCTTCTCCCTGGGTGGTTAGCCTGTATATGCTGTTTGCCGCCACCATCCGTACATGCAGGTGTAGGGGCGGGATATCCAGCATTGCATTCAGGGCCTCACCAGGTGAGGTTGACATAGCTCCTGTGACCAAGAGATACGCAATTCTTTGCATGCCGCTTAGCTTAATATTTGTAGCAGTTTCCTGGTTAGCTTTCCTGTGCCACACTACAAAGGCATGTGTTATTATGGGCCTTACGACCATCTTATAAAGCCATAGGGTGTTTTTTGGAGATAACCCCCACCGTTGTCCTCCCAGTCTGCTACATATTCCCAAGGCTATTTTAGCCTTGTTTAATATTCCGAGTATGTGGCTGTTCCAAGTAAATTTTTGGTCCAATATTACACCTAGGTGCTTTACCTCCTTAGAGAACTCAATAGTTTGGCCATTCAATCGTGGTTTAACTAAATTGTCAAGTTGCCTTTTGTTGGTAAATGGTACAACCACCGTTTTCCCCGCGTTGATGGACAGCTCATTGTCCTTGCACCACTTATCAGCAATATTTAATGCTCGTTGCATAACGTATGACAGCATACTTTGACAGAAACCTCGGACGATTATCACCAGGTCATCAGCAAATCCCTGCATGCCTATCCTGAGCTCCGCCATTTTATACAAGAGCTGATCCACTGCCAGGGTCCAAAGTAGAAATAGAAATAGAAATAGAAATATTTATTTGCCTATAAATTAACAGAATTGTATAAATGTTTTTAAAATAAAAGCTTCTAATAGACAAAAAGGTCCATGACTCAGCGTTTGGGTGAAGGTGGAACCCACACCCGCTGGTATTCTGTCATGGCCAGACTTAAGGCTAAAAAACTAAAAAATTAAAACTAAAAACTAAAATTAACATTATTAAGTATAAATATACATACATACACATCATCATCATCATCATCATCCATGTATGTATGTATATGTGTACTATACACAATTATACTCGTACAATTAACATATTAAAATACACTTTAAGTATAAAACTATTATTATAAGATACAATGGCACACAAAAAAAAAATTTTTTAATCTTTAGGTATAAAAGTAGATAGCTAAGAGAAGTAGATAATTAGATAATTGAACATCACCAGAAACCGTGGTCTAGCTAGACCTTCACTCCAGCAACCCGTGAATGTTTCAGCAGCAGCCATTTTGCACATTCCTTGCGAAATGTAGGAAGCTTCATGGATGTGGAGATAAGATCCCTCCCTGGGGGCAATCTATTTATTTATTTATTTATTTAAAACTTCATGCACATTACAGTACAAAGGCGGACTTAAAGCTACATAGCTTTTTCTACCAGTCAACCAGAGAGCAAAAAACAAAAATTACAAGGCGGTGCAACAGAAAGGAAGAGAAAAGAACATAAAATAGTCTAAAAGTAAAATGAAATATAAAATTAGAATACAAAACATTTACAGACCGAGATTTACAGATAATACAACAGGAGAGAGAGAGAGAGAGAGAACAAGAAACAAGGCATAACAAGCTACTGGCACACTCAACAACACTACTGTCCAAACATTTAAAACGAGAAAGACTAAGGAAAATAAGTATAAGGAGTTACAGAGACTTAAGGAAATGATTATGAACTGCTTTTTTGAAAGAAAATTTACTGGGACTACGCTTGATCTCCAAAGGAAGATCATTCCAAAGTCTAGCAGCGATTAAGGAGAAAGAATTAGACAGAAATCCAGTCCGGTGAAGGGGAAGGTTTAAGGAGAGAGTGTTTGAAGAACGGAGGTTACGGTCGTGGGTGTCGCAAAGAAATTTAAATTTGCATTTCAAATATTCAGGGACGGCTGGATCGTGGAGTATAGAGAAAAGGGAAGTAAGTATTCTATGGTTGCGGCGATGTCGTATAGGCAGCCACCTGAGCTTCTCACGAAAACTTGATACGTGATCGTACTTGCGCAAGCCGTAAATAAAGCGAATGCAGTTGTTTAGAAGTCGATCCAACTTGTTCAGCTGATCCTGGTTGAGGTCGGAGCAACACACATCACCATAATCGATAATTGGTAAAATTAAAGATTGGACAAGTAAAGTTTTTGTTGAAGATGGTAAGAAATATTTAAAGCGATAGAGAGATCGCAAAGCCCCTGTAACCTTTCTGCTTACCTCAGTCAGCTGATTAGACCAACTCAAAGTGTTGTCTATGTGAAGCCCTAGGTCCTTCACACAGGAGGCAAAAAGTATTATATTATTATTAAAGCTGACAGGAGGGACTAACGCTAAATCAATACGGCTGGTTAGCCGAGAGCTGCCCACAATGATGGCTTGGCATTTGGATGGATTCACAGAAATACCAAACCTTTGTGACCATTCACGGATATGTTCCAAATCTCTGTTTAATGCATCAACAGTCTCATCAATATTCGAAACATCAGCAATAGCATAAAGTTGCAAATCATCTGCATAAAGATGGTGGGAGCATCTGAGTTTGTGAGTAACGTTATTAATGAACAAAGAAAACAATAATGGAGACAGAATACCGCCCTGCGGAACACCAGCAACCAGATCGCACCAATTAGATACTACTCCATCAGCCCGAACTGCCTGCTGCCGACCGCGGAGATAAGAGGAGAACCAGTTTGTCACCGAGGATGATAGTCCAAGCTGAGATAAAATTGCCAATAGGATGTCATGGTCAACATTATTAAATGCGTTAGAGAAATCAATTAAAACTAGAAAAGTAAGTTTGGTGTTCTCTATGGCTTCTCTGATATCCTCAGTGATTTTAAGCAGAGCCGTGGAGGTGCTATGACCCGGACGAAAACTCGACTGGTATGGGCTCAACAGTGCATTGGTGTGAATAAAAGTAGATAACTGTTTATGGACAATAGCTTCGAGTAATTTTGATAAAAATGGTAAAATTGATATAGGTCTGAGATGGTTCAAGGCACTGGGAGTAGGTACTTTGGGGAGAGGGATAACAAACGCCTTGCCCCACTCCTTAGGAAAAGAATGAGATGAGAGGGAATGATTAATTATGTGCGTAAGAACAGGTAAGACAGAATTTAAAACATGATAAATCATAGCCCTACTCACATCATCACATCCTGCAGCCTTCGATTTGATGGATAAAAAGGTTTTACGAACTTCATCCTCAGTGACGGAACTGAAATCAAACGCTACTGGAGATGTAGCCATGGACTTGATGAAATTAATGGTATCATTCTTGGTAGATTCATCTAATTGTAACACGGAAGAGAAATGCCGGTTAAGTGTGTCAGGACAAAAAGACGATCCAGCAAGAGGAGATTGGGGCTCAACAACTCCAACCGACTTTAAGAATTTCCAAATATTAGCCTGGGAAGAATTAATTAAGTTATCGTGGAAGTACTGGCGTTTCGAGTCCCTCACCATCTTATTGCAGAGATTACGAGCAGTTTTATAATCAGCCCAATTTGACATGTTACGGTCATTTTTAAATTTTCTAAAAGCGCGGTCCCGCTTAATCATAGCAGCGCGCACATCATCATTCAGCCAAGGGCTTGGTGGCCGTTTAATCCTGACCAAACCTCTGGGCGCATGTAAGTCAAACAACTTGGTAATATTGGCATTAAAAATCGCTACCTTCTCGTCGATTCCTGACGCCCCATAACAGGTACTCCAATCAATGCTGTCTACGTCATGTCCGAGACTATCCTCATTCATTTTCCCAAAACCACGTAGCGATAAGTACCTTGGTTTGACCTTAGGGGGCTTAACTTTATAAGCAATATATATTAAGTCGTGCCTGGAGAATCCAGGCGCAGCCATCTGCCCATGACTGACAACGCGAGTAGAAGAAGAAGTTATTATGAGGTCAAGCCAAGTATCACAAGTGTCAAAATTGGTATGAGTGGGTTTAAGGGGTAATAGCGAGAGGTTAGCGGAATCGACAATGGATAGAAGTTTACAACTGTTCCTTGATGTTTTACATAAGTCAGTGTTAAAGTCACCCATTATGATGATGTGTGCGTACTCCGAGGAAACAGAAACCAAAACCGAATCGAGTTCATTGAAGTAATCGATCCCAGGAGGGCAGTATACGACACCAAGAGCAATCTTGACGCCCTTCACGTCCACTTCCAAAAACAAGTACTCAGGGGAAGCTGTATAATGGGGAGAGGAGGACACAATAAATTTGTAGGTAAAGTCAGCGCGAAGGTAAATCGCGACACCACCCCCGCGCTTACCGATGCGGTCATTACGTAAAAGCACGTAACCTGGTAGAGAAAAGGAAGTGGAGGCCAAGGAAGGGTTCAGCCAAGATTCAGAGACAAGGATAGCGTGGGCAGGTGAAGCTGAGAAAGCTCCAAGTAGCTCGTTATGATGCTGGGGGATGCTCTGCGCATTTATATGACAAGCATTAAAGGTTTTATTATTGGATAAAATTGTGTTCAGAGAGGTGGAGATGCTATCATCTAAAGAATTGAAAGAAGAACAGGAAGAGCAAGCAGAGTAGAAAGAAGTATCACTATCAGACATAAACTAAAAATAAATCGGTCTGTAAATAATAATATAAAATAAGTAAAGGTGGGTCAATGCAAAAGGCAAAACCCGCCGGTCAACATAATTAAAAAAAAAAAAAATACAATATATGAGTTGTTAGACAGTAAAGCACAAATTAAAATTAAAAAGCAATGCAAATACACCACAGCTCACTACACAAACCAGAAAACGCAAACAACTACATATTTGAAGTTTACAGTTTGCTATAGATGCACTAAGCACTTACAACTAAATACTATAAAAAGCAAAAAAGCAAGAGGCCCTGCTGAAAGTTATAAATAAACTAAGATGAAGAGATGGCTGTATGGGCCTAACATCCTTTGCCAATAAGTACGCAGTTTGTAGACATGACAGTCGATGTCAACCTAAGAGGTGACAGCGGCTGTCAGTCCAAAAGCAAATGTAAAATTTTGTCAACAACAAGCAAAACAAAACAAAAAAGTCGAAATATAAAGAGGGTAAAATAATAAAGAATAGTAAAACGACAACATGAATGAATGCAACATACTATGGACATTAACTTGTAGGCACTGCGTACTTATAGAAAAGCGTAATGCAAGACAATAAAGTAAGTAGCAAAACGACATTACAAGATTAAGCGAAAACTTATTAACGTACAACCTTTTTCCTATCACGCTGACTTCTTTTTCCAGGCACGTCGGGAGTTCCCACAGGTACCTTCAGTAGCGAGACGGGAGCAGCACCACCACCCGGCTGGGGCCCCCCATCGGCGCCAGTTTTGGGGTGTTCAGCCATTAGCGCGTTGAGGTCGCAATCCCTGGTAGTAAATAATTCAAGTGAGGTTTCATGTAGGGTTACCTTCACTTTCCGGTTTGAGAGCATCGCTTCGACCCACTTCACAGTCGCACGGTCAACATTTTTCTCAGTGAGACCTCGAACTAGTGTCCTTATAGGGGTGTTGTTAAATGCGCCCTCAATATCTAAGAATGCACAAAGTGCAATTTGTTTATCCTCTAACGCCTTTTCTACCTTGTCTACCAGATTCAGAAGGGCAGTTTCAGTAGATCTCCCTTTGCTGTAGGCATGTTGAGAATAATGAATAGGATAGTCAATTTTGATCGCCTCCCTAATGTAAATATCCAGCACTTTTTCCATAGTCTTTAGCATAAAGGAGCTTAGACTAATAGGCCTAAGTGATCTCGGTTGAGAGTAGTATCTTTTTCCGGCCTTTGGAATGAATAGAACCTTGACATCGGTCCATTGTTCTGGAATATGTCCCCAGGCGTAGCTTGCTCTGAAGAAATGATTGCGAAATGATTGCGTTAAGGATGGACTTTCTGCGCAAGCACCAGGAAAATGGGTCTATACCAATAAATTTAGAGTTTCTTTTTCGTTGGCCGTGTAAGTCCTATTAGGGTATTTAAGCAAGCCAATTTGGTTAGGTTTGTCTTTTGCGAGGAATTTGTGAACTCTTGCGCACTGAGACGTGCTGTTTACTTCTTCACAGAATTTTCTCCAAGTTCCCCGCTTAGCCTTCCTAATTTCTTTATTGTAAGTGGTTAAGGCTTCCCAATAAGATTCCCACTCTTGGGTCCTTTTAGCCTTATTGAATAATTTCCGAGTCTTACTTCTAAGCTTTTCTAGCTTAGAGCTCCACCACGGTACTGCCCTTTTAGTTGACATTGTTTTTACAGGACAGGACAGGACAGCTGTCCTCATAAGCCTTAATTATGCCGTTTGAGACTATGGTCACTGCAATATACTGACTTTCTAATGTCTTTATTGTTTTAGGTACATCTTCTAGGTTCTGTTTAAGGTTGTCCCTATAGGCCGCCCAATCCGTAACTCTAGGGTTCCTAAAGCTAACTTCTTGACTTGATAATGATCCTACTAAGTCAAAACAGATATGACCATAACGGTCAGACATTGACGGTTCATCACTAACGTGCCAGTCACTAATGTGCCTAGCCAGATCATTTGTTGCAATGGTAATGTCTAACACCTCTTGTCTTACACGGATTACAAAGGTCGGTTTACATCCCTTATTCACCACGTGCAACCCCTTTGTTAGTAAATAGTCATATAAAGTGTTACCTCTCCTATTTACATCGGTACTTTCCCATGTGGTGTGGTGGGCGTTTGCATTACACCCCACCAGCAGTTGTAATCTGTGACGCCGGGCGTGCTCGACCGCAGGCTCCAGATCTTCAACAGGGTTTTCCTTTTCCCCCGGGAGATAGGCTGAACAAATTAGTGCTCTAGCCGCGCCTCCCTTGTGGATCAAAATGGCTGCTACAACTTCGTCGGAGCACAACTCTGTAACAGTCAATAGATTAATGCTATTCTTATAAACAATACACGTTCTGGGTCTTGTTCCGCCTTTGTTATATATAATCTTACCGGCAGCGTTGAGTCCCAGAATAGTCGAGCTGGATACCCAGGGCTCTTGAATTAGGGCGAGGTCAGCCCTGCCATCGTAAAGCCATTTTCCCACCACGGCACTTGCTGCCGCAGCGTGATGGAGGTTGGCTTGCAAACACCTCACCGGCCCCTGGGCCGCCATTACTTCCCTCTTTGTGAAAGGGAGTATGAGGGCTTGGTTTTTCCCCTTCCCTTCTGCGGATTGAAAAATTCACGTCCGGATTGGGTTCCACCCTGACCCCTCCCCCTTGTGCTTCCTCTACCTCTATTCCTGTCCCCTCCCCTGGCAGAAAAGTTCAAGCTAGGTCGCGCTCCCGGGGGGATCGATCCTCCTTGCTGCCCGGTGTTTGGGGCCATGCTGCCCGTCGCTGGGGCCTGCGTTGCCTTAGCCTGTCCCCTGTCAGCCTACTTAAGAGGGGGTCGTGTTCCCTGAGGGATCGAACCTCCTTGCTGCTTGGGTTTTGCGGCGGTGACAGTCGCAGGAGCCTGTGTGGCAGAGGTAGAGGTACCTGGCTGAACAGGGGCCTCTTTGGCTGGGTCGCCCTTGATTTTGAAGACAATGCTCCTGAAACCAATTGAGGCTTTGCCTTGCCTCCCTTTCAGGGTCTCCGCAGAGGGATCATCCACCGCGAAGGTTGCAATAATGCTCCCTTCCTCCCCCCTGCTATGGAGAACCTTCTAGAGCTGCGTGTTTAGGCCCTTGTTCTGCATGCCCAGCAATTTTATCGCCTCGTCTATTGACGTAGCGTCTATACTGGGTATGAAGGCGGTGACTACCGCTGGCTTTGGCAGTTCGCTCTCTGATAAGACAGACAGCTTTGCCTCTGGCCAGGGTTACACGCTGGGTAACGCCCTCATAAGAGAGTGCTTACTGGCTTCATCCTCGCAAACAACCAGGATCCATCCTGGTCTTTGCGAAAATGAGGCGAACCTGGGCCCCTCCCCCCTGTCTTCCTTAGAGATAAGGTCAACAAGGGCGCGGCGCACAAGTCCCGTCTGCTCCTCGGTTAGTGGGTTTTCCCCACGAATCCCAACCCTGACTGAACCGGCCACTTCGCTGAAGGTAGGCTTTGCTCTTACCTCCTGCGCGGTCTTTCTGGGATTCCTCCTCTGATCGAGTGCGTTTTAACGACTTCACCTCAGGGAGATCGGGGAGTAACCGAGGAATCTCTTTCCAATGCTGTCGGCAAAGGACTAGGGCTTCTTTGAGACCCACATCCATCTCCCTCAGCCTTCGGAAACGCTTTCGCGCTGCCCCAGAAAGCCTGTGATGGCTCCCTGGGATGATGCTGTCGGAGGCCGATGTCCCTACCGTATCTGTGACATTACTGTCCCCATCTACGTTATGTTGTGCCCTCTCGGCTACATCATCTAATCTGGGCGTTGGGGAGGCCAAAAGCTCTCCTTCAGCACCAGAATCAATCTCCACCACTTCCATGGCAGAGAACTCTGGACTTTTTTTATTGTTTATATTTTTTTCTGTATTCATACAAATCCCACGATTAGCTAGGGAACCAAAGGTCACCTCCGGCAGAGCCCCGCTTGCCGGAGTAAGGGCACAAATTTCCTTCGAGGAGCCTAGGTATCGGAGGTGCACCGTTAAAGGCCGGACATCCCTCCGGCCACGCAGCCCTCGGTACGGTTCGCGTTACACCTTGGCTTGGGACCAGTCTTCTCGCGCTTGACCAGCAAGAACCCCGCAGCACAGTACACCAATACTGTTGCATTGGTGCACCGCGCTGCCGGATAGTTACTAATCGACCCCCAGGGCGCACCGGCGTGCCGCTTGCGTTCCAGCAGGAATTTCCGGGGAATTTCCCAACTGGACTGCAAACGTCCACGCACACGTGGAGGTGGACTGATGGTGCGCCCCTACCTACTTTAGTTCTTTCTCTAATATTATTGTTTATACGTTATTTTCTTAATATAAGTGTTAATTACATACACCTATACCATGACGCAGCACTCACCTCACCGACAGGAATTACAAGCGATGCAGTTTGCCCGACCCGTGGACGGCCACGTGGTGCTGACGTGGTGCGACTTGAGTGGCCTTCCAACCCCATCTCGAAGATCCGAAAACTACGAACCAGCTGCAGCCAGGCAGGAGGAATCTAGACTTCGATTCAAGAGATAGAACCAGAAATGCAATGTATGTGAGTACAATCGAACTGTAGCCCTACCATGAGTTACTACAGTAAAATCGGCTTACGTAACTACTCTCGTTCCGTAAAATCCGTTTCCACAATAGTAAATGTAAAATCGGTACCATGAGTTTCACATACGTTTCCCGTTTACTGTTCCGTGAAAACCACACCAACTACAGTAAAAGCTAACTTCAGTGTAGTTTCGGGGAATAGGTCCGTGACAGTGTTGTCGATTATTAGTAGTCAGTGTCACAAAAAGCTTGTTTATTTACAAACAAGGGTTATATTTTAGCAACGCCTAGGCACTTATTTAAATCCTGTTAAATTGATAATAACATATACCTTATGTTCAAATAAAATTACAAACTCATAGACGATCCCCGAAATGAAGAATTCAGTGACTGGTTGAAACTGCGCTTATAGTTTGTCTACTGGGTTTTAAGTAGTTTTAACCCAGCGGAAACAGCTAAGATTAATACTGCATAATTATTGGTAAGTTTTATCTATATCTTGGAGTATATTATACCTAATTTCAACTAAGTGGACATGTTGTACTGAGTAAACTTATATTAGGTATTATTTGTCAACAGGATCAGACTCTGGAGTCATGGTGGTGCAGTTAATTCTTAGAAATGGACGTCTGTAACTTGAAAAGGAACTGCACTTACCCTAGTTGAATGAAGATCGAAGGCACAACCCCATGTGTAAAAAGGAAATCTCATCATCGGCAAACAAAAAAAATGTTTCTAATTGATGATGCAAGCGGCATCTAAAGTGATGTGAATTTCAGACTAGCATTAGTTAGTGCAATACTATATTAGAAATTGTTTGTAAAAGTGAAAGTGGTAGTTTAAGTGGGGGACAGTTCTGATTTTTTAGATTCTGAATAAAAATACATGTACCTAATTCATAATTTGATTTTTAATTTCCTACTATAATTACTAACATTAGTATAGTATAGGTATAGTACAGCTAAAATAATAGCCATGCTATTTTCTATTATCAATACAATCACATAGTTATTTCCCAATATATAATACCTAAGGTTAAAATTCTAAATGACCTATGTGTAAAACCCCAACCTCTTTAAACTCTTCAATGTCTTAGAGGCAGACCAACTAAGACATTCGTAGACCAGAAAATAGACAGCAGTTTTGTGTACTTGTGTGTTCTCAAGACTGGAATCTGGACCGAGACTGGAGATCCAACAGCATGTCAGGCGCAGAGATTATGATAAAACCCTCTACTGATGTGAAGTAGGCCCAAGTCTAACCATGTACCATTAAAGACTGTTATGTGTGTGATAAAAATATAATAAAATATTTGTCGTTGCGTCAAGGAAAGTGGTGTATCAGGATCATTGTCATCAGGGTGGTGATATCAGCATTAGATCGTTTTCGTACAGATAAATTAAAGAAAGGGTTCACATTTACTCCACTGTATTTATTCCACTTCATTTCTGCACATCACTTATAATTTTGCTTGAAATCAGAGAGGTAGCCATAAGAGTTTTACCCCAATGCATGCTATTAGCTTTGCGTCCGTGCTATCGCGACAGCAAAATTCCCTAGCACCGCTGCCTAACTGGCCGGTGCCCGCTGGACAACGTGCGCCCCAAGGTGCCCCGCATCCGTTCAGGTTTGTGCCATTACAGCCGCAACCCCAGTACCGAATGCCCACGCGTACCCAACAAATGTTCCGCGCTTTACCACCTAATTATAACCTACAAAGTAACGTCTTCCGGTTACCACCTAGGAACAACGTGCCTCATAATTCTATTCCGCGCCCTATGAGTGGAGTACAACCATTCAGCCCGCGACAACTACTCCATACCATGATGACGGGTCATGACTGGCGTAAATCCGGTAACCCCCCACTGACTAATTACTTAAAAAGTCGTGAAATGAACATGAACGAGTGTGTATGACGATTCGCATTACGACGGTTACTATGAGCCCGAGTTCGGTTATTATGCAGACGATAGTACCTACACCGCGCTCGAATACGACACCTCCGCGACATATAATGACCTAGACTTTATCGACGGACATACAGCTGACGAGTTACCAACTGACAGACGACCCCGGCCTAGCTCTAGTCAATCGGAACAGGATTTTCATTTAGCTACAACATCAAAAAAGCTAAAATAGAACTTAATTTACAGACCCAGAGACAATTACCGTATATAAGAATTCATAAACCACCTCTTAAACTTCTCATCGACACAGGAGCTAACCAGTCTTTTATCAGTCCCCAGGCAGTAGACAGTTACTTTTCAAACATGCCGTTAAATTACGATTCCTTTGAGGTGATCAATGTACACGCCACCACTAGAAATGACTATTCTATAGAAATAGAAACATTTATTTACACACAATAACACCACAAACACATAACATAATGGCGGAAAAGGGATGAATCACTGACCTCCAAAAAGGTATTTTTGAGGTCAGCGGCTCGACTCTAGAGCCGTAAAATAAACAATTAAAAAAAAAAGGATTCAGAAAAAGAAAGTGACTTAACAATGCACAAACAATACCATTAATTACAAACAACATGAAATGAGTAAACGACAACTAGACAAACATGAATAGAAGGAAAATGAAGAATAGAACCGTTGCATGTGGATGTGGTGTAGCGTGTAAAAGGGACCTCACTCAGCTTCATGCCCTGGCGGAGACCAGGGCGATGGTTTTCAGTGAGACCTGCTGAGTGAGGCACGGACGAAGACGTTTTAAATAGATAGATACGACATGTGAAGTGTAAAATACGTGTTTAGTGTAATATATTGTATGGATGTATTGGCCGCAACGAAGAGTCAACAATACAAGAACGACTTATGTAACTAACCTATTAGGACTAGAAAAATAAAAAAAATAAAAAAATTGGTAAAAGGTAATTATTGTGACAGGTGAATATCAATATTATAATTGTATTGGATTTTGTCAAGCTATTGAATAAAGTAAATGTCAAGCAAAAACACTAAAGCAACTCACATTACAATGATTTGGAACTTACTTATCAAAGACACATCTGGTATTGGTAATCCCTTGCACACCCAATGCGAAACGACCCAGCCAACTCCCCGCTGTGAGTCTGCAACCCTTGTGGTAAGTTGAATATTTTATATTTGCTTCTTTTGAATATTCAATAGCAATATTTTGAAGTGTTTTCTAAAAGTAAACGATGATTGCAGACTACGCAGAGGCGGCGGCAAGTCATTCCAACATTTGGTGGCTGCAAATTTAAATGACCCACGAAATGCGGTCGTTCTGTGGCAAGGCAACACCAATGAATACCGAGAGGCTCTGGTGACATTTTGGATATCGCTAGTCCACAAAAGTTTATCAGCGAGATATGGTGGTGTCCTGTAACGAACTACTCCAAACAGGAGATTGGCTAGTTGTAGTTCTCTACGGTAATATCAGCTTTATTCAAATACAGAGTGACATGTGTGCGGGTAGGAATATGAAAGCAAAACCTGGCGCATGAGTTTTGCATCTGCTGTATTCGTTTCCTTGTCCTTGCCAGCAGTAGAGAACCATAAACAATGTCCATGTAGTTCAGCTTGGACAAGCGCGTCGCAAAGTTGAATCCGTACCTTGGTATTAATAATCGGTCTAACTTGGTACAACACCTTTAACCTGTAAAAACATTGGCTTAGCACATTTGAAACATGTTTTTCGAAGCGAAGTTGCTCATCCAAAGTTAGCCCTAGATTTTGCGCCTCACTGACACGCTGAATGGGTTCGCCTTGAATTTGCACTATTGAATTTTTTGCTGCAATTTTCTCAATTTGCTTTCCGCTACCTAGGATCATAAACTTGGATTTGCTACTGTTTATAACTAGTGAATTTGATTTTGCCCATTTGGCTATATTATCCAAGTCTTCATTTAGCCTTATGATTGCCGAATCCACATCACCAGGACTACAGGGTATATAAAGCTGCAGGTCGTCGGCATAGATGTGATAAAAGCAATGCCGAATGACCCTTGTGATATCGGCTGTGTACATGATGAAGAGTATTGGTTCTAAAATCGATCCCTGGGGAACGCCCCTCATAACAGCGGATTGTCCAGATTCATGCACCACACCACCCTCATCCATTGTTTCAACGTGCTGTTTACGGTGCTCGAAGTAACTGGAAAACCAGTTCAATGTTTGACCACAAAAACCATAATATTTGAGCTTCGCTAACAGTAGGGAAACATCAATGCTATCAAAGGCTCGGGAAAAATCAAGGAGAGCCAAAAGAGTCCCCTGACCACTGTCTTGCGCTTCCAAGATGTCGTCGACCACTTGAGCCAAAGCTGTGCAAGTGCTATAATGTCTTCTGAAGCCCGACTGCACCACGGGCAATATGTCATTTTCCTCGAAGTACTTACGGACTTGGTCTCCAACAACCTTTTCTAGAATCTTGGAAGCGCAAGGCAACACACTTATAGGTGTCAAGTCGCTCACCGTGGCTGGGTTACCGTTTTTGGGCAATGGCCTGACTATTGCATGCTGCCAAGCGGTGGGGAATTAACCAGTTTCAATGGAGGTATTGATGACAGAAGTGAGAACGGGCAAATTGTGTGGTGTCATCATTAACAGCATATCCAAGGATATTCGCAGATGTTCGAGCAAGGTTGAATGAAAGCGTGCGACATTGCCGTTGTCATTAGGTGAATGGGCCAGGACCCTGTGGTGAATTATTTTATGAAGTCGGGTAAAATCCGCGAATAATTGGTTGATAAATTCCGTTGTCGGTAATTATTGTCATAAGTTCACCATGGTGGGTAGAGTACTGTTGTAATGCCTGTAGGACGCTAACGGCAGTGCCGTCACGTAAATGGTATGCCTGACCGTATTTAGTGAACACGTCTATAAAGGTAACGTATTTTTCTGCCTGTACTGTGAATAAGTCCATATGCACAATTTCAAATGGTTTAGTCGCAGGGGTACTATGTTAAATTGGGGTCTAATGGGGTTTCTATCGTATTTAGCCTGTCCGCAGACTATACATTCGTTAATAAATTTAGTTATCTGGTCTCTCGTCTTAGTCCAGTAATATCTTCGCGATAGGGCTAGGAAGCATTCGTTAATGCCACGATGGTTCGTCTTCCCGTCGTGATGGTGGCGAATGATATTCTGTCGGCGTAGGTACTCTTTGACATTCAAGTCAATTGCGAGAGAGAAGATTTCAGCACACTACAAGGCAGCTATCTCGTGACGATTCCTGTAAACTGTTATCTACGCACGCCTGAGTTCACCATCATCAATGAAAATGACAAACTACAAGGGCACCCTTTCACCTTGATGAAAATCCCATACCCGGCTGAAGATCAAGATACAGCATTAACGCATGTTAGCCTCAACTCCATCGACCTAAGAGGACTACATGATATTCAAGACAAGCTGATGATAGAAGCTCCCATTCAACTTGAACATCCAGCTCAAGATATCGTATATCACACCACCATCCCACTCTACATCATTGTGCTGATCGCAATTGCAATTATATCGGTCTTCACTCTACGCCACAATCAAAGGAGAAACCTCAATAAATCTACAGTTCCTGACCCCATTACACCGCATGAACCAATCTACCATGTTCCTGACAAGAAGGAAGATCAACCGGGGACCATTCCAGCAACATTTTATCTTAACATCCTAAAATAGTTGCTGATCTTCGGGTGGAGGAATTACATAAACCTATACCATGACGCAGCACTCACCTCACCGACAGGAATTACAAGCGATGCAGTTTGCCCGACCCGTGGACGGCCACGTGATGCTGACGCCGCATCGTCACCGACCACGATTTCACGTAATTTTAAGTCATTCTAGATTCACACTTCAAACTAGTTTCTATGCTAAGTTTTAATGTAATTTTTTATTTTAATTAATTATATTTAGTTAAATCATTTTGGTTTTTTTTCGACCTAGTACTAGCCTGTAGCCTACGTATCTAACTTAACTTGCAATATTTTATTACATACAAACATGTAAATAAATAAAAGCTTGTAATAGTTTATTGTTTTTCCCGAAATTCAATGCGGTTCCCACAGGATCGGAAAGCTAAAAAAGGTTGCCTAATATAAACAGCAATGTACCAAGTCTACGTACGACGATTCATAATAATCACTTTAGAAAACGCAACAAGATCTATAACGTATAATGACTCCGAAAGAATAGAATTATTTAAAAGAAATAGAAAAATATTGGATAATGTTCGTGTAATGAATGAAAAACATGTCCAGGAGTCTTGAATGGGGTTCGTGTATTAAAAAATTCAACCCTTAACTAATGCGCGGGATAGAGTTCATGTAATGAATAAAAACAGTTTTTTCGTCTGAATTGCATTGTAAGCAAACATTACTAGACTTATGCGTATTGTTTACGTCACGCGTAGAGAGAGAGGACATAAAATAACCAACACGCTGTTTAAACATAAACTGCAAACCAAAGTTTACACAAGTACTTTAATGGAAGCATATTCCATTTTAATAAGATCAATCACGTACGTGTACTAACACCTCTCTTCACGCGATCAGTCCTTGGCAAGGACTAATCAAGCGAGCTCACCAACTGGATGCTGGTTTTATTTTGTTTAGGGGTCCTAGGGCTCATGTTTCCATCTTCAGATCAGCTAGCTCAGTGATATAATAAACGTTGCGTTCCCGAAATTCAATGTGGTGTCCACGGTAACGAACAGAAATATATCAAGTTCCTGATAAACCGAAAATAGTTAAATGTTACAACAGCTAGGGATATGGAATTCCTTTACACCAAAAGTGATAGTGTAGGGAATTATGAGTAACCAATATAATGACATTTTAGGTACTATAACCTAGACGTAATGTAACGCAAGACAGAGTATAGAGAGTTTTAATTTCTATGAAGCAAATCAATTTGAATCAATAAACAAGTAGAGTTTACTTTAAGTTCTAGACTGGTTTAATGTTTAGGTGTAATTTAGCTTTAATTCAATAATTTATTTCGATATTTCGTCACATCACTATCACTTGTGGGTTTTTTCTTGGGTCCCATAACATGACGCCAACCATTTAAATTAAATTGTGACCAGCTCAATTAAACCGTTTTGTAAGTCGGTCCACAATTGACAAAGAAAACGGTAGACAAAGCATACATACCACCACCACCATACAGTCGAACATAGAACCTCATCTTTCTTTTATTTCTTGAAGTCGATTAGAAAAGGGAAAAATTGAAAGTATAGGAAAATAATCAAAGTCTGGATGGTGTTCGTGTAATGAAAAGGCCGTAGGCTGTATTTCAAATCATTTTATTTATTTTGGATAGTACGATTACAGTTAATTTTATATTTATTTTATACTTAGTAGCAAAAAAGCTTTTTACATTAGTTGTGTTTTGTTTTGAATCCTTTGAAACATCTTGGGATGTCAGAATGATTGTATTACAGTTACAGGTTGGGTGGGTCACGTTACGTGATTTGATCTAAATGGAAATGCGTTTTCATTTAAGTGCTTGTGGTTTTATGGTGGGGGTGAAACCTTGGTGTGCAGGTAGGTTAGGTTTAGACAGTTTATTGGTTAGTTTATTACCTCTCTCTTCTCTACGCGTGACATAAACCAATACGCAGAAGTCTAGTAATGTTTCCTCATAAAGCAATAGGATATTCATTACACGAACTCTGTCCCGCGCATCAGTTCACGGTTTGAACTTATTTGGTTGGCATTTTTAAAGTTGAATACACGAGCTCTATTCCGCAAGACTCCTGGACATGTTTTTTTGAAAGTTTCGTTCATTACACGAACGCTATCTAATATTTTTTAATGTCTTTCTTTTTATTAGTTTTCCGGTCCTGTAAGAAACGCATTGAATTTCTAGAAAAGCAATGAACTATGTTACTAGCTTTTATTTATTTACGTTTGTACGTAATAAAATTGTTGCAAGTTCAATTTGAGCCATTTCCCGCTTCCCGGTTCGAAATTGAGCTGAAATTTTGCATACTAATGTAGGTTAGCTGACAATGCAAGTTTATGCTATCCAACTGATCTGATGATATAGATGGACGGTGTCCTTAATCATTCTTAAACTACGCATGATGTTTGGGCTCGTTTGATTAGTCTTGGTTCGTTTGGTTAGTACTCCGACTGATCATGGAGAAAGCGCGATAAAAGCTTGCTATAAATAAACATTTTTTATTTTAGATCCATTTTATTTCCGGTCCACATGTTTACTTTGAATCGGTACTGCCACGTTAAATGAGGGTTCTCTACATGCCATTCATGCAAGTTATGCATGTTCATGTAGCCGTCCTTTTTGAATGTTGATTCATCAGACCATAAAATTTTCGTTAAGAAAAGTGGGTCATCCCTGTACCTCTCCAATATCGTCCGGGAAAAATTTACCCGGTTTAGGTAGGCCCCGGGTAGTAACGTCTGTACTCACTGTACGTGGTATGGGTGTAATTCATGTTCTTTTTTTAAATATGATGGGCTGTACTTTTGGGCACTCCGGTAGTTATTTCAATAGCCATTACTTGGTGCTTGGGTCTTCTTCGACAGCTTCTAGCACCTCGTCTTCCATCGGGTTGGCAGGTCTTCCTGCACCGTGCTCTTGATTTGGGAAGTCGAGAGGTCCAGTCTCAGAGGGCCGAGAAGAGTAAACGATGCACATTCGTAAACACTCGATAATCGGGGTAACGAACAGCGTTTGGGTACCTTTCACGGTAAAGTCTGGCGGCAGCACTGGCATTACCTGCATTCTCCATAAATAAAGTGCATATTAGCGTATTCACGAGTGGTATACGCAGACATCTTAGCACTAGTCACATGAAAGTCCAGAGAAAGCAAAAGTCGTCGTTAAGGGAAAATAAACAGTACGAATCCAAATCACAAGCAATCACAAGTCCATAAACGAAGCCAAAAGTAGTCAATACGAAATCAACACAAACGAATACGAAAACAAGCGCAGTAAACGAAGGAGCGTAACGTACTAATTTGTGATTGTGTTGTGATGTGTAAGTACAATTGCGAATACCTGGCATCACTCTCTGTGTCGCTCGCACTTGGTAAAATGACTCACTCCGTCTCAGTCACTTAAGCGTCAATATCTATCTCGCTCACACGTCTTAGAATGACTCCTTCATCTCAAGCAACAATTTAAAACTGTTTGGAAAACCTTGCGCCCATTAGAATCATTTTTAACAAAGTAACAAAAATTTGTTAAAAACTGGGTTTTAAAGGAAAACAATTTTTTGGTCAACGATAGCAACTACAATTTATTAAGTATCATACCATTCTGGAATCCCTTTGACATAACTTGCCAAACTCGCGTAGTACTTTTTTTTTTTCAATACAGTCAGTTAAGCCTAGGCAATTATTTATTTTGATTTTTTGAGGTGACAACGTCTTATAATTCGATGGAGCCGGCTGCACGCACGAAAAAACATAACTCATGCGGCGTTACCTCGCTCTGAGGTGTTCCATTTAAGGCTTGAAGTGCAAGCGAAAGCGCGGAACGAGCGACTGATGGAATGGTTGCATTTTTCAAAAGAAAAATGCAACCATTCCATCAGTATTTTCTTATGACGTTGTCACGTTCAACTATCGTCAGTAAACCGACTTTACAGACAACCGTTTTTTTTCTATAAGTCCTATTTTTATGCAAGCTTAAGCAGCTGGTTTCAAAATTTTGATTACATTTTAGAGAAGCATTATTCAGGGTTACACAGAAAAAAAAAATTGTGAACTTTCTCGTCAGTCTTCCTATGTGGTTTTTTTTTGCTTAAGTTATGACAGACCTATTAACCGATTAAAGTCTTTCACCTATAGAACATTATCAGCAGGTAACAAATTCTGAAATAAACAATGTTTATTCATAGGATGCATTTATCGCACTTTCTCTATGATCAGTCAGAGTACTAACCAAACGAAGCAAGACTCAATCAAGAATCAAACGAGCCCAAACATCATGCGTAGCTTAAGAATGATTAAGGACACCTTCCATCTATATCATCAGATCAGTTGGATACATACACTAGTATGCAAAATTTCAGCTCAATCGGGAACCGGGAAGCGGGAAATGGCTCAAATTGAACTTGCAACATTGTTATTACGTACAAACGTAAATAAATAAAAGCTAGTAACATAGTGAATTGCTTTTCTTGAAATTGAGTGCGTGTCTTACAGGACCGGAAAGCTAATAAAAAGAAAGATATTAAAAAATATTAGATAGCGTTCGTGTAATGAACGAAACAAAAAAAAAACGACCAGGAGTCTTGCGCAATGGAGTTCGTGTATTGAACTTTAAAAGTACCAACCAAATATAAATTAGTTCAACCGCGAACTGATGCGCGGGATAGAGTTCGTGTAATGAATATCATTTTATCTTATAAGAAAACATTACTAGACTTCTGCGTATTAGTTTATGTCACGCGTAGAGAGAGTGGTAATTAAAAAACCAACACTCTGTCTAAAACTAAATTGAACACCTGAGGGGGTTTCACCACCACCACAACCTCAAGTACTGAAATGGAGACGTATTTCCATTTTTATTAGATCACCCATCACGTTATAATAACATGACAACCCCCCCTCTTCTCTCTTCTCTTTAAGCGTTGTCCTTTGATAAGGACTAAATCATCAAACGAGCTCACCAACTCGATGCGGGGTTTTTTTGTTTAGGGGTCTCTCTTGGGCAAACAAACACGCACCGACTTAATGTTTCCCTCCCTCCCCCCATCTTCAGATCGGCTAGCTCAGTGATACAATAAAACATTGCGTTTCCTGGCCCAATCGATACCAGCAGTCTACACAAACTCAGCCGTTACGCGCCCCAACAAACAAGCACCGTGCGCTGCCTCCACGTGCCCCCCGCGCGCTGAACGTCGTAAGACCGTTTTTAACTACGGAGGGCGCGGCCGAGCAGCGGCGCTTAATAAAGCAAATACAGTAGTCATTATGGAGTGGCTTACAAAATCCCGATCAGTTAGAAAAAGCTAATTGGAAAAGCATATTTTATTTACATAAGTTGTGTTTTGTTCGGAATCCTTTGGGAATATCTCTCGGGATGTCAGAATGAATGTTTTAACAGACTCTTATTTTCTTCCGCCTGTGTTCTATTGAGCAAAATGCAAATTAAATTTGTTGACTCACCGCTTCATGGTTTCAGATTAGGCCAGAAAATGCAATGTTTAATTGTATCACTGAGCTTGCCGATCTGATGATGGAAACATGTTGTCGAGCGTGTTGCCTATAAGGAAACCCCTAAACAAAAATACCCCGCACCGAGTTGGTGAGCTCGTCTGATGATTTAGCTCGTCACCATAAATGGTGGTTGGTGGGTCACGTCACGTTACGTGATTGATCTAATGAAGGAAATACGTTTCCATTTAAGTACTTGTGGTTGTGGGGTGATGAACCTGGGTGTGTTCAGTTGAGATTTAGACAGTGTGTGTTGGTCATTATATTACGTCTCTTTCTCTGTTGTCCTCTCTACGCGTGACTTAAATCAATACGCAGAAGTCTAGTACTTTTAAATGTAAGTTAAATTTCCTCTAAGGCAAAACGATATTCATTACACGAACTCTATCCCACGCATCAATTCAGGTTGAACTAATTTATTTGGTTAGTACTTTTAAAGTTCAATACACGAACTCCGTTCCGCAAGACTCCTGGACGTTTTTTTGAGTTTCATTCATTACACGAACGCTATCTAATATTTTTAATATCTTTCTTCTTATTAGCTTTCCGATCAAAGCAATGAACTATGTTACTGAACTGTGTGTCCGTAGGCATGATAGTTTTTTCGATGACAACTATAAACCAAAAGAACCGTTAATAGAAATACTAGAACTCTTCCCTGTGTGTTTATTATCTAGTTACATATATTATGCTACTCTAAATATTATTCAAGTGGAAAAAAAACGTGGCCCTTCACGCCGCATGATTTCATGCGATAATGCGCCGCCATGGCGCACGACACTCTGCTTGCGTCCATCCGTTTGGGAGCTAAGATACTACAGACAGATCCACAGATACACGCAAAACTTATAAGTTTTCACCACTATTTTTTCGTCGTTGATTGAAAATGAATCTTATTTTATGAGGAATACATTCCACTTGAGACGACTGTATTTAGCCAAGCGTAAGGCATTATATAGTTAGGAATAGGGAATGCAAGACCGGGATATCGGGACCCCGAAATACTGGGATCATATAGTAAAGACAGAGGTAATTTTTGTCTCATTGCATATAAAACCTCAAACACATAATTAAAATTGATTAAGTATTTATGGACCACGTAGTGGAAGACGCAGCGTGGGTAGTGTAACGATCTTTATGTGCCATAAGTACGTTCCAGTAGATTAGTTATTACCTACATCACTATAGGTATGTGATTTTTAAAAGTATTCATATGTCGTGTTTAATGAGTAAGTTTGTGTTACTAAATAATACGTATCTCTTCCCGTGGGTGTCGTAAGAGGCGACTAAGGGACCAACCCGAAAGATGGGCAGCAGCATCTTTCTGGGTACATTTACATATACTTCACTGCGATCGCCAACCCGCCTGCCAAGCGTGGCGATTATGGCAATTTCCCCCCCGATGACAAGCACACACAGGCCACGGCCCCCAGTACCCGGCGGCCCCGCTATTCCGGACCATGGTAGCGGTCACGGTAACGGCGGGACAGGGGGTGCGAAAAATCACCGGACGCGACCAGGCTATCACAAAGCACGACCATACCACGACCATACCACGGCCCTGGCAACATACAATGTCCAGACACTGCAGACCGACGAAAAGCTCGTGGAGCTGGAGGAAGTGGTAAACAGATTACATTGGGACATTATAGGGATATCTGAAGTCCGAAGAAAGGGGGAGGACTCGATAACTCTGAAGTCCGGAAATCTGCTTTACTTCCGGGAGGGCAACCAACTGTCCCTAGGTGGTGTCGGGTTCCTCGTCCACAAATCCCTTGTGAACAACATCGTCAAGATCGAGAGTGTGTCGTCTAGGGTTGCGTACCTTATACTCAGAATTACCAAGCGGTATTCGTTGAAGGTCATACAGGTCTACGCACCGACTTCGACTCACTCCGACGATGAAGTGGAGGCTATGTATGAGGATATAACTACAGCAATACATACCTCCAAGACACATTACACCGTTGTCATGGGGGATTTCAACGCGAAACTGGGCAAACGAAGCGGAGACGAGTTGAGAGTGGGGCAATTTGGAGTTGGAAGTCGGAACGCTCGCGGCCAGATGCTGGCCGGCTTTCTGGAGGAAAAGGGACTCTTTATGATGAACTCATTTTTCGGGAAGCCGGATCATCGCAGATGGACGTGGGTTAGTCCCGATGGTGTCACAAAAAATGAGATTGACTTCATCCTATCTACGAAACGGCATATATTCAATGTTGTCTCTGTGATCAATAGCGTAAAAATTGGCAGTGATCACCGATTGGTAAGAGGCAAATTGAATATTAATCCACAGCTGGAAAGATCGAGATTGATGAGGTCCACGCTCCGGCCTGTACCCATCCAAATCCAAAACCCCGAGAGCTTTCAACTCGAATTACAAAATCGCTTCGAGTGCCTAGGAGAGTGCGTCGACGTGGACGACTACAATAACAGGTTCGTGGAAACTGTCTATACGGTTGGGTCAAAGTTTTACAAAGCCTGCCATACAAAAAGAACAAGCAAAATCTCTGACGATACCCTCAAACTCATGGAAGAAAGACGCGCAATGACTCTGCAATCCCCTGATGATGTCTCTCAATTTAGGCGACTTAATCGACAGATCTCCAAGTCTCTGACGCGCGATATACGCCGCTTCAATACTATCAATATTGAGGCGGCGATCGAGCGGAATAAAGGCTCTAAAGTCTTTGCGAGAGATCTGTCGATTGGACAGAGCCAGTTGACGAGACTGAAAACGGATGACGGCAGATTTGTTTCGACCAAGTCCGAGGTTTTGAGGGAAGTCCAGAGGTTCTATGGACAGTTATACACGACAACAGGTGCCCGTTATCAGTATGGCAAAAGACCCCAGAGCCAAGTTGACCCGACACTACACCGAAGATATCCCGGACATCACCCTGTACGAGATTAGTATGGCTCTCAAAGAGCTTAAGAACAACAAGGCACCGGGTGATGATGGAATTACGGCTGAGCTTCTGAAAGCTGGTGGCAAACCTGTGCTTAAGACCCTTCAGAAGCTGTTCAATTCCGTCATCCTCGAGGGAAAAACGCCGGAAACATGGCACAGAAGTATAGTGATATTGTTCTTCAAGAAAGGTGATAAGGCTATCTTGAAGAACTTCAGACCAATATCGCTGCTGACCCATGTGTATAAGCTGTTTTCGAGAGTCATTACGAATCGTCTCGCACGCAGGTTTGATGACTTCCAGCCTCCCGAACAAGCCGGATTCCGAAAAGGTTTTAGTACCATAGACCACATACATACGCTGCGGCAGGTTATACAGAAGACCGAAGAGTATAACCAGCCATTATGCTTGGCATTTGAGGACTATGAGAAAGCCTTCGATTCAATCGAAACTTGGGCGGTGCTCCAGTCTCTACAGCGGTGCCAAATTGACTATCGATATATCGAAGCACTGAAGGGTTTGTACGAAAACGCCACTATGTCAGTTCGTCTCCAGGATAAGACCACAGAACCTATTCAGCTGCAGCGGGGTGTTAGACAAGGTGATGTCATATCACCGAAGTACCTCACTCACCTCAGATTTGCTGACGATATCGTAGTCATGGCTGAAACCCTGGAAGACTTGGGCAAAATGCTCGATGACCTCTGTAGTGCCTCTCAACAAGTAGGTCTTAAAATGAACATGGACAAGACGAAAATTATGTCGAATGTCCATGTTGTGCCTACTCTAGTGACAGTTGGAGGCATTCCACTTGAAGTTGTTGACGACTATTCATACCTAGGACAACTAGTCCAGTTAGGTAGGTCCAACTTCAAGAAAGAGGTCAATCGACGAATCCAACTCGGTTGGGCAGCATTCGGGAAGCTACGCCATATATTTTTGTCCCAGTTACCGCAATGTCTCAAGACGAAGGTCTTTGACCAATGTGTGTTGCCAGTGATGACTTACGGAACTGAAACGTGGCCGCTCACTGCGGGCCTTATAAGAAAACTCACTGTTACCCAAAGGGCAATGGAAAGAGCTATGCTCGGCGTCTCTTCGCGCAATCGAATCAGAAATGAGGAGATCCGCAAGCGAACCAAGGTCACCGACATAGCTCTAAGGATTGCCAGACTGAAGTGGCAGTGGGCAGGGCACATAGCTCGAAGAACAGATGGCCGATGGGGCAGTAAAGTTCTCGAGTGGTGACCACGTGCCGGAAGACGCAGCGTGGGTAGGCCTTCCACAAGGTGGACTGACGACCTGGTAAGGATCGCAGGTACCAGCTGGATGCGAAGAGCACAGGACCGGCTTTTGTGGAGATCTCTGGGGGAGGCCTATGCCCAGCAGTGGGCGTCTTCTGGCTGATATGATGATGATGATGATGACTAAATAAGAGCATACAACTTTAATGGATATACAAGTTTCACGAATAATTTAGACTTAATTCGTGCGCGGCTTTCAATATGTTTATCTTGGTTGCGGACTTGATCTCCCGCTAGTTGTAAGATTTACTCGAATCACCGCATCATATAACGCATTTCCTTTAAGTGAGTTTTCCTTTAATTTTGAAATATTTTATAAACTTAAAGATGTCATTTCGACATACGATTTTATAAAACACACAACGTAGAGGGTCCTTTTAATGTATCTAAAGCTGTATTTGTGTGTTTATGTGTAATCTACACGTCTTATAGCTAGAGACATCTCAGTTATGTAAGTGAGTAGGTTTAAGTATTAGGGGCAGGGGAATGGGTGTTACAGTAGGCCTCCCACAAGGTGGATCGACGACCTGGTAAAGATCGGAGGTACCAGCTGGATGCGGAAGGCACAGGACCGTCCTTTGTGGAGATCTCTGTGGAAGGTCTGGTCTTTTGGCTGATATGATGATGATGAAGTTAAAGACTGATTTGTTATGCCAGAAATGTATGAGCGTATAGGGAAAAATATCGGGTAATTCGATAGTTATGCTTACGAGTGTATTTTCAAAATGATGTTTAATTTTCTTAAGATGTTTACTAGAATTAAAGACGTTTACGTGTTTGTGGTTACGTAATTATTTAAATTGATGTTGATTTATGTCTATGTTATGAATGAATGAATGTTAGTTTATGTCTTAATCTTTATGTCTAAGTACTAATAAACCATTTTTAGAAGAGATTAAAATTTATAAAAAACTAGCAGCCGGCTTCGCACGGGTACGTAACAAAAATATCAAAAATTATTTCTTGACATTGACTCCCCTCCCGTACCCCGTGCTGCCTAGATAGCCGAGCGGACTGAGCGGCAAACACGCGACTTTTTTAAATTTCTAACATTCACATTTTTAAACTCGTGATATCTTTCGAATGGAATGTCTGAATTGAATAATTCAAAAGTTATATAAAGGTATTGAAGCAGTCGTGAATATGAAGTAATTGATTTTGATAAGGATTAATACCAAGGTACAAATAAAGAGCGTTTTTTAGCGGCGGCATTTCAATTAAATTTTGAAAATAAAAGAACACTTATTGTGACATAACTATAATAGTTAGACATATATTGTCGCGACACTTTTTGTAGATAATAATGTGTTCTGCAAAGTCGTAATACATTATTTTGTTCTATCATCAATAGTTTTCGCAGCACACGCGATGTAAGGAATTTTTTCTGTATTTGTTTACACCTTGGGTTACATTATTGGAGTTTTATTAATGATCCGTAATTTTTTAGGAAATATAACCTTTCCTCTTTATAATATTAGTATAGATAAGAAGAACTACCAACAAATAAACAATTTAGATTTATTATTTAAATTAAAACGAAACAAACAAGTGGATACTTAATTACTACGCGAAACAGAAAATAGCACGGAAAATGAAGTTATTCGAGCACGCGCCGCAGGCAAAATAGGCCGATCCATTGTCCCGCTGGTTCTTATATAGGTTCGTAGACTGGTGGCGCCCTCTGCATGGAGAACACAGCTAACACCATTTTAAATGTACAAAAAAGCTAGTTTAATTTGGGTTATAATTAAAACCATTTAAACGAGGTCTTTATTACGATTGGTTTTTGGGTTCTAAGTCCACCCTGCTGGATCCCGCGAATGCCTGGATCGAGCAGGACTAAGATGGTTCAGTTCAAATACCTGAATTGAAATTATCTTCCGGGATTGCATTTAAGAGTGTTCAAACGCCTGCAAAGAAATTAGGAGCAAAATCTTGCAATTGGCACATCGTTGCGTATTAAAATATTAGAGGGCGTTCGTTATTAAATTACAAAATGTCTCCACCCTTCATGCCCTTCCACATTGTGATCTAGCTGCGTGCTTACATCAATTCAGCAAATTAGCAGTTATTAATACTGTACAAATAAATGAAATCGTAAGCAAGGAGCTTGTCTTGTTATGAGATCTGATAACTTTTTCTTAGTGAAACCGCTAAGAGCTTATGAGGTTTGCCAAAGCCATGTAATGTTTTAGTGGTAGGTACGTGTGGAATGGATTAATTTTATAAACGGAACTGCACCTTCGTTTATGGGGGTTGGAGGTTAAAAGTTGCAGATTTCTTAATTTTCTTGTTATTAACCGACTTCAGAAAAGGGTGAGGTTCTCAATTAGTTTTTTGTTACTACAGAACTCCGTCATTTATAAACCTATTGGAAAAAAATCTTTTTTATTTGAAGGGATATGCTTGCATTATGGTCTCATTTTTATCAAAAGCCAATGCTGACGATGTAATCCATAAGGAATTGAGGGAACTCCTCAAATATTATATTTCCGTATTTTCAGTGACAAGTCGAGCATTTGCATTCAGAAAAGTATCATTTGGTGAAGTGGTGATCATGATGAAGACCCCAGGCCAAGGTATATACATCTTAAGTCTTTTGTCGGTAAAGTCAACCACGCCTTTATTATAATAATATTGAACTTGGTTCCTATTTTCACATTTATGTTTTGGTAGGATTTCATTACTTTTTGTAAATAATTTTTTTATTGTTCAAAAGTGATCTACTTACAACATTTTTTTTTTCTGTAATTACGCTGTAGGTATAGTTTTTAGTTTTTAGTACTATTCTCCAAATTTTCTGTAATGTTTGAAATATTAGTGCGCATTGTCTATTCATTATCTGCAATTTCTATTACACGTTTTCTGCATTCTATGTTTAAATAGGCTAAGTCAGGGCGGTATAACGTTCGCAGGCAGTTGTATTCTAAAATTGAACTACTGGTAAGCGAAAGGTCCCGGGATATATCCCGGCCTCTGGCAGGGTCCGCTTTCCAACCCATTCTTCTCCACTTTGCCTGGTCTTCGGCATCTCGCATCTGACACAGCAATGTCAATCCATCGCTTTTTAAGTCGCCCACGGGTCCTCTTTCCTAATACCGGCAGGTTCAGGCACATATTTCCCACGTCTTCCCGAGGGTTACGCAACACGTGACCAAACCAGCGCAGGCGAGCCTCCTCGGTCTTGTCTGCGATATCCCTCACGCCAAGGCTGCCACGGATGTATTCATTACGTACACGATCGAGCCGCGTAACACACACACATCCACACATCCACCGCAGCATTTTTATTTCGTTGGCGTGGAGTTCGCGAACATGTTTCGTCAGCGCTGGCCATGTCTCGCAGCCATAGAGCATCACGGGTCTAATTATACTCTTGTATATGTATAAAGCCCTTTCAGCTTGACAGGGATTTTAGGATCACAGATGACTGCTGTGAGTTTTCGCCATTTGGTCCAAACTGCAGAATTTCGGGACTTGACATCGGGGCCTATATCGCTGGACTCGTGCATCACGTTCATCGTGCATCGTGTTATTCCTCCGACGGATTCGGATCGGAGTGGACGTGTACACTGATCTGTTTTGCTATTTTTGAGTACCTTTTTTGTGACCCAGAAGTGAGTGTTAAATCACATTGCTCCGCCTACTGGGAGGAGCCCGAGTGAGACGACACTAGTGAAGCCAACTTACCTTAAAAACCCATTTTGTTGGGCTGTCGTTGGTGAGGCTCGAACCCGGTGCATCTGCGATGAGACAGCGTGTGTCGCCGCTCTACCATCAAGTCAGTGCAACGCGGCAAAATTACCTATCTGCTTCTGCGCGGGAAGCTACAACGTCCCCACACGGCCGGCTGACGCACGTCACTGCAAAGCGCTGCACACTGCTGCCCCTAGGTGTCGCTACGGTATATGCGCGAAATACGCTATTCTGTATCTGTATGTATAAAAGACTCGCCGTGCGACATCCAGCCACATGACATTCCGTCTAATTGTTACAACGAATTAAAAGCAATGCTCGAAGCATGGAAACTCGAACAAACCACCATCTTGGCCAAATTAGTATCCGAAGTTTCTGAGTTAAAGACACAGTGCCAGCAAATAAAAAAGATCAACTCAGATATAGAAAAATCTATAGTATATATCAACCAGAGTTTCGAAGAGCTAAGGATTAAAATTAACACGTTGGAGAAGGAAAAACAGGAAAATAAGGAAATTATAAATAGTTTGGATAGGCAAATCAGAGACATGAAGTTTCAATACAGGTCGGCGGCAGTCGAAATTAGAAACATTGCCTCGAGGGAAAACGAAAAATCCGCTGTGGCTAAGACTGTAAGTGTGAGTCTGGAATCCAGCGACTTACGGGACATTCGCCGACTTCCTGCTATACCCGGCAACATTAGGCCAATTCTGGTCGAGTTCAAGTTCGTCATAAATAAAAATAACTTTATAAATGCAACCAGGAAATATAACAGGTCTCAAAAACTGGAAAATAAATTACACACCCATAACATTGGTTTATCTGGAGAGCGGTCACCAGTTTACGTGGACGAACACTTACCTTTAGCCACCAAGCGGCTGTACTTCCTAAGTAGAAAATTTTTAAAGGAAAATAACTCAGTTCTGTTGGATCGCAAACTCGACAGTTTTCTTAAGGAAAGAAGAAAACGCGAAACAGATTCAAATAACAACTGAACAATGCCTAAATGATCTACTACATAAGTACATACTGCAATTTGACTATTTGGATCAAACTATTTAATACCTACTTTAGTTCTTTCTATAATATTATTGTTTATACGTTATTTTCTTAATATAAGTGTTATTAAACTCACCATACAAACACATTCATACTACACTTCCACTCATCTTCAGTTCACAAAATTAAAAATATAAATACACTACTTATTTGCAAACCTGAGCATCATAATTTCTGCGCACCCCTTTGTGCTGCATTATACGTTTAAAAATGGAAGATAGTGTACAAGATAACTAAGCGCCGCGCCTACAGCCAGCCGTCGAGCACCGAGCCGCCGAGAGGTCGAGCACCGCGCCTGTTCCCTCCGCCCGCCGAGCCGACGAAGCCGCACACGAGCCCCCAAAAATGTGTCGCGCACAACATGGTGTTGTGTCGCAGCACATGCGCCTCGCCGAACGGATTCAACCCCCGCCGGCGGGGCCGCCGCCGCCATCCAGCCAACGCCGGGCTGGATTCGGGCTGTGCGGGCGCGCGCGCATCGAACCGATCCCCACAACCATCCTGACCCGCTGTTGACTCATCGCCAACAACGGCGCACTACCGGACACGACGATGTCACTCCCTGACGCGACATCGGGTGTAGGCGGGCTCCCTTCGGGTCGAGGCCCTACACCCCACCCCTACCGGACTCTACGGCCGCTGAGCACCGCTCGCGGCGCCCCACCTGACTTGACACCGGCCGCCGACCCACCGGATCGACTGCCCGGCGTTGCATTTCCGTCCCTACGGATCAACGGATCTAACTGCGCCGGGCCCCGAGCGCTGCTTGCAATTGGGCAGCACGCGGTGCCGTTGAGCGACCTAGTCCCGCGGTCCCCTCCTCCGAACAAGACCCCCGGCAGCCGCAGGAAAGTCCCCTCGAGGTCGACGATCCTGCGAGGCTCCGGCGATGCCCCTGCCACGCCAGTGGCAGCCCCCAAACACCGTGCTTGCGACCCGGAAGCCTCCCCCATGTGGGTCGCGTTGGATGGGCCGTCCAACCCAGCGCGCGCGACTTCGGGGGAGATGAAGAAGGCGCTCACCCCTACGAAACGCCCGTCTCACACCACCGTCCGTGGGCAACCGCCCAAATACGATCTCCCCACACGTGAGAAGAAGATTTGACTTGACTTGAAGATAACTAAGACACCATGTCACTGGCTGAATCGTACGTATCTTCCCCAGACACGTGTCACAACTATCTCGCGCATCTTAATGAATCTTTAAAAATTATCCGACTTAATATAAGAAGTATCAATGAAGCAAGTATCAGTTTAGTCTAAAATAGGCAGCAATAAGGACTGTTTTACATAATGAGTTGGTAGGAGTTACAAACTAATGGTTCTCCCAATACTAACCTATGCCGCAGAGACCTAGCGTCTTTACAAGTGAGACGTCAGTAAGCTTGATACCTTTCATATGCAGGCAGGATCGTGTGCCCAACGCCGAAGTACTGCGTCGCTCGGGAATGACTAGTATTATAGATTGTCGACCTGAGTGGCTCAGTTGGTTAACATGCCGGTTGCCACGCAGAGGTCCCGGGTTCGATTCCCGGCCGAGCAGAAATGGAAATGATAAATTTTAGATTCTAGGCAAGTCTAAAATAAACTAATGTTTGCACTTTATACACCTATTCACTTACAGCATTCGGCTTGTTACTAACTTTTCAATTTGTTACAGCAGTCGTGTTTTTTAGTTTTTGTACTACTTTTTTACTTACTGCTTATTATGTTAGATAATGATCGGTACCATAAAAGCGTAAGTGAGACTGGTAAATCATTATAGATCCTAAACGGTCGTTTTAAATGAAAAATTGTAAGATAATCCTAAATGTGATTTTTCTATACCTATTCAACGATACCCTACATGCCATAGTTTGTCGATTTTAGTTTTTGTTTTACACAAAATGGCGGCTGGCAGTCGCGTTTGTTCGCTAGAGTGCCACAAAATAACAAACATACATACATATCTAAGCTCTTAAACACATTACCCTCCATTGCGTCGCACAGTAGGTTAAAAATCCTCCTAGTTCCTATTTCCACCTTCTGTCATCATAATTAGACCTTGAATGTCATCTAAGGGGTAGGGGTATAGTACTCACCAAGCCCATTCCTAAGAGTCCATACACGATGGGATTATCTTGTTGCATTCCTATGACCACCTTCCTACTCCATCATCAGTCCAGTTCCATGGGAACATAGTAATACATTGTCATCCAAGTAACATAGGTATCCCAAATTATATCTCAATTAAATGCAGGGAAGTGGGTCCAACTACGTTTCCAAGATTCCATAACATACAAGTAAAGTTAAATAAATGCTTGTAAAATTACACTATCCAAAATAATAAAAAAACAAAACACAGCAGTCAACACAAACTTAGCCCCCCAGCCGTTACGCGCTCCAACAAACAAGCACCGTGCGCTGCCTTTACGTGCCCCCCGCGCGTTGAACGTCGTAAGACCGTTTTTAACTACGTAGAGCGCGGCCGAGCAGCGGCGCCTAATAGAGCAAATACAGTATAGTCGTCAAATAGAAATGGCTTACAAAATCCACGAATAGGTAGATACAACTAATTGGAAAAGCACTTTCATAAGTTGTGTTTTGATGTGTCAGATAATTGTTTTTATTACAGTCTTTTGTTTTCTTTCGCCTGTGTTCCATTGAGCAAAATGCCAAGGTTAAATTGTTGACTCGCCACGATACGTGATTGATACTCGTCGTCACGATACGTGATTGATCTAATAAAAATGGAATGGAAACACGTTTCTCTCTCTCTCTACGCGTGACGTAAACCAATACGTAGAAATGTAGTAATGTTTCCTCATAAGGCAATAGGATATTCATTACACGAACTCTATCCTACGCATCAGTTTACGGGAACTATTTGGTTGGCACTTTTGAAGTTCAATACACGAACTCCGTTCCGCAAGACTCGTGGACATTTTTTTTTGAAGTTTCGTTCATTACACGAACGCTATCTAATATTTTTTAATATCTTTCGTATTAGCTTTCCGGTCCTGTAAGAAACGCATTCAATTTCGAGAAAAGCAATTAACTATGTTACTAGCTTTTATTTATTTACGTTTGTACGTAATTAAATTGGTGCAAGTTCAATTTGAGCCATTTCCCGCTTTCAGGTTCCCGATTGAGCTGCAATTTTGCATACAAATGTAAGTTAGGTGACAATGCAAGGTTATGCTATCCAACTGATCTGTTGATATAGATTTGAAGGTGTCCTTAATAATTCTTAAACTACTGATTAGTCTTGCTTCGTTTGGTTTGTACTCTGACTGGTGAAAGACTTTAATCGGTCATAACTTACACAAAAATCTGTAAACTTGCTTTTTGATATGGTGAGTCCCCGTAGAATTTATTCAGATTTTGCAGCACTCTATAATGTAAGCATCTAAAAATCCGGTCATTTTTATCACTTTTTTTAGTTTAATGCAAAAAAATACACATAGAAAGACTGACGAGAAAGTTCACCAATACTTTTTTAAAGTAAAGAAAATCCTCGATAGTTTGAGGATTAATTCAGTTTTCTACGTCTAATAACTCCCAAGATACAGGCCTCTCAAAATTTGGTTTTTGAATAAAAATGAAAAAATGTAAAAAGTCCACTTTAGACCAAAATATCAGCTATGAGGTATCCACGCGGAAAGTCATGGGAAATGATTACCTTTATTTTGAGACTAGAGGTGTGTCCGTAGGCATGGTAGTTTTTTCGATGACAACTATAAACCAAAAAAACCGTTAATAGAAATACTAGAACTCTTCCCTATGTGTTTATTATCTAGTTACATATATTATGCTACTCTAAATATTATTAAAGTGAAAAAAAAACGTGGACCTTACCGTCGCATGATTTCATGCGATAATACGCCGCCATGGCGCACGACACTCTGCTTGCGTCCATCCGTTCGGGAGCTACGATACTACAGACAGATCCACAGATACACGCCATACTTATAACACCACTATTTTTTGGTCGTTGTTTAAAAATAAATTTTATTTTATGAGGAATACATTCCACTTGAGACGACTGTATTTAGCCAAATAAAATAAGCGCAAGGCATTATATAGTTAGGAGTAGAGAATGCAAGACCGGGATACCGGGATCCCGAAATACCGGGATCATACAGTAAATACAGAGGTAATTTTTGTCTCATTGCATATAAAACCGCAAAAACATAATTAAAATTGATTAAGTATTTATGGACCACGTAGTGGAAGACGCAGCGTGGGTAGGCCTCCCACAAGGTAGATCGACGACCTGGTAAAGATCGGAGGTACCAGCTGGATGCGGAAGGCACAGGACCGTTCTTTGTAGAGATCTCTGGGGAAGGCCTGGTCTTTTGGCTAATATGATGATGATGAAGTTAAAGACTGATTTGTAACGCCAGAAATGTATGAGCGTATAGGGAAAAATATCGGGTAGTTCGATAGTTATGCTTACGAGTGTATTTTCAAAATGATGTTTAATTTTCTTAAGATGTTTACGAGAATTAAAGACGAGAATTTACGTGTTTGTGGTTACGTAATTAATTTAATTATGTTGATGTTGATTTGAGAGTGTTAGTTTGTCTTAATCTTTATGTCTTAGCACTGATAAACCATTTTAAATGTACAAATAGCCAGTTTATTTGGATTAAAATTAAAACCATTTAAACGAGGTCTTTATTACGATTGGTTTTTGGGTTCTAAGTCCACCCTGCTGGATCCCGCGAATGCCTGGATCAAGCAGGACTAAGATGGTTCAGGTCAAATACCTGGATTGGAATTATCTTCCGAGATTGCATTTAAGAGTGTTCAAACGCCTGCAAAGAAATTTGGAGCAAAATCTTCCAATTGGCACAATTAAAATATTAGATTAGTTCGTTATTAAATTACAAATTGATCTCCACCCCTCATGTCCTTCCAAATTGTGACCTAGCTGCGTGGTTACATCGATTAAGCAAGGTAGCAGTTATTTAATTCAATCCTGTATAAATAAACGAAATTGTACCCAAGGAGCTTGGCTCGTCATGAGATCTCGTAACTTTTTCTTAGTGAAACCGGTGGAGCTTATGAGGCTTGCCAAAGCTATGTAATGTTTTAGTGGTAGGTAAATGTGGAATGGATTTATTTTATAAACAGAACTGCACCGTCGTTTATGGGGGTTGGAGGTTAAAAGTTGTAGATTTCTTAATTTTCTTGTTATTAACCGACTTCAGAAAAGGGTGAGGTTCTCAATTCGTTTTTTGTTACTACAGAACTCCGTCATTTATGAAACTAATAGAATAAATCTTTTTTATTTGAAAGGATATGCTTGCATTGTGGTCTTATTTTTATCAAAAGCCAATTCTGACGATGGAATCCATGAGGAATTGAGGGAACTCCTCAAATATTACAGGTATGCATGTGGCGATTTTGCTATGGTCCTATTTTCACATTTATGTTTTGGTAGGATTTCATTACTTTTTGTAAATAATTTTTTTATTATTTAGAAGTGATTTACTTACAATTTGCTTTTCTGCGTTTGCGCTGTATAGTTTTTAGTTTTTAGTACTATTCTCCACATTTTCTGTAAAGTTTGGCATATTGGTGCGCATTGTCCATTCATTATCTGCAATTTTTATTATGTACACGTTTTCTGCATTCTATGTTTAAATAGGCTAAGTCAGGGCGGTATAACGTTCGCAGGCAGTTGTATTCTAAAATTGAACGACTAGTAAGCGAAAGGTCCCGGGATCGAATCTCACTCATAATCGTCCTAGCGTTCATCCCGGCCTCTGACAGGGTCCGCTTTCCAACCCATTCTTCTCCACTTCGCCCGGTCTTCGGCATCTCGCATCCGACACAGCAATGTCAATCCATCGCTTTTTCGGTCGCCTACGGGGCCTCTTTCCTAATACCGGCAGGTTCAGGCACCTATTTCCCATGTATCCCCGAGGGTTACGCAACACGTGACCAAACCAGCGCAGGCGAGCCTCCTCGGTCTTGTCTGCAACATCCCTCACGCCAAGGCTGCCATGGATGTATTCATTACGTACACGATCGAGCCGCGAAACACACACACACATCTACACATCCACACATCCACGAGGAGTTCGCGAACATGTTTCGTCAGCGCTGGCCATGTCTTACAGCCATAGAGCCTCACAGGTCTAATTATACTCTTGTATATAAGCCCTTTCAGCTTGACAGGGATTTTAGGGTCACAGATGACTGCTGTGAGTTCCCGCCAATTGCTCAAAGCTGCAGAGTTTCGGGACTTGACATCGGGGCCTATATCGCTGGACTCGTGCATCACGTTCATCGTGCATCGTGTTATTCCTCCGACGGATTCAGATCGGAGTGGACGTGTACAGTGATCTGTTTTGCTATTTTTGAGTACCTTTTTTGTGATTGGTGAAATTGTAAATTTTCAATTCCTTGTCCCACAAGTGAGTGTTAAATTACATTACTACGCCTACTTTGTTTTCATTAAATAAGCAAGTCTTTATGCCAAAAGTTCCCCGTACCCCAACAAAAGACTCTAGTCCAAAGGTTACTCTAGAGAGTAAAGGAGGGACCGTTGTTTCAAATTCTGAAGAACCAACCGGAGCAAGTTGTTGTGAGCACTAACTGTAGGGCTTAGCTGAAAATCAGCGCTGTGGTCTCACTGCCTACAGCATATGCTGAGCTGAGCTCTAGTTTGGCATGACACTACAATCTAATTTATGTTAGTAAGAAATATATTGTTTATTTATATTGTAGAAATTGCCAAATAAATACTATGTCTATGTCTATGTCTATGTCTATGTCTAAGAAGGCGCGGTCATTGCGCCCGCGTAAAGACTCGCCGTGCGACATCCAGCCCCATGACATTCCGTCTAATTGTTACAACGATTTAAAAGCAATACTCGAAGCATGGAAACTCGAACAAACCACCATCTTGGCCAAATTAGTATCCGAAGTTTCTGAGTTAAAGACACAGTTACAGCAAATAAAAAATACCAACTCAGAAATAGAAAAATCTATAGAAGAGCTTAGGATTAAAATTAACACGTTGGAGAAGGAAAAACAGGAAAATAAGGAAATTATAAATAATTTGGATAGGCAAATCAGAGACATGAAGTTTTAATCCAGGTCTACTTTTTTTTTTCTTATTTAAAGTAGGCTTTTCAAGGCTTTTTCAGAGAGTACCACTGCGACCATTCCTGATCTATTGTGATCGGCTCTTTCTACAATTCAGTACTAATTCCTATAGTTTCTATGAACTGTAGTAGGTTCTTAATACTAATTTCGTGCACCTCGTCGAGTAGTAGTTTGCGCACCAGGGCCTCACATTTGCAGATCAGGTGGAGAGGCGTTTCGTCTTCCTCCTTGCAGAATCTACAGTCCTTTGTTCTGCTGATCTTCAAGTTATACATGTGTTTGTTCAGCCCACAGTGGCCAGTCAGTGCCCTTGTCAGGATACGCAAGTTATTCCTACTGAGTAGTAACAGTTCTTTGGCATGCCGCCTATTATAGGGTTTGACTAATGCCTTAGAATGTGTTAGGCCTCGCTGATTATTCCAGTGCTCTAATGATTGCTCTTTGAAGTTTATATGAAGGGTCAATTTTGCAAGGCTATTTGGTATGCCACAGAATGGTTCTGGACCATATGTCGTAGTTGTGCTACCAGCCTTCGCGAGTTCGTCCGCAATTTCATTGCCTTCGATCCCTTCATACCCTGGGACCCAGCGCAAGATCACTTGGTTTTTCTCACCCAAGGAATTGAGGACTTTTACGCAGTTTAGTACCAATCTTGAACTCACAGAGTCTGATGATAGGGCCAATAGAGCTGCTTGACTGTCTGAGTGTATATAAATACAATGTTTCATGTATCTCTTTTTGGGGTTTATGTCCGCACATCCTAAGATTGCGTACACCTCGGCCTGGAATATGGAGGTGTATTTGCCCAGGTTTAGGAATTTCTTGACCTTGGGCCGCTCTCCATATATTCCACACCCTACATGAGCACCTGATTTGGACCCATCGGTGTACCATATCAGGCTTCCATTTTTCCAGTATACTTGGCTTTTGAGCCAGTCATCTCTGGATAAAAGTTCCACAGAGTATCGTTTCAGGAAGCTACTCTGTTTTGTCATTGAGTCAGTGTACATACTCAGTATGTTGCTGCCCATAACAGTGTCCTGGAACGATCTCAGTGACTTTGAGAGCCAGTTTCATAGCTCCTGTGACCAAGAGACACGTAATGCTTTGCATGCCGCTTAGCTTAATTGTAGCAATTTCCTGGTTAGCTTTCCTGTGCCACACTACGAAGGCATGTATTATTATGGGCCTTACGACCGTCTTATAAAGCCATAGGGTGTTTTTTGGAGATAACCCCCACCGTTGTCCTGCCAGTCTGCTACATATTCCCAAGGCTATTTTAGCCTTGTTTAATATTCCGAGTATATGGCTGTTCCAAGTAAACTTTTGGTCCAATATTACACCTAGGTGCTTGACCTCCTTGGAGAACTCAATAGTGTGGCCATTCAATCGTGGTTTAACTAAATTGTCAAGTTGCCTTTTGTTGGTAAATGGTACAACCACCGTTTTCCCCGCGTTGATGGACAGCTCATTGTCCTTGCACCACTTATCAGCAATATTTAATGCTCGTTGCATAACGTATGACGGCATACTTTGACAGAAACCTCGGACGATTATCACCAGGTCATCAGCAAATCCCTGCGTGTCTATCCTGAGCTCCGCCATTTTATACAAGAGCTGATCCACTGCCAGGGTCCAAAGTAGAGGAGATAAGACCCCTCCCTGGTTGCAATCCCGGGTAGTAAATAATTCAAGTGAGGTTTCATGTAGGGTTACCTTCACTTTCCGGTTTGAGAGCATCGCTTCGACCCACTTCACAGTCGCACGGTCAACATTTTTCTCAGTGAGATCTCGAACTAGTGTCCTTATAGGGGTGTTGTTAAATGCGCCCTCAATATCTAAGAATGCACAAAGTGCAATTTGTTTATCCTCTAACGCCTTTTCTACCTTTTCTACCAGATTCAGAAGGGCAGTTTCAGTAGATCTCCCTTTGCTGTAGGCATGTTGAGAATAATGAATAGGATAGTCAATTTTGATCGCCTCCCTAATGTAAATATCCAGAACCCTTTCCATAGTCTTTAGCATAAAGGAGCTTAGACTAATAGGCCTGAGTGATCGCGGTTGAGAGTAGTCTCTTTTACCGGCCTTTGGAATGAATAGAACCTTGACTTCGGTCCATTGTTCTGGAATATGTCCCCAGGCATAGCTTGCTCTGAAGAAATGATTGCGAAATAATTGCGTTGAGGATGGACTTTCTGCGCAAGCACCAGGAAAATGGGTCGATACCAATAAATTTAGAGTTTCTTTTTCGTTGGCCGTGTAAGTCCCATTAGGGTATTTAAGCAAGCCAATTTGGTTAGGTTTGTCTTTTGCGAGGAATTTGTGAACTCTTGCGCACTGAGACGTGCTGTTTACTTCTTCACAGAATTTTCTCCAAGTTCCCCGCTTAGCCTTCCTAATTTCTTTATTGTAAGTGGTTAAGGCTTCCCGATAGGATTCCCACTCTTTGGTCCTTTTAGCCTTATTGAATAATTTCCGAGTCTTATTTCTAAGCTTTTCTAGCTTAGAGCTCCACCACGGTACTGCCCTTTTAGTTGACATTGTTTTTGCGGGACAGCTGTCCTCATAAGCCTTAATTATGCCGTTTGAGACTATAGTCACTGCAATATCCAGATTTTCTACTGTCTTAATTGTTTTAGGTACATCTTCTAGGTTTTGTTTAAGGTTGTCCCTATAGGCCGCCCAATCCGTAACTCTAGGGTTCCTTAAGCTAACTTCTTGACTTGATAATGATCCTACTAAGTCAAAACAGATATGGTTATGGTCAGACATTGACGGTTCATCACTAACGTGCCAGTCACTAATGCACCTAGCCAGATCATTTATTGCAATGGTAATGTCTAACACCTCTTGTCTTACACGGGTTACAAAGGTCGGTTTACATCCCTTATTCACCACGTGCAACCCCTTTGTTAGTAAATAGTCATTTAAAGTGTTACCTCTCCTATTTACATCGGTACTTCCCCATGTGGTGTGGTGGGCGTTTGCATCACACCCCACCAGCAGTTGTAATCTGTGACGCCGGGCGTGCTCGACCGCAGGCTCCAGATCTTCAACAGGGTTTTCCTTTTCCCCCGGGAGATAGGCTGAACAAATTAGTGCTCTAGCCGCGCCTCCCTTGGGGATCAAAATGGCTGCTACAACTTCGTCGGAGCACAACTCTGTAACAGTCAATAGATTAATGCTATTCTTATAAACAATACACGTTCTGGGTCTTGTTCCGCCTTTGTTATATATAATTTTACCGGCAGCGTTGAGTCCCAGAATAGTCGAGCTGGATACCCAGGGCTCTTGAATTAGGGCGAAGTCAGCCCTACCATCGCAAAGCCATTTTCCCACCAAGGCACTTGCTGCCGCAGCGTGATGGAGGTTGGCTTGCAAACACCTCACCGACCCCTGGGCCGCCATTACTTCCCTCTTTGTGAAAGGGAGTATGAGGGCTTGGTTTTTCCCTTTCCCTTCTGCGGATTGAAAAATTCACGTCCGGATTGGGTTCCACCCTGACCCCTCCTCCTCCTCCTCCTCCTACCTCCTCCTCCTCTACCTCTATTCCTGTCCCCTCCCCTGGCAGAAAAGTTCAAGCTAGGTCGCGCTCCCGGAGGGATCGATCCTCCTTGCTGCCCGGTGTTTGGGGCCATGCTGCCCGTCGCTGGGGCCTGCGTTGCCTTAGCCTGTACCCTGTCAGCCAACTTAAGAGGAGGTCGTGTATCCTGAGGGATCGAAGCTCCTTGCTGCTTGGGTTTTGCGGCGGTGACAGTCGCAGGAGCCTGCGTGGCAGAGGTAGAGGTACCTGGCTGAACAGGGGCCTCTTTGGCTGGGTCGCCCTTGATTTTGAAGACAATGCTCCTGAAACCAATTGAGGCTTTGCCTTGCCTCCCTTTCAGGGTCTCCGCAGAGGGGTCATCCACCGCGAAGGTTGCAATAATGCTCCCTTCCTCCCCCCTGCTATGGAGAACCTTCTAGAGCTGCGTGTTTAGGCCCCTGTTCTGCATGCCCAGCAATTTTATCGCCTCGTCTATTGACGTAGCGTCTATGCTGGGTATGAAGGCAGTGACTACCGCTGGCTTTGGCAGTTCGCTCTCTGATAAGACAGACAGCTTTGCCTCTGGCCAGGGTTACACGCTGGGTACCGCCCTCATAAGAGAGTGCTTACTGGCTTCATCCTCGCAAACAACCAGGATCCATCCTGGTCTTTGCGAAAATGAGGTGAACCTGTGCCGCTCCCCCCTGTCTTCCTTAGAGATAAGGTCAACAAGGGCGCGGCGCACAAGTCCCCTCTGCTCCTCGGTTAGTGGGTTTTCCCCACGAATCCCAACCCTGACTGAACCGGCCACTTCGCTGAAGGTAGGCTTTGCTCTTACCTCCTGCGCGGTCTTTCGGGGATTCCTCCTCTGATCGAGTGCGTTTTAACGACTTCACCTCAGGGAGATCGGGGAGTAACCGAGGAATCTCTTTCCAATGCTGTCGGCAGTGGACTAGGGCTTCTTTGAGACCCACATCCATCTCCCTCAGCCTTCGGAATCGCTTTCGCGCTGCCCCAGAAAGCCTGTGATGGCTCCCTGGGATGATGCTGTCGGAGGCCGACGTCCCTACCGTATCTGTGACATTACTGTCCCCATCTACGTTAGGTTGCGCCCTCTCGGCTACATCATCTAATCTGGGCGTTGGGGAGGCCAAAAGCTCTCCTTTAGCACCAGAATCAATCTCCACCACTTCCATGGCAGAGAACTCTGGACTTTTTTTATTGTTTATATTTTTTTCCGTATTCATACAAATCCCACGATTAGCTAGGGAACTAAAGGTCACCTCCGGCAGAGCCCCGCTTGCCGGAGTAAGGGCACAAATTTCCTCCGAGGAGCCTAGGTATCGGAGGATTCGAAGGTGCACCGTTAAAGGCCGGACATCTCTCCGGCCACGCAGCCCTCGGTACGGTTCGCGTTACACCTTGGCTTGGGACCAGTCTCCTCGCGCTCGACCAGCAAGAACCTCGCAGCACAGTACACCAATACTGTTGCATTGGTGCAACGCGCTGCCGGATAGTTACTAATCGCCCCAGGGCGCACCGGCGTGCCGCTTGCGTTCCAGCAGGAATTTCCGGGGAATTTCCGAACTGGACTGCAAACATCCACGCACACGTGAAGGTGGACTGACGGCGCGCCCCTACCTACTTTAGTTCCTTCTCTAATATTATTGTTTATACGTTATTTTCTTAATAAAAGTGTTAATTACATACACCTATACCATGACGCAGCACTCACCTCACCGACAGGAATTACAAGCGATGCAGTTTTCCCGACCCGTGGACGGCCACGTGGTGCTGACGTGGTGCGACTTGAGTGGCCTTCCAACCCCATCTCGAAGATCCGAAAACTACGAACCAGCTGCAGCCAGGCAGGAGGAATCTAGACTTCGATTCAAGAGATAGAACCAGAAATGCAGTGTATGTGAGTACAATCGAACTGTAGCCCTACCATGAGTTACTACAGTAAAATCGGCTTACGTAACTACTCTCGTTCCGTAAAATCCGTTTCCACAATAGTAAATGTAAAATCGGTACCATGAGTTTCACATACGTTTCCCGTTTACTGTTCCGTGAAAACTACACCAACTACAGTAAAAGCTAACTTCAGTGTAGTTTCGGGGAATAGGTCCGTGACAGTGTTGTTGATTATTACTAGTTAGTGTCACAAAAAGCTTGTTTATTTACAAACAAAGGTTATATTTTAGCAACGCCTAGGCACTTACTTAAATCCTGCTAAATTGATAATAACATATACCTTATGTTCAAATAAAATTACAAACTCATAGACGATCCCCGAAATTAAGAATTCAGTGACTGGTTGAAACTGCGCTTATAGTTTGTCTACTGGGTTTTAAGTAGTTTTAACCCAGCGGAAACAGCAAAGATTAATACTGCATAATTATTGGTAAGTTTTATCTATATCTTAGAGTATATTATATCTAATTTCAACTAAGTGGGCATGTTGTACTGAGAAAACTTATATTAGGTATTATTTGTCAACAGGATCAGACTCTGGAGTCATGGTGGTGCAGTTAATTCTTAGAAATGGACGTCTGTAACTTGAAAAGGAACTGCACTTACCCTAGTTGAATAAAGATCGAAGGCACAACCCCATGTTTGAAAAGGAAATCTCATCATCGGCAAACAAAAAAAATGTTTCTAATTGAAGATGCAAGCGGCAACTAAAGTGATGTGAATGTCAGACTTTAGCATTAGTTAGCCCACTGCACAGTAAACGGAAAAAAAAAGCTCATGGTAGAGGCACTGTTCTTGCGTTGCTTCCTTTTTTAATCCTATTTATTTTACCCCTCCAAGATTTTTCACCCATCAAAAATTCCTCCCGTGAACCTGCATCTGGACAGGCTTGGAGGCAATTAGTTGATAGGAGTAGATATATTAATAGTAATTTAAATTTAGAGTTCTTATACAAAGAAGAGATGGCAGTCGACCCGGACACAATTTTTAAGGCTTTACGCCTCGTGCCCGACTTCGAAAGCAACCCTAATATACTTACTAGGTTTATAGGTATTTGTGACCAAATAGTCCTTAGGTATAAGAAATCAGAGCCCGGTAATGACCTCAGTAATCTGTGCTTATTAAATGGGATACTGATTAAAATTACTGGTTCCGCTGCTTGCATAATCAATTCAAACGGTATACCAGACAACTGGTTCGGCATCCGAACTGCCCTAGTGGATAATTTTTCTGACCAGCGTGATGAAACAGCCTTATGCAATGACCTCTCATTAGCTACACAAGGTAATAAGACACCCCAAGAATTTTATGACCAATGCCAATCTCTGTTTAGTACGTTAATGACGTATGTGACTTTGCATGAGACCATCAATACAACAATCGACGCGAAGCGAGCTGTCTACAAGAAGCTCACCATGCAAGCCTTTGTCAGAGGGTTAAAAGAACCCCTAGGGTCGCGTATAAGATGCATGCGACCTGAATCTATCGAGAAAGCCCTCGAATTCGTGCAGGAAGAGCTTAATGTCATGTACTTACAGCAGCGCAGCGAATTTCCTAAATCCCAGCCTAGCCATAAGAGTTTTACCCCAATGCATGCTATTAGCTTTGCGCCCGTGCTACCACGACAGCAAAATTCCCTAGCACCGCCGCCTAACTGGCCGGCGCCCGCTGGACAACGTGCGCCCCAAGGTGCCCCGCAGCCGTTCAGGTTTGTGCCTTTACAGCCGTAACCCCAGTACCGAATGCCTACGCGTACCCAACAAATGTTCCGCGCTTTATCACCTAATTATAACCCACAAAGCAACGTCTTCCGGTTACCACCTAGGAACAACGTGCCTCATAATTCTATTCCGCGCCCTATGAGTGGAGTACAACCATTCACCCCGCGACAACTACTCCATACCATGATGACGGGTCATGACTGGCGTAAATCCGGTAACCCCCCACTGACTAATTACTTAATAAGTCGTGAAATGAACATGAACGAGTGTGTATGACGATTCGCATTACGACGGTTACTATGAGCCCGAGTTCGGTTATTATGCAGACGATAGTACCTACACCGCGCTCGAATACGACACCTCCGCGACATATAATGACCTAGACTTTATCGACGGACAAACAGCTGACGAGTTACCAACTGACAGACGACCCCGGCCTAGCTCTAGTCAATCGGAACAGGATTTTCATTTAGCTACAACATCAAAAAAGCTAAAATAGAACTTAATTTACAGACCCAGAGACAATTACCGTATATAAGAATTCATAAACCACCTCTTAAACTTCTCATCGACACAGGAGCTAACCAGTCTTTTATCAGTCCCCAGGCAGTAGACAGTTACTTTTCAAACGTGCCGTTAAATTACGATTCTTTTGAGGTGATCAATGTACACGCCACCACTAGAAATGACTATTCTATAGAAATAGAAATAGAAACATTCATTTACACACAATAACACCACAAACACATAACATAATGGCTGAAAAGGGATGAATCACTGACCTCCAAAAAGGTATTTTTGTGGTCAGCGGCTCGACTCTAGAGCCGTAAAATAAACAATAAAAAAAAAAGGATTCAGAAAAAGAAAGTGACACAAACAATACCATTAATTACAAACAACATGAAATGAGTAAACGACAACTTGACAAACATGAATAGAAGAAAAATGAAGAATAGAACCGTTGCATGTGGATGTGGTGTAGCGTGTAAAAGGCACCTCACTCAGCTTCATGCCCTGGCGGAGACCAGGGCGATGGTTTTCAGTGAGACCTGCTGAGTGAGGCACGGACGAAGACGTTTTAAATAGATAAATACGACATGTGAAGTGTAAAATACGTGTTTAGTATAATGTATATTGTATGGATGTATTGGCCGCAACAAAGAGTCAACAATACAAAAACGACTTATGTAACTAACCTATTAGGACTAGAAAAATTAAAAAAATAAAAATATTGGTAAAAGGTAATTATTGTGACAGGTGAATATTAATATTATAATTGTATTGAATTTTGTCAAGCTATTGAATAAAGTAAATGTCAAGCAAAATCACTAAAGCAACTCACATTACAATGATTTGGAACTTACTTATCAAAGACACATCTGGTATTGGTAATCCCTTGCACACCCAATGCGAAACGACCCAGCCAACTCCCCGCTGTGAGTCTGCAACCCTTGTGGTAAGTTGAATATTTTATATTTGCTTCTTTTGAATATTCAATAGCAATATTTTGAAGTGTTTTCTAAAAGTAAACAATGATTGCAGACTACGCAGAGGCGGCGGCAAGTCATTCCAACATTTGGTGGCTGCAAATTTAAATGACCCACGAAATGCGGTCGTTCTGTGGCAAGGCAACACCAATGAATACCGAAAGGCTCTGGTGACAGTTTGGATATCGCTAGTCCACAAAAGTTTATCAGCGAGATATGGTGGTGTCCTGTAACGAACTACTCCAAACAGGAGATTGGCTAGGTGTAGCTCTCTACGGTAATGCATTTTCAGTATATCAGCTTTATTCAAATATGGAGTGACATGTGTGCGGGGAGGAATATGAAAGCAAAACCTGGCGCATGAGTTTTGCATCTGCTGTATTCGTTTCTTTGTCCTTGCCAGCAGTCGAGGGCCATAAACAATGTCCATGTAGTTCAGCTTGGACAAGCGCGTCGCAAAGTTGAATCTGTACCTTGGTATTAATAAACGGTCTAACTTGGTACAACACCTTTAACCTGTAAAAACATTGGCTTAGCACATTTGAAACATGTTTTTCAAAGCGAAGTTGCTCATCCAAAGTTAGCCCTAGATTTTGCGCCTCACTGACACGCTGAATGGGTTCGCCTTGAATTTGCACTATTGAATTTTTTGCTGCAATTTTCTCAATTTGCTTTCCGCTACCTAGGGTCTTAAACTTGGATTTGCTACTGTTTATAACTAGTGAATTCGATTTCGCCCATTTGGCTATATTATCCAAGTCTTCATTTAGCCTTATGATTGCCGAATCCACATCACCAGGACTACAGGGTATATAAAGCTGCAGGTCGTCGGCATAGATATGATAAAAGCAATGCCGAATGACCCTTGTGATATCGGCTGTGTAAATGATGAAGAGTATTGGTCCTAAAATCGATCCCTGGGGAACGCCCCTCATAACAGCGGATTGTTCAGATTCATGCACCACACCACCGCCATCCATTGTTTCAACGTGCTGTTTACGGTGCTCGAAGTAACTGGCAAACCAGTTCAATGTTTGACCACAAAAACCATAATATTTGAGCTTCGCTAACAGTAGGGAAACATCAATGCTATCAAAGGCTCGGGAAAAATCAAGGAGAGCCAAAAGAGTCCCCTGACCACTGTCTTGCGCTTCCAAGATGTCGTCGACCACTTGAGCCAAAGCTGTGCAAGTGCTATAATGTCTTCTGAACCCCGACTGCACCACGGGCAATATGTCATTTTCCTCGAAGTACTTACGGACTTGGTCTCCAACAACCTTTTCTAGAATCTTGGAAGCGCAAGGCAACACACTTATAGGTCTCAAGTCGCTCACCGTGGCTTACCGTTTTTGGGCAATGGCCTGACTATTGCATGCTGCCAAGCGGTGGGGAATTGACCAGTTTCAATGGAGGTATTGATGACAGAAGTGAGAACGGGCAAATTGTGTGGTGTCATCATTAACAGCATATCCAAGGATATACCATCAACTCCAACCGCGTTAGACTTAAGGCTTTTCAATTTTTTGTAAATAGTCTCTTCTGTCACCGTCCTCAACTGAAACTGATTAAGGTTACCGCAGTGGGTCTTGAAGTACTCAACTTCCAAACTAGAGACATCCAGACTGCCTGGAACCTTTAAAAAGTGATCGTTAATTGTATTTGGATCCTTCAGTAGATGGTCAGGTACTTCGCCAACGCTTCGAATCCTAACGTTACGTTCTATGTGAGACCATAAGCTACGTGGGTTGTGTACGTTAGAATTGACATAAAAATCATAGTAAGCACGCTTTTCCCTCACTAGTGCCTCGTCAACAACCTTTTTCAATTCTTTGTAATATCTAAAATGTGTATCTAGGCCAGAGGAACGGGCGCGAGCATGGGCCTCGTCGCGTTTTGACATCATTTGTTTTATGTTGTACGTGATCCACGGGTATTGATGGTCTTTTATTCTACGATTTTTTAGCGGGGCGTGTTTGTTAAATAGCAAGAGAATGCATTGATTTAGACAAGTCACCATATCATCGACTACTTCCAGTCAATTAAAGCTAAGACGGCATTGAACTGTTCTAAATCTATTGGTAATATGTCCCTACGTAATACATTAAATGGTGTTAATTTGGGCTTACTAATATTTACTTCACAAGTAAGAAATGCGTGGCTGCCAAGATCCCTCACATAATCAACCCCGACCTCACGGACCTTAAGATCCGTGGCTATTACACGGTAACGTTGCCCTGTTTCTCAGAATTTAAAGATTCCGATGATATCAAGTTGTACGTGTATCGTTTTACGACTACTTCGACGGTCTAATAGGCTTAGACCTACTTACTAAATGGGAGGCTAAGATAGATCTAAACATAAATGCCTAAACATCAAATCTGCTGACAACCCGATCTGTATGTATCACTCGCGTAACGTTAATCTGTACGAGGATATAACATATCCTTGTAACGTTGGTCAGTACCCACCTTTAGCGCTTTGCTCTCGCTACGCGGATGTTTTCTACATAGAAGGTGAACCACTAACTTTCACCAATAAAATTAAACATAATATAAGAACAACTGACGAGGTTCCCGTATATACTAAAAGCTACCGTTATCCATTCATACATAGAAACGAAGTAAGAGATCAAATAACCAAGATGATAGATCAGGGTATTATCCGACCATCAGACTCTGCGTGGAATTTGCCTATTTGGATCGTACCCAAGAAGGCTGACGCTTCCGGGAAGCAAAAGTGGCGTCTAGTAGTAGATTTTCGTAAGGTAAACTAAAAAACTATAGGCGACAAATACCCTATCCCCAATATAAATGACGTTCTAGATAAGCTGGGAAAATGCCAATACTTTACCCCTTAGATCTAGCTAGCGGTTTCTACCAGGTAGAAATGAGCTCACAGGACATACCGAAGACAGCCTTTAACGTCGAGCATGGGCACTTTAAATTCCTTCGTATGCCCATGGGTCTCAAGAACTCGCCCTCAACCTTCCAGCGAGTTATGGATAATGTCTTGCGAGGCCATCAGAACGACATATGTCTTGTCTACCTCGATGACATTATTGGTCATTATTGGTCGAGGTTGGTGGTTATGGTTCCCTTCAGGAACACATGACCAATCTAGAGAGAGTATTCCAGCGCCTCAGCGAGTCCAATTTTATGATCCAAATGGACAAATCGGAATTCCTTAAGCTTGAAACGGCTTATCTCGGACATATTATTAGTAAGGATGGTATAAAACCAAACCCTGACAAGATTTCAGCCATTAAACGGTACCCCATCCCAAAGACACCTAAGTAAATAAAACAGTTCCTAGGACTCCTCGGTTACTATCGAAAATTTATTCCCGATTTCGCTCGCATTACGAAGCCACTTACAATATGTCTTAAAAAAGGACGGAAAATTACATTAGATTCCGAATATGTAAACTGTTTTGAGAAGTGCAAACCCCTTCTCACTAACGACCCCATCCTTCAATATCTTAACTTTTCTCGGGAATTTCTAGTTATCACACATGCATCTAACGTTGCTATTGGAGCCATATTGTCTCATGGCCCGATAGAAAGCGACAAGCCTGTGTGCTACGCTTCTCGCACTTTAAATGACAGCGAGATGAACTATAGCACTATTGAGAAGGAGCTTCTTGCCATAGTTTGGGCGACCAAGTACTTCCGGCCCTATTTATTCGGCCGCAAGTTTAAGATCCTGACAGACCATAAGCCCCAGCAATGGATGATGAGTCTAAAAGAGCCAAACTCACGTCTCACTAGGTGGCGCCTACGTCTAACGAATGCTTCCTAGCCCTATCGCGAAGATATTACTGGCCTAAGATGAGAGACCAGATAACTTGTTTTGTGTTTGTGGTGTTATTGTGTGTAAATAAATATTTCTATTTCTATATTTCTATATTTCTAAATTTATTAACGAATGTATAGTCTGCGGACAGGCTAAATACGATAGAGACCCCAATTTAACATAGTACCCCCTGCGACTAAACCATTTAAAATTGTGCATATGGACTTATTCACAGTACAGGCAGAAAAATACGTTACCTTTATAGACGTGTTCACTAAATACGGTCAGGCATACCATTTACGTGACGGCACTGCCGTTAGCGTCCTACAGGCATTACAACAGTACTCTACCCACCATGGTGAACTTATGACAATAATTACCGACAACGGAATTTATCAACCAATTATTCGCGGATTTTACCCGACTTCATAAAATAATTCACCACAGGGTCCTGGCCCACTCACCTAATGACAACGGCAATGTCGAACGCTTTCATTCAACCTTGCTCGAACATCTGCGAATTCTAAAAATAGAGAACAAAGACGAACCTATAACCTTATACACTATGCAATTATAGCTTATAATAGTTCTATCCATAGTTTTACGCGTTGTCGACCATTTGACTTGCTGACTGGACATTTCGACCCACGCGATGCTCTTGACATTGACCTTACACAACTCTTATTACAACAGTACACTAAAACCCATAGTGATCAAATGAAAAAATCATGCAAAATATGAATAAAAATAGAGAGCCAGAAGTTGAATACACCCCCCAGCAACAGGTTTTCATAAAGAACCCCTTTGCTAGTCGACAAAAAACAGCCCCACGTTACACACAGGACAATGTCCTCGCGGATTTACCAATCCATATCTACACGTCAAAGAAACGTGGCCCCGTGGCTAAGGCAAGACTTAAACGAGTTCCTAAGTCAGCCCAATTGTTACAGGACCGTGATGTTACTGATGACCGCCCACCTGACGTGAACCCAAGAGTAATCAATTACTGACCTACACCAACCGACTTAGTAATGACACCTATCCCCTTTACGAATTACAAATAGACTACCTTACAAACAAACTTGGCAAGGTTATAAACCAATTAAAGTCTTTAGAACCTAGTCGCGCTAAAAGAGGTCTTGTAGACAGCCTAGGTTCCGTAATAAAATTCGTAACTGGAAACTTAGACCAAATTTTAGACTTAGATTTGAGGGAATATTACGATATAATTAAACCTGGATACTACTACATTGAAAAGCAAATAGTTATTGTTTTCGAATTTCCCATAGTTACTCAAGATGTCCTTAATTTATTTAGGCTTTCCATAGCACCCAATAAGAACCAACAAGCCATTGTCCCGTCCTATCCCTTTATTGCAACCAACGAGAACACGTTTGTGTACATGGAGGCAGAATGCCCGAAGTTTGATAACTGGTATCTCTGTGAAAAGAACGTCAACCATCAAATTCGTTCCAAACCTGATTGTATCCAGCGCCTCATCGTGAATCAAGACCTAGACGGATCCTGCAGCTTCACGAGAATCTCCCTAGCAAGAGAAGCAATGGAAAAGCTCGACGACCAACACTACGTAGTATCATTTCCACGTGCAACGAAAGTACAAGTCAATTGCGAGAGAGAAGATTTCAGCACACTACAAGGCAGCTATCTCGTGACGATTCCTGTAAACTGTTATCTACGCACGCCTGAGTTCACCATCATCAATGAAAATGACAAACCCTGTGCCCTTGTAGCACCCTTTCACCTTGATGAAAATCCCATACCCGGCTGAAGATCAAGATACAGCATTAACGCATGTTAGCCTCAACTCCATCGACCTAAGAGGACTACATGATATTCAAGACAAGCTGATGATAGAAGCTCCCATTCAACTTGAACATCCAGCTCAAGACATCGTGTATCACACCACCATCCCACTCTACATCATTGTGCTGATCGCAATTGCAATTATATCGGTCTTCACTCTACGCCACAATCAAAGGAGAAACCTCAATAAATCTACAGTTCCTGACCCCATTACACCGCATGAACCAATCTACCATGTTCCTGACAAGAAGGAAGATCAACCGGGGACCATTCCAGCAACATTTTCTCTTAACATCCTAAAATAGTTGCTGATCTTCGGGTGGAGGAATTACATAAACCTATACCATGACGCAGCACTCACCTCACCGACAGGAATTACAAGCGATGCAGTTTGCCCGACCCGTGGACGGCCACGTGATGCCGACGCCGCATCGTCACCGACCACGATTTCACGTAATTTTAAGTCATTCTAGATTCACACTTCAAACTAGTTTCTATGCTAAGTTTTAATGTAATTTTTTATTTTAATTAATTATATTTAGTTAAATCATTATGGTTTTTTTTCGACCTAGTACTAGCCTGTAGCCTACGTATCTAACTTAACTTGCAATATTTTATTACGTACAAACATGTAAATAAATAAAAGCTTGTAATAGTTTATTGTTTTTCCCGAAATTCAATGCGGTTCCCACAGGATCGGAAAGCTAAAAAAGGTTGCCTAATATAAACAGCAATGTACCAAGTCTACGTACGACGATTCATAATAATCACTTTAGAAAACGCAACAAGACCTATAACGTATAATGACTCCGAAAGAATAGAATTATTTAAGAGAAATAGAAAAATATTGGATAGTGTTCGTGTAATGAATGAAAAACATGTCCAGGAGTCTTGAATGGAGTTCGTGTATTGGAAATACACTTGTTCGTGTATTAAAAAATTCAACCCTAAACTAATGCGCGGGATAGAGTTCATGTAATGAATAACCTTAGTCGACAAAAGTCGTTTTGTTTTGAATCCTTTGAAATATCTTGGGATGTCAGAATGATTGTATTACAGTTACAGGTTGGGTGGGTCACGTTACGTGATTTGATCTAATAAAAATGGAAATGCGTTTTCATTTAAGTGCTTGTGGTTTTATGGTGGGGGTGAAACCTTGGTGTGCAGGTAGGTTAGGTTTAGACAGTTTATTGGTTAGTTTATTACCTCTCTCTTCTCTACGCGTGACATAAACCAATACGCAGAAGTCTAGTAATGTTTCCTCATAAAACAATAGGATATTCATTACACGAACTCTGTCCCGCGCATCAGTTCACGGTTTGAACTTATTTGGTTGGCATTTTTAAAGTTCAATACACGAACTCTATTCCGCAAGACTCCTGGACATGTTTTTTTGAAAGTTTCGTTCATTACACGAACGCTATCTAATATTTTTTAATATCTTTCTTTTTATTAGTTTTCCGGTCCTGTAAGAAACGCATTGAATTTCGAGAAAAGCAATTAACTATGTTACTAGCTTTTATTTATTTACGTTTGTACGTAATTAAATTGTTGCAAGTTCAATTTGAGCCATTTCCCGCTTCCCGGTTCGAAATTGAGCTGAAATTTTGCATACTAATGTAGGTTAGCTGACAATGCAAGTTTATGCTATCCAACTGATCTGATGATATAGATGGACGGTGTCCTTAATCATTCTTAAACTACGCATGATGTTTGGGCTCGTTTGATTAGTCTTGGTTCGTTTGGTTAGTACTCCGACTGATCATGGAGAAAGCGCGATAAAAGCTTGCTATAAATAAACATTTTTTATTTTAGAATTTGTTACCTACTGATAATGTTCTAGGTGAAAGACTTTAATCGGCCATAACTTACACAAAAATCTGTAAACTTGCTTTTTGATATGATGAGTCCCCGTAGAATTTATTCAGTATGTGAGCAGCTGAAAATCCGTCAATTTTTATCACTTTTTTTTAGTTCAATGGAAAAATAATACATATAGAAAGAATGACGAGAAAGTTCATCAATTCTTTTTTAAAGTAAAGAAAATCCCCGATAGTTTGAGGATTATTTCAGTTTTCTAGGTCTAATAACTCCCAAGATACAGGGCTCTCAATATTTGAGATCTCTGGGGAAGGCCTGGTCTTTTGGCTTATATGATTGTAAGATATTGATAATAACCGTAGATTGTTTGGTCGTAGTCCGTGGTACTCTACTTTGACACCTTTCACTTTTGGCGAGGTCTGGACAACAAACGTATTCCGTTCCATTATAAAAATTGTCGTCGTTGGTGCCTAAGGCTACTTACCTAATTTGTGTAAAATATCCAAGTAAACATTGTCTGGCATTATTAGAAGTGAGTTGTGTCCTATCAACTGAGTTTCTATTAAGGAGGAATCCAACAAATCAGAAGTCGGGACGCCTCCCAAAAACCCGCGAACAAAAGTGGACTGTGCGAGTCGTAAGTGCTGAATCGGCGATTCTTCATTGAAGGTGAGTGTGCAACCACGTTTTTAAAAGTACATTTTCGTCAAGTGAACTCAACGAGATCTAGTGTTTTCATGAATAACTGCAACTACTTATATAATATGAAACCCAGTGTTCGTTGCTGGTGACTATATAATTTTGATTCGGAAAATGCTATCTGCTGGGCCTCATGTACCTAGTACATCTACGATTACATCAAATAGGCTTTCGAGCTGGCAATATAATATGAGTAACGTTAACGTAGTCCCAGAATATGACCCTGCCGACAACACGCAGAGTGTTGAATGGTGGATTCATAAAGTTGAGGAATGTGCCAACCCTATTCCTGGGATGATCGACAAACATGTCATTATGCGTTGCCCAAGCTGGTAGGTCTGGCAAAGCGCTGGTACCAAGGATTACCTTCAGTACTATTTTTATGGGATGAATGGGCGGCAAAATTGAAATCTGCATTTCCTTCAAATGAAAACTACGGCGATTTGTTAAGTAAAATGTTGAGAATTCGCTGTAAATAAAAGTTTCACGATAAACTGGCTTTATTACATAAGTGTGAAATAAGTGGATCCAAAGCGGTAGCATGTCTTATCCATGGAATAGATGATAAATTTGTTCGTATGGGTGCTAATGCTTGTATGTTTGATGAACCTGAGAAACTGCTGTCGTATTTATGAACCATTGGCCAAAATGAAATTCAGACGCCAAGAAATAGGCCGCTATTTACGCATCCACAGGCTCGTAATAATAGACCGGTTACAAATACGACTACGTCATCTGAATTATATAAAGGTCCAGATTCACTTCTACGGTGCTTTAATTGCGTTTTACACACATTAGTGTGAGATGCACAAAACCAATTAAGAAATGCGGATTTTGTCACATGTTGGGACATGTTACTAAAGATTGTCGTAAAAGACTCGTCTACGGCAAACGCTGGGAATAAGCCTGATCAGAATGAGTCAGAACCAGTCAAGAAGATTATGTGTATCGCAGAACCTGACGCTGGACCCAACAGTAAATACTATAAAAACATAAAAGTTAATAACATAGATAACAATTTACCTAATCTTCGTGGCTTTGGGAACTCGTTGGTGCAGGCGTTAGGAACTACGAAGGCTAAAATAGCTGTTGGTAATATCGAAGCATATATCGATGTTTTCATAGTCCCAGATCAGTATATGCAGGTTCCAGTTATTTTATGTAAATTACCTAATGTAATAATTTATAAAACTTGTGAAGAGCTTACTTTCTCCGAATTGCCCTTAATGGAAATTTGTGATCAAACCTTTAAAGTGAAAATCCTAAATGATGATATATTTACGCTAACTGCCAGTTGCACTGCACCAATCATCGTTCGCCTGGAGTCCACGTATACGGGGCATCTCTTTGTGCCGGGTGGTAGTATTCGAGTTGGTATCGCAGAGTGTTTTATATTGCCTGGTTTATATAACTTTGTTGATGGCAAGGGTTACATTATGATAACAAATATTAGTAAAGCGGAAGTTGTAATAAACCGAAACCATGTGATTGCCCGAGGCTGCTCGTATGAAGAAGTTGATGATTTGTATGTAGAATGTGTAGATTTTTCAAAATCCATTACCTATTGATAAAGTTAATATTGGAACTAAGTTAAATGATGTTCAGATCAGTAAGTTTACAGATTTATTAAACAAATATAGAGATTATTTCGCGTTGAACCTGTCGGAATTAGGCAAAACTTCGTTGACCGAAATGACTATAAGATTAAGTGACGATACGCCGGTAGTATATAACCCATACAGAATGTCAATAAAAGAAAGGGAACAACTAGCCACGATCGTCAACGACTTATTATGCAATGGAATAATACGAGAGAGCACCTCATCTTACGCTAGTCCTATTATTTTAGTTAATAAGAAAAATGGCGAGAAACGCCTTTGTGTTGACTTTAGGGCCCTTAACCGAAAAACTCTAAAGGACAAGTACCCTCTTCCTAGAATAGAGGATCAGCTGGATAGTCTCGGAAAAAATAGCTATTTCACTAGCCTGGATTTAGCTTCAGGCTACTATCAAGTACCGATGGCCAAATCCAGCAAGTCACTGACCGCGTTTGTCACACCCGATGGGTTATATGAATATAACAGAATGCCGTTCGGGTTGGCAAATGCGCCTAGTGTTTTCCAGAGGACTATAAATACTATGTTGAAAGGTTCAGGAAATCGCTTAGCTCTAGCATACATCGACGATTTACTGGTCGCTTCCAAAGATGTCGAAGAGGGTATAGATAAACTAAAACAAGTGTTTATGTTGTTACGTTTAGCGAATTTGACTTTAAAGCTGGAAAAATATCACTTCTTCTAGACCCACATCGATTACTTAGGATACGAGATCTCAGCAAAAGGCCTAAAGCCAGCTAGTCACAAAATCCAAGCTGTCCAAGATTTCCCACAACCAAAAAACGTGCACGAGGTTAGGCGACTGATGGGTCTTACTAGTTACTTTCGAAGGTTCGTTAAAGATTTCTCAATTATAGCACGGCCTTTGACGAACCTTACTAAAAAGGATGTTCCGTGGCATTTTGACGAAGCACAACAGCGAGCTTTCAATGAATTAAAGTCTCAACTAGCTAGCCGACCAATATTAGCTCTTTATGACCCTTCAGCAAGTATGGAGGTTCATATCGATGCTAGTAAATTTAGAGTTGCGGCGATTTTGATGCAGAGAAAAGGGACTGATTTGCAACCTGTGGCTTACTATAGTAGACAGACATCGCCGGAAGAGCACCGATTACACTCTTACGAGCTCGAGACGCTCGCATTAGTTACAGCCCTTCAAAAGTTTAAAGTGTATCATTTAGGTACACCATTTAAAGTGGTTACTGATTGTAGTGCCATTCGCAATACTATGACTAAACGCGATCTTGTGCCACGAGTTGCCAGGTGGTGGATAGGTATGCAGGAGTGCGAGTTTACAATCGAGTGTAGACCGGACGCACGAATGGCGCATGTCGATGCGCTATGTCGAAATCCTGCTAGGAAGGACAAGGTGACAACCTATGTCATAGACGTTTTAGTCGTTCAGGATGAGGCAGCCTGGTTACAAACGGTACAGTCAGTCAGTTTTGGGCCTTAAAAAAATTACTAAGATCCTTGGGAATGATCGCTGTGATGTTCAAGATACACCAATCACACGTAAAAACGGTAAAGCGATTTATACTGGGGTATATTCAGTTGATAAAATGTACCCATGGTTTGTCTTTAGCAATGACCCTGTAGCAAGTGATTCCGATTAGGTACATCAGATGTGCACACAGTCTGTTTGTTTCTCTTTGGAAACGGTTGATAATTGTAAATGATGATTGATAATCGGATAATAAGGTATTGGTAATCTTTGTAGGTAACTTGTTGAACGTAACGGGCAGTTAATTTTGAATTCTTTGTTATAAATGAAAGTGTATCTACAATTCGGTGAGGCTAAAAAAATACGTGTGGCACTCGGGGACTGCCGCAGTAAAGCTATTACATAGCATTTTTTATCAACTTATTTTATTTTATTTACTTAAGGAAAGCCAACAGCAGTTATTACATTAAAAACAATAATAGCATTACATAGTCAATTATAGGCTTCACTGATAAAACACACAATAAATAAAAATAAGTACAACAGTTGATGAGACACAACAACTTAAGCCTAAAAATTATCTTTGCTTGACTCAATTTTCCAAAATACTTGCATTACAGTGTGTCAAAGTAATACTTAAGTACACGATTTCTCGCCGATTCATAACTTATATTAAACAGGTCAAGGTCAACAACTTTGGACAAGACGTTAAAATTTTGAGCTGCTCGTAACAGAAAGGTATTTCTTCTATAGTTGTTATGCAATTATAATTATTTATTTATTTTATTTATGCAGTATTTTTTTTCTTTGATATTAATTCAAGTTTTTCTTTGATATTAACCATATACATACACGTTAAGGTTCAACTAGTCGCGGGTTCGAACTCACTCGTGGACGTCTAAAAGAGATAGAATCAGTTATGAGCAATTAGCAGCTAGTCTACACGCATACGTCCAGTCGCACGCACACAAACACCCTGCCGAAGTCTGCCGAACTGAAAAGACGTTAGACGATGCACGGCTTTCAACGCCGCACCGCTGTGCCGGTTGGAGTGGGGGGTGTTAGGTTTTTTTCGTTACGGACGAATGAGACCAAATTGCAGACAAATCCTTTTAAATAAGGGAAGAATTTTTCAAATATGTTTATAAATGACGAAGTAAACACCACCAGGGGTGGGTGTAAGGAGGTGATGGCCTTCCAAAACACACCAATGGGATGAATATTCAATGTTGCTCGAATCCTATACACACACACACACTCTAAATTTCCTGAAAGTCTTGAAATTTTTCTGGCCCAAAGGGAGAGAACCCTCTTCCAGTCGTTTTCACTTTTCGTTGTGTGTTTGTGACAAAGTCTTATACATATATTAGTTCGCCCTCTGGCGGTTTCCGATCGAGCGGTAATGTACAATGAAATTGTTTATGTTATGAGCTGATCTTTGGAGACGATAGGTGGGCAGTAGGAGCCCTTATGCATCATAAACTCGCCTCTCTCGAATGGGATCGATGTTCGATAAATTTGATTAAACACATCCATCCATCACTGGCCCTGCTGGCGTTGGAGCCTTGGCAATCGTAAATGGCATATATGAAAATATTTAATAATATTATGAGGTGTTGTGTGTGATGTAGTTTAGGTTAAAATAGCGTATTGTTTGTATCGACCAAATACCGGCAGAAGTCCACCATCCTGGACTTTTATTGTTTTCCTATATTGTCACCTTTTCCCTTTTCTAATCGACTTCCAAAAATAATAATTCCTCGAGCATTGTAAGCGCGTATGTTGTGATTTTTACGATTACGTCGCTTCAGGGTGTCATCATCAGATGCTGCGTTATTTGCTTGTACCCGGGAAGTGCCCCTTATCATTTTTAACGCAAACTTTGCACTCATTTAATGGGGTTTGTAGCTGAAAGTCAAACATTTCATCATTTACTATTTCAGCTTATTAAGGCTTTAGGACTGCCCTCTCAATATTTATGTTTTTGTCTCCCACTCTAGCTATAAAGTGAATGTATTATAGGTATGCAGTTCTCTACATTACAAGAAATTACTCGAATATAGAGAAATTATTTAAAACATTAACATGATCATTTGTCATTCACACAAAGGTACGTAACAAAAATTTGTTAAAAACTGGGTATTAAACGAAAACAAAATTTTTTGTCAACGATAGCAGCTACAATTTACCAAGTATCATACCATTCTAGAATCCTTACTAAATGCGTTAGCTTTTGAAATAACTTGCCAAAGTCGCTTTTTTATTTTGAAGTTTTTTCTATGAGATAAGTCCTATTTTTATGCAAGCTTAAGCAGCTGGTTTCAAAATTTTGATTACATTTTAGAGAAGCATTATTCAGGGTAACACAGCAAAAAAAATAGGAAAAAGTAAAGATTTGTGGCAACAGGACTGAAACGTCTGTCGCAGGTGTGCAATATTGCGTTTTTTTTTAAATGCCTATAAATTTGAAATCATGCAGCTTAGATTTTATTAAATATTTTTCTGCAAACCAGCATGACTTGCCTTTTCACCCGGTTTCGGGTTGACGTCGAGTTTTGGGACAGCCTGTACACCTAATAGCACTCTTTAAGACCACTCCAAAAAGCCTAAACGATGGGGCTATGTTGTTGCCTTCAGTAGTTCCTATTTCCACCTTCTGTCATCATGATTAGACCTTGAATGTCATCTAAGGGGTATAGTACTTACATACAAGTAAAGTTAAATAAAAGCTTGTAAAATTACACTATTCAAAATTATAAAAAAACAATAAACAGCAGTCTACACAAACTCAGCCGTAACGCGCCCCAACAAACAAGCACCGTGCGCTGCCTCCACGTGCCCCCCGCGCGTTGAACGTCGTAAAACCGTTTTTAACTACGGAGGGCGCGGCCGAGCAGTGGCGCTTAATAAAGCAAATACAGTAGTCATTATGGAGTGGCATACAAAATCCCGATCAGTTAGAAAAAGCTAATTGGAAAAGCATATTTTATTTACATTAAGTTGTGTTTTGTTCGGAATCCTTTGAAATATCTCTCGGGATGTCAGAATGAATGTTTTATAACAGTCTCTTATTTTCTTTCGCCTGTGTTCCATTGAGCAAAATGCAAATTAAATTTGTTGTTGACTCGCCGCTTCATGGTTTTTCAGATTGGGCCAGAAAACGCAATGATTTATTGTATCACTGAGCTAGCAGCCGATCTGATGATGGAAACATGTTGTCGAGCGTGTTGCCTATAAGGAGGAACCCCTAAACAAAAAAACCCCGCATCGAGTTGGTGAGCTCGTCTGATGATTTAGTCCATGGTGGTTGGGGTCACGTTACGTGATTGATCTAATAAAATTGGAAATACGTTTCCATTTAACTACTTGTGGTTGTGGTAGTGAACCTTGGGTGTTCAGTTTAGGTTTAGACGCGTGTGTTGGTTATTTTATTACGTCTCTTTCTCTCTCCTCTCTACGCGTGACTTAAATCAATACGCACAAGTCTAGTAATGTTTCCTCTAAGGCAAAAGCATATTCATTACACGAACTCTATCCCGCGCATCAGTTCAGGTTGAACTAATTTATTTGGTTAGTACTTTTAAAGTTCAATACACGAACTCCGTTCCGCAAGACTCTTGGACGTTTTTTTGAAAGTTTCGTTCATTACACGAACGCTATCTAATATTTTTTAATATCTTTCTTCTTATTAGCTTTCCGATCAAATTAATGAACTATGTTACGAGCGTTTATTTATTTACGTTTGTACGTAATAAAATTGTTGCAAGTTCAATTTGAGCCATTTCCCGCTTCCCGATTCCCGGTTCCCGATTGAGCTGAAATGTTGCATACTAATGTAAGTTAGGTGACAATGCAAGGTTATGCTATCCAACTGATCTGATGATATAGATGGAAGGTGTCCTAATCATTCTTAAACTACACATGATGTTTGGGCTCGTTTGATTAGTCTTGCTTCGTTTGGTTAGTACTCTGACTGGTGAAAGACTTTAATCGGTCATAACTTACACAAAAATCTGTAAACTTGCTTTTTGATATGGTGAGTACCCGTATAATTTATTCAGATTTGCAGCACTCTATAATGTGAGCAGCTGAAAATCCGGCAAATTTAATCACTTCTTTTAGTTTAATCCAAAAAAAACACACATAGAAAGACTGACGAGAAAGTTCACCAATACTTTTTTAAAGTAAAGAAAATCGCCGATAGTTTAAGGATTAAAAATGATAAAATGTGAAATGGTCAACTTTAGACCAAAATATCAGCTATGAGGTATCCACGCGGAAAGTCATGGGAAATGATTACCTTTATTTTGAGACTAGAGGTGTGTCCGTAGGCATGATAGTTTTTTCGATGACAACTATAAACCAAAAAAACCGTTAATAGAAATACTAGAATACTTATGTGTTTATTATCTAGTTACATATATTATGCTACTCTAAATATTATTCAAGTGGAAAGAAAACGTGGACCTTACCGTCGCAAGATTTCATGCGATAATACGCCGCCATGGCGCACGACACTGCTTGCGCCCGTCCAGCTACGATACTACAGACAGATCCACAGATACACGCCTAATTTATAACACCACTATTTTTTAGTCGTTGATTAACAATGAATAAGCGCAAGGCATTATATAGTTAGGAGTAGGGAATGCAAGACCGGGATAACGGGACCCCGAAATACCGGGATCATATAGTAAATACAGAGGTAATTTTTGTCTCATTGCATATAAAACCTCAAACACATAATTAAAATTGATTAAGTATTTGTGGACCACGTAGTGGAAGACGCAGCGTGGGTAGGCCTCCCACACGGTGGATCGACGACCTGGTAAAGATCGGAGGTACCAGCTGGATGCGGAAGGTACAGGCCGTCCTTTGTGGAGATCTCTGTGGAAGGCCTGGTCTTTTGGCTGATATGATGATGATGAAGTTAAAGACTGATTTGTAACGCCAGAAATGTATGAGCGTATAGGGAAAAATATCGGGTAATTCGATAGTTATGCTTACGAGTGTATTTTCAAAATGATGTTTAATTTTCTTAAGATGTTTACGAGAATTAAAGACCTTTACGTGTTTGTGGTTACGTAATTATTTAAATTTATGTTGATGGTGATATGAGAATGTTAGTTTATGTCTTAATCTTTATGTCTAAGTACTAATAAACCATTTTTAGAAGAGATTGAAATTTATAAAAACTAGCAGCCGCCCCGGCTTCGCACGGGTACGTAACAAAAATATCAAAAATTATTTTTTGACATTGACTCCCCTCCCGTACCCCGTGCTGCCTAGATAGCCGAGCGGACTGAGCGGCGAACACGCGACTTTTTTTAATTTCTAATATTCACATTTTAAAACTCGTGATATCTTTTGAATGGAATGTCTGAATTGAATAATTCAGTTATATAAAGGTATTGAAGCAGTCTTCAATATGAAGTAATTGATTTTGATAAGGATTAATACCAAGGTACAAATAAAGAGCGTTTTTTAGCGGCGGCATTTCAATTAAATTTTGAAAATAAAAGAACACTTATTGTGACATAACTATAATAGTTAGACATATACTGTCGCGACACTTTTTGTAGATAATGATGTGTTTTGCAAAGTCCTGGTACATTATTTTGTTCTATCGTCAATAGTTTTCGCAGCACACGCGATGTAAGGAATTTTTTCTGTATTTTTTTACACCTTGGGTTACATTATTGGAGTTTTATTAATGATCCGTAATTTTTTAGAAAATATAATATAGTCTATGTCACCCGGGGATAGTGTAGCTTCCCAACGGTAAAATAATTTTTGAAATCGGTCCAGTAGTTTCGAAGCCTATTCAATACAAACAAACAAACAAAAAATCAAACCTTTATAATATTAGTATAGACAAGAAGAACTACCAACAAATAAACAATTTAGATTTATTATTTAAATTAAAACGAAACAAACAAGTGGATACTTAATTACTACGCGAAACAGAAAATAGCATGGAAAATTAAGTTATTCGAGCACGCGCCGCAGGCAAAATAGGGCGATCCATTGTCCCGCTGGTTCTTATATAGGGTCGTAGACTGGTGGCGCCCTCTGCATGGACAACACAGCTAACACCATTTTAAATGTACAAAAAAGCTAGTTTAATTTGGGTTATAATTAAAACCATTTAAACGAGGTCTTTATTCCGATTGGTTTTTGGGTTCTAAGTCCACCCTGCTGGATCCCGCGAATGCCTGGATCGAGCAGGACTAAGATGGTTTAGTTCAAATACCTGAATTGAAATTATCTTCCGGGATTGCATTTAAGAGTGTTCAAACGCCTGCAAAGAAATTAGGAGCAAAATCTTCCAATTGGCACATCGTTCCAACAGAGGGCGTTCGTTATTAAATTACAAAATGTTCTCCATCCTTCATGCCCTTCCACATTGTGATCTAGCTGCGTGCTTACATCAATTCAGCAAATTAGCAGTTATTAATACTGTACAAATAAACGAAATCGTAAGCAAGGAGCTTGTCTTGTCATGAGATCTGATAACTTTTTCTTAGTGAAACCGCTAAGAGCTTATGAGGTTTGCCAAAGCCATGTAATGTTTTAGTGGTAGGTACGTGTGGAATGGATTAATTTTATAAACAGAACTGCACCTTCGTTTATGGGGGTTGGAGGTGAAAAGTTGTAGATTTCTTAATTTTCTTGTTATTAACCGACTTCAGAAAAGGGTGAGGTTCTCAATTAGTTTTTTGTTACTACAGAACTCCGTCATTTATAAACCTATTGGAAAAAATCTTTTTTTATTTGAAGGGATATGCTTGCATTATGGTCTCATTTTTATCAAAAGCCAATGCTGACGATGGAATCCATAAGGAATTGAGGGAACTCCTCAAATATTATATTTCCGTATTTTCAGTGACAAGTCAAGCATTTGCATTCAGAAAAGTATCATTTGGTGAAGTGGTGATCATGATGAAGACCCCAGGCCAAGGTATATACATCTTAAGTCTTTTGTCGGTAAAGTCAACCACGCCTTTATTATAATAATATTGAACTTGGTTCCTATTTTCACATTTATGTTTTGGTAGGATTTCATTACTTTTTGTAAATAATTTTTTTATTGTTCAAAAGTGATCTACTTACAACATTTTTTTTCTGCAATTACGCTGTAGGTATAGTTTTTAGTTTTTAGTACTATTCTCCACATTTTCTGTAATGTTTGAAATATTAGTGCGCATTGTCCATTCATTATCTGCAATTTCTATTACACGTTTTCTGCATTCTATGTTTAAATAGGCTAAGTCAGGGCGGTATAACGTTCACAGGCAGTTGTATTCTAAAATTGAACTACTGGTAAGCGAAAGGTCCCGGGATATATCCCGGCCTCTGGCAGGGTCCGCTTTCCAACCCATTCTTCTCCACTTCGCCTGGTCTTCGGCATCTCGTATCTGACACAGCAATGTCAATCCATCGCTTTTTAGGTCGCCCACGGGTCCTCTTTCCTAATACCGGCAGGTTCAGGCACATATTTCCCACATATTCCCGAGGGTTACGCAACACGTGACCAAACCAGCGCAGGCGAGCCTCCTCGGTCTTGTCTGCGATATCCCTCACGCCAAGGCTGCCACGGATGTATTCATTGCGTACACGATCAAGCCGCGTAACACACACACACACATTCACACATCCACCGCAGCCTTTTTATTTCATTGGCGTGGAGTTCGCGAACATGTTTCGTCAGCGCTGGCCATGTCTCGCAGCCATAGAGCATCACGGGTCTAATTATACTCTTGTATATAAGCCCTTTCAGCTTGACAGGGATTTTAGGGTCACAGATGACTACTGTGAGTTCTCGCCATTTGGTCCAAGCTGCAGAATTTCGGGACTTGACATCGGGGCCTATATCGCTGGACTCGTACATCACGTTCATCGTGCATCGTGTTATTCCTCCGACGGATTCGGATCGGAGTGGACGTTTACACTGATCTGTTTTGCTATTTTTGAGTACCTTTTTTGTGATCCACAAGTGAGTGTTAAATCACATTACTCCCCTACTGGGAGGAGCCCGAGTGAGACGACACTAGTGAAGCCAACTTACCTTAAAAACCCATTTTGTTGGGCTGTCGTTGGTGAGGCTCGAACCCGGTGCATCTGCGATGAGACAGCGTGTGTCGCCGCTCTACCATCAAGTCAGTGCGACGCGGCAAAATTACCTATCTGCTTCTGCGCGGGAAGCTACAACGTCCCCACACGGCCGGCTGACGCACGTCACTGCAAAGCGCTGCACACTGCTGCCCCTAGGTGTCGCTACGGTATATGCGCGAATTACGCTATTCTGTATCGAACGTGTGTTGCTTTGTTATTGATTAAATAAGCAAGTCTTGATACTAAAAGTTCCCCGTACCCCAAGTAAGGACTCTAGTCCAAAGGTAACTCTAGAGAGTATAGGAGGGACCGCTGTTTCAATTTCTGAAGAACCAACCGGAGCAAGTTGTTAAGAAGGCGCGGTCATTGCGCCCGCATAAAGACTCGCCGTGCGACATCTAGCCACATGACATTCCGTCTAATTGTTACAACGATTTAAAAGCAATGCTCGAAGCATGGAAACTCGAACAAACCACCATCTTGGCCAAATTAGTATCCGAAGTTTCTGAGTTAAAGACACAGTGCCACTAAATAAAAAAGATCAACTCAGATTTAGAAAAATCTATAGTATATATCAACCAGAGTTTCGAAGAGCTTAGGATTAAAATTAACACGTTGGAGAAGGAAAAACAGGAAAATAAGGAAATTATTAATAGTTTGGATAGACAAATCAGAGACATGAAGTTTCAATACAGGTTGGCGGCAGTGGAAATTAGAAACATTGTCTCGAGGGAAAACGAAAAATCCGCTGATCTCATCGGGTATTCATCCAAGGTGGCTAAGACTGTAAGTGTGAGTCTGGAATCCAGCGACTTACGGGACATTCGCCGACTTCCTGCTAAACCCGGCAACATTAGGCCAAATTCTGGTCGAGTTCAAGTCCGTCATAAATAAAAATAACTTTATAAATGCAACCAGGAAATATAACAGGTCTCAAAAATGGAAAATAAATTACACACCCATAACATTGGTTTATCTGGAGAGCGGTCACCAGTTTACGTGGACGAACACTTACCTTTAGCCACCAAGCGGCTGTACTTCCTAAGTAGAAAATTTTCAAAGGAAAATAACGATCAGTTTTGTTGGATCGCAAACTCGACAGTTTTCTTAAGGAAAGAAGAGAACGCGAAACAGATTCAAATAACAACTGAACAATGCCTAAATGATCTACGGGAAACCGCAAGTACTGCAATTTGACTATTTGGATCAAACTATTTAATACCTACTTTAGTTCTTTCTTTAATATTATTGAGTATACGTTATTTTCTAATATAGGGTAAAAGCCGGATACTTGCCCCAGTGGGATACTTGCCCCAGTTTCGAAAACTCTATGTTAGGTACATTTGCGGCGTTTGCGCCTCACATTAACTGGAAGCGCCCCCCCCCCGCAGGCCTCAGTGCCATGCGAAACGTCGAAGTAGGCGCACGCGTTTTGACCGTAAGCGCAAAAATCTTCCGCTGTGAAACTTTGACGGGCGTCGAACTTATATTGGTGAGTTTTATACATTGGATATTTTTATTACCGATTGTAGTTTCAGGCAACTTCTTATTTCTTTGCATGCATTAGTGTTTAAATTACACTGTTTAATAAGTTTTATTGTTAAATAGTTCTTATTTATTTCGTAAATAAAAAGGGCAACTATCCGTATCAAAAAGGATAGTTGCCCCACTTACTTTGGCGGATAGTTGCCCCTAGGGGCAACTATCCGCAACGTAAATTCTTTGAAGGGCAAAGTAAAAATTTGATAATTTGGTGTTTTTTTTTTAAAGTAATTGTTACCATAACTCACTATACTAAGAGGAAACGTTTGTACGTTTATAAGTTTTGATGTTGGGAGTAATCTACATTATTCCCGAGTATCATAGGGTACTATAACCCCCGAAGAAATATCGGGTGCCCGTGGGATATTGGTGTTGGGTAGGTTACCCTAGGGTTAGGGTAGAGTGGGGTACGGGTAGAGTTCATTAAATTAAAATCATACGAAAGAAGCCGCGCCGAGCATCTAGTACTTATATAGGATCTTTCTATAGTAACGTAATAAATAGGAGGTAATCAATATGGTATAATCATGGTATATCCATTAGGAATAAATACCTACGTTATTTTGTTTTCGTTTTATGAAATATCAAAAGTTAACGTCCATTATAACACCGATCTATTCGAAGTGAATGTAAATAGTCACGTGACGTCTAACTCTAACCCACACAAAGAGTATGTGATTCAGTCAGGTCACTGCACTGAATAAAATTGAAGTTACGTAAGGTAATGGTGATAGTAATGCTCCGATTATTCGAGAACACGGCTTAGAGCGGGTTGAGATGCGCGGCGGAGAGGAGCAGCCACCCGCGCCAATTGCCACGCTCCGGCCAATTATTATTATTATTTATTTATTTCAGGCAACAGGGGCCCATAGACGAACAACATAAATACAAAATAAACTTATGCAAAACATGACAAAGATAAAAGCTTTACATACAAATTATTATAAATATTATTAATTATAAAAATATAATTAATTTACCTATATTTGCACAAATTGTCGTTTCGTTAAAAACTGAATTGTTTCCTGGTAGAAACTGTGATTGAGCGCTCTGATGATGAAATACTAAACGATTTCATGCGTTTATTCTAGATGACAAGATGCCACGCAAATATAAACGCAAAGTAGGGGTGACGCCGCGCCATATCAGCTGGACAGAGGAAACTTTAGCAATGGCGTACGAAGAACTGGATAAAAAACAAAAAGGAACCAACGAAATATCTAAACTTTACGGAATACCCTCTCGAACCTTAAGAAGACACTATAAAAAGAGAACCCAGCAACAGCCAAGACAAGGTATGCCTTTGATTTATAGTTATACTATGTGTACTTAGTAGTAGGAAAAAATATAGCTACATAATAGTTATCTAACCAAATTGTGTTTTTGTCACTTCTAGGAAAATATCCAGTCCTTGGCATTGAAAATGAAAAAAGACTGGTAGCTCATATATTAAAGCTCGCAGACGCAGGATTTCCTGCGGAAAGAAGTACAATTCGCCATTTATCTTACCAGTTTGCTGTAAAGTTGGGGTTGAAGCACAACTTCAACAATGAAACCAAAATGGCTGGCCCGCAATGGTTAAAAAGCTTTCTTGATAGAAACCCCGAAATAGTTTTGAGACAAGCTGAGGGTTTATCTATTCAAAGGGCGAAGGGTCTTAACAGAACAGAAGTTTCAAAGTTTTATGATCTGCTTACAACTGTCTTAACTGAAAATGATTTGCTGGATAAACCGGATAGAATATTTAACATGGATGAAACCGGTGTCCAACTAAATAATAAACCTGGCAAAGTGTTAGCCAAAAAAGGTGCTAGAGCAGTTAAGTCGCTTACTTCCGGTGAAAAAGGAGAAACAATAACAGTTGTTGCTTGTTGCAACGCCATCGGCAATTTTCTCCCACCAGTTCTGGTTATCAAGGGAGTAAATAAGAAGCCAGAATTCGAAGAGGGACTTCCGCCTTGTTCCAAAGTTTACATGCAAAAGAAATCGGCGTATATTTCCTCAGACCTTTTTTATAAATGGCTGACTGAACATTTTATTCCACGCAAGCCACCTGGAAAGGTATTATTGATAATAGACGGTCATTCATCGCACTCAAGCGCTGTAAATATGCTTGAAACTGCTCGGGACCATGATGTGGTATTACTTTGTCTACCTAGTCACACTACTTCTGCATTGCAACCTTTAGATGTATCAGTATTTGGACCGTTTAAAAGATATTATTATTCTGAGACAAACAATTTCATGCGCACCAATTCACAAAAAAAACTGAACCGGTATAATTCAGGTCAGCTAATAGCCAAGGCATGGATTCGAGCAGCAATTCCTGCCAATGCAATAAGTGGTTTTCGCGGCAGTGGAATCTACCCAGTCAATCCAAATGCTCTGTCTGACGCTGATTTTGCTATATCAGATATTGCATTGGGGGATATTGTGCAAGAGCAAGAGTCAGCTCCTGTACATGATCAAGTATCAGGCGTTTCTGGAGAGCCTGCGATAAGAGACCTACAGGAACCAGAGCACTCAGGAAGGCTTCCATTTAATCAACACGAAACGCTTCCTTTAGGCGATCAAAGTGATGCTGATAAAAATAAATACGAAAGTGTTTTAAATGAGGCTGAGCTGAATAGAGTGAACGAAAACCAGACGCCGCCTAGGCCATCTTCAAGCCTCTTAAATATCACCCCAGAATATATAGACCTAGGAGAAAGCGATATTGAAAAATATATCCTTGATGGCACTGAGCTATCTTTGCCATCGCTAATATCTTTAAATGAATCTCAGAACCAAAAGCTTGAAAAAGAAACACCATCCCAATTTCTGCAGCAGTCATCACCTATACCAAAAATACCGCTGAGTGTGTCCAAAAGGGCTAAACAGTCTGCAGAAATTTTAAACTCCAGTTGTAAAATTATCGAGAAAAAGAATAGAGAACAGAAAATAAAGAAGACAAATAAAACAACGGAAATTAAAGTTAAGACCAGAAAAAATAAACCAGCTGGTAACAAAAAAAGCATTGTGAAGAAAAAAGGGCAGCAAAAGAAGAGAAGTACAAAAAAATACGTAGCTATCACAAGTAGTGAAACGGACTCCGATAATACTGATTTTATTGAGGTGAACAAAGGAGGAGCTTTAAGGAAGAGAAGAAAACAAAACAGTTCTGGCAGTGAAAATGAAGAAAGCTCAAAAAAAGTTAAAGGAAAAGCTACCGAAGGAATACCAATTAAAAAGACAAATATTGACAATGAACAGATCCTAAAAGTGAAAAATACCAATACAAAGCTAGAAAATGTCGATAAAAAAGTTACAGTTGATGATTTTTGCGCAGAATGTTTTGAGAATTATAATTTCACAAAATCAAAATCAGATTGGGTTCGATGTGAGATGTGCCGGATGTGGTTGCATGAAACTTGTACAACTTTCAAAAAGCACTGCATGAGATGTGGAAAGTTGAGAACCCTCGCTTCTTGATAATTGATGCTAATGTTATAGTTGACTGGTCATCATTATTATACTTTAAGATAAATAATAATATTTTACTACAGTTAGGTTAGGTTAACTTTTACTATTATTGTTGTATTTTTTATGTTGATTACAAATAATAATACTCGTGATACAAAGCTAATGCCAAAGTTGATTGCCATGATTGTTCTACTTTAAGTTAAGTAAATTATACTACGACGTTGCATCCTCGAGATTTATTCTTTACTTCACTTGGTAGTCCACTTCTCAATCTACTAGGCATCGCACAATATTCAGAGAACTAGAAAAAAAAGGTTTAGTTCCTTCCGCCTCCGCTCTGGCCGGTGGCGGCGCCCCTGTCTTACGTCATTCGCTTTTCTTGTGCGGGCATCGCAACAGCTAATAAAATAAATAAATTGTTTTTCGGCGAATTCTTAAACAGTTGAACTTTTTTTTGAGTGTATAATACAAAGTGAACATGGGAAAACGTAAACATCGTAAAAGTAAACATATTCGTAAGAAAAATAGACGATTAGAAGATAAATTACGAAATTATTCTTCGGATACTACCTCGGATGAGGGTAAGTCGAGAATTTGTGCAACTCTCGTTCTAGGTGATACACTCCGGTTACTCACGCAACATAATATAATTATTTAGTATAAATTAACAAGATCGATAATACTTTTATAAGCTACCTTCAGTAGTGTACCTATAACAATGAGGGTGAAACTTAACTAGTTGTATACCTACTTATTTGTTGAAATCGTGAATAATAGGTGATTTGATGTACATAATTGGGCAAAGATACTATTCCCTGTGACGTGATCATAGCGGATGGTTAAGAATACCTACCCTTTACGGGTATTGATGTTGGTTATACTCCGTGATGCGATCACGGCTGATAATCTATCTACTTATTCCGCTAAGCGGTACACTATGCGCTATTCTCCGTGACGTGATCACGGCTGATAGTGTTCATTAGTCTCGTGTCGTAACGTGATTACGCCCAATGACTTAAAAATACTAGTCTCTATAAATATACTGCTACGAAAGTAGTACGGAAGGTAATGTAGTGTTTCCTATTTTGTCCTAACAGACTTACGTAACGTGGATCACAGCCACGCGACGAGGCGATTGAGTTGCAAGTCACCCGCAACTATTCAAACCTGGGAACTTCACTCCGATTCTGACGATACCTTACCACCTCTGAGTGTCAGATCCCTAGTGCTTCCTGCTCCTACACCAAATATCAATAAAGACAATTCAGTGTCTTCGCCCGAGCCGACCAATATTGAATTGGACACCGAAACGGTGGTCCCTCAAATATCTTCCGATCCAACTGCTACGGAGCCAACAGTCACAGGGCTACCAATAGAAACAGTCCCGAGTACCAGCTCTGACTTAGCTAATGCGACAGTACCTCTGACCAGTGACATCTTAGAGGCACTTGGGGATCCAAAAGGAAAAGATGAAGTCTTTGGTCCTGCCATTCCCGATGAAATTGCTAAACGTTGGGGGCGTATCTTAACGGATGGCCTTACCAAAGAACAAAAACAGGATATAGCTGACAGGACTCTCATCCCTGATAACTTTCGGCTAGCTAAAGCCCCTTCATTAAATCCCGAAATCACACCAGTATTGGGTGATCCAGTTAAAAATAGAGATAAAATTTTACAAAAAGCCCAAGACCATCTCGGATTAGGAATCGCAGGACTGACACACCTAACCTCAGACATTATAAAAGGGGAGACCGATAAACTGGTACTCCTGAAGAGAGTCTCTGAGATTAGTCAAATTTTCTTAGACTTACATCATGATAATACAAAGACCAGGAGGAAGCTAATTATATCATCCTTAGATAAAAAATTTACCGGAATGATCACGGATGTTAAAAGAGATACCTTTCTTTTCGGCGAACATCTAAATGAGAAGATAAAAGCATCAAAAACAGCCGAAAAATCGGGGCTTCAAATAAAGCGTACCGACGGTACCACATCAACCCGCAAGTATCCACAGGGAAACTGGAGAGGCCCACCCAGGGGTCGCGGACAGCTAGCGTACAGACAGGGTGGGCCGAGGAACCGTTACATCGGCCCAGGGAACAGACGTGCCGCGCCAGCAGTGGACCGCCCGGCAACCTCAGCGAAGACCGGCGGACCAGCCAACAAGACGCGCAAGTCATAGATCAGGTAATACCCCACTCAGGTCGCCTTCGCCACTTCTTACAGGAGTGGTACCAACTGACCGACGATCCTATCGTACGGCAATACATTGAAGGTATTCGAATTCCGTTCGAAAATACCGTGGTACAACATTACGTACCCGGGAATAATAACTTTAGCTTTGCTGAAATTAAACAAATTTTACATGAAATATCAAAATTACAGGTTCTTGGTGCAATAACAAAGTGTAATAATAAACCTGGTCAATTTTTATCAAAAGTTTTCCTAACTGCTAAAAGTGACGGTACATTTAAATTTATTCTTAATTTGAAGAACCTTAATAAGTTCATATCCGCTCCGCATTTTAAAATGGAGGATATACGTACCGTCACCAAATTAATGAGCAAAGACTGCTTCATGTCGACTATTGACTTAAAGGACGCTTATTTTTTGGTACCGATAGAAGCAAACAGCAGGAAGTTCCTGAGATTTGAATTTCTAGGCGAAATTAACGAATTTCAATGTTTACCTTTTGGGCTGTCTGTAGCACCCTTGATTTTCACGAAAATTATGAAGCCGGTAATAGCCTATTTGAGAAATAAAGGTTTCATTTTGTCAATATATTTAGATGATATTATCTGCTTAGGAGCTACATTTTTGGATTGTCAAAAATGTGTCAAAAATACTCGAAACCTACTCTTAAAGCTGGGTTTCGTCATTAATTACACAAAGAGTAACTTAGTACCAAAACAGGTACAGACATTCTTAGGATTTGAGTTAAACTCGCTTAATATGTGTTTAAAATTACCAACTCAAAAACGATTAAAATTAGCAGATTACATCGAAAAGATTTCTAAGCAATACGTATTACCTATAAGGGATTTTGCTAAATTTTTGGGACTCTTATGCTCTGCCTGTCCTGCAGTGTCGTATGGATGGCTATATACGAAACGATTCGAACGCGAAAAGTTCTTAGCATTAAAAGAGTGTAATGAGGACTATGACCTCAATATGACAATACCCTCTCATCTTAAGGAGGATTTTTTGTGGTGGAAAAATAATATACCACAATCTAAAAATCCCATCCGCCATGGGCGATACGCTTTAGAAATCTTTTCGGATGCTTCGCTGACAGGATGGGGGGCATATTGTAACGGAGAAAGGACAGGCGGATTTTGGGATGAAATGGAAATTAAGCATCACATTAACTGGTTAGAGTTAAAAGCGGCTTTAAATGGCTTGAAGTGCTTCGCGGTCAACATGAAGGATCGGGAGCTACTTCTACGTATCGATAACACTACGGCAATCGCCTACATAAATCGTTACGGAGGGGTCCAGTTTCCTCATCTCAGTGAGATTGCTCGAGCTATATGGCAATGGTGTGAGAGTAGGCAGCTTTATATATTCGCTTCGTACATTAAGTCCAAGGACAACCGCGAAGCCGATGAGGAATCAAGGCGCAGTAACATAGACACAGAATGGAGTCTAGATACTCTATCATTTCAAAAAATAGTTGACATTTATGGGTGTCCCGAAATAGACCTCTTTGCGTCTAAAAATAACGCCAAATGTTTAAAATACATCTCATGGAAACGAGATCCCGAGGCCTATAATGTAGATGCATTTACTATAGATTGGAGAGAACATTTCTTCTATGCTTTCCCTCCTTTTTCGCTGATTTTGAAATGCTTACGGAAAATTGTCAATGATAATGCCACAGGCATAATCGTAGTTCCATACTGGCCTAGTCAGCCGTGGTATCCTCTATTTCTTAAATTGTCCAAATTAGAGCCTATATACTTTAAACCTAAGCCAGGTTTGCTATTGTCTCCTTCCAGAACCCGCCACCCACTTTGGAGACGACTTACCCTGGTGTCATCTCTATTATCAGGGGAGCATATGCAAGACAATCTTTGAGTGCCGATACAATTGATATTATGATTGCATCGTTGTCTATAAATTCGATTAAACAATACGATACTGCTATTAAAAAATGGTGGCAATTCTGCACCGATAGAAATCTTAACTATTATGTAATAGATATTCCCACAATATTAAACTTTTTAACATCGCAATTTGCAGCCGGTGCCAGTTATTCTTCTTTAAATACTCTCCGATCGGCGATGACCCTGATCTTAGGCAAACAAGTAGGTAATAACGATGAAATATGTAGGTTTTTCAAAGGTGTATTTAAGATTAGACCCAATTTTCCGAAATACAAATCAACCTGGGACCCGAATTTAGTGTTGGACCTACTGTCTACATGGTACCCAAATGAAGCCTTAAGTACAGACAAACTGTCTAAAAAATTGACGGCTCTTCTCGCATTGTCGACAGCACAACGTGTGCAGACGCTGTCCTTGATTCGCTTGGCTAATATCAGAGTCATCACCGACAGGATCGAGATAATTATTAATGACATAATTAAAACATCTGCGCCAGGGCGCGCAATGCCGACATTAATTATACCGTTTTTTCCTGATAAGCAACAAATATGTCCTGCGAGGACATTACTGTCCTACATTGAGGCCACCAAAGGTTTCCGGGACCTTCCACAAACCGATAGGTTAGTACTTACCGCTAAAAGACCCATCCATAACGCGAGCGCTTCAACTATCAGCCGTTGGATTAAAAATGTAATGACGGAGAGTGGAGTCGATACCACTGTTTTCTCCGCGCATAGCACGCGCCATGCTTCTACCTCAGCGGCTAGTCGGAGGGGTATATCTGTTGATATTATAAAGAAAGCTGCGGGGTGGACCGGAAGCTCCCTCGTGTTTGCAAAGTTTTATAATAGACCTTTGGCCATGGAGGATAGTAATACCTTCGCAACAAATGCGATTCTGATTGAATAGTTGATACTTTCCTGTATTAAAGATTATAATATAATAATTGTAGAAGAATATAAGTTTATATCTATTTCTATGCATCAATTTTCTTTCGTTTTCCTCTCCCACCTATTTCACGTCGGCGCTAAACATCTACCAAGTGAAGTAAAGAATAAATCTCGAGGATGCAACGTCGTAGTATAATTGGTGGTTAAACAAACTTACCTGTAAGTGACGTTTGACCATAATTATACGAGACGTTGCATCCGAAGAGATTTATTACCCGCCCAATCCCGGCATGCTTATTACAAAAAGCAAGCTACCCGATCGTAACATGAAATAGGTAGCATCTCTAAAATGAATGACGTAAGACAGGGGCGCCGCCACCGGCCAGAGCGGAGGCGGAAGGAACTAAACCTTTTTTTTCTAGTTCTCTGAATATTGTGCGATGCCTAGTAGATTGAGAAGTGGACTACCAAGTGAAGTAAAGAATAAATCTCTTCGGATGCAACGTCTCGTATAATTATGGTCAAACGTCACTTACAGGTAAGTTTGTTTAACCACCAATAATATTAGTTTACTAGGCATTAAGTTACCTAAAGTATGTAGGCTATTGTTGTTGTATTTTTAATAAAAATAATAATATTTATAATAATTAATGCTAATACCAAAGTTGATTGCCATAATATTTCTACTTTAAGATAAATATTAATATTTTATTATGGTTTACCTTCAATGTAGAGGCTAGTTTTGTTGAGTTTTGTAATGTTGATTAGTACTTAGTAAATTACCTCACTACCTAATAAAGACTGATTACTTATATAAATGTGTTTATATCTAAAAAAATATATTGGGGCAACTATCCCCACCTGGGGCAACTATCCCCACCTGGGGCAACTATCCCCCGAAGCATTTTTACGGTGGGACAACTATCCGCCATAGTGGGCAACTATCCCCCGTTTGAGAGGTCTAGGAAAACAGGATTTACTCAAAACCAATACTAGTTACGTATACCAAAATTGGCTAAGATTGAAGATTAAGGACCTACCTTTTGATATATATGTCGCATTATTCTTTATAAGTACACATTTTGTAATAATAGGGCTTTATTGAAAAGTGGGGCAAGTATCCGGCTTTTACCCTAAGTGTTATTAAACTCACCATACACACACACACTCTCATACTACACTTCCACTCATCTTCAGTTCACAAAATTAAAAATAGAAATACACTACTTATTTGCGAACCTGAGCATCATAATTTCTGCGCACCCCTTTGTGCTGCATTATACGTTTAAAAATGGCAGATAGTGTACAAGATAACTTAGACATCATGTCACTTGCTAAATCGTACGTATCTTCCCCAGACACGCGTCACAACTATCTCGCGTATCCTAATAAGTCGTTAAAAATTATCCAACTTAATACAAGAAGTATCAATAAAAAGTTTGACCTATTTCAAACCTTGTTAGGTTCTATCAACGCTCGCTTTGATATATTAATAATATTGACGGAGTATTGGTTGTAAAGCTCACCCATCATTCCAACTTTAGAGGAATACAATTCTTACAACACTCAAAATAACCCGACAAAATAATGGAGTTGTAATTTATACGCGTGATTCATTGAAGTGCGCAGTTTTTGAGACACAATTCAAAGACGCGAATTGCCTAGTGTGTAAAATAGATGGTTCAGCCTTTGTTTGGTTATACCGCTCCCCATCCTAAAAAGACCTGACCTATTTCTATGATAGCCTGGACAGATTGGTTCGGTCTCTTAATAGGTTTAATAATCTAGTTTTGGCCTATAAAAGATCTCAAACCAATGATCAAGATAGGGAACGCGGTCATACCTCAAGAAAAATGCGTACGAAACTTGGGATTGTCAATAGATGAAAACTTATAACTTGAACAACACATTCAACAAAAAGTTGGCAAAAGTTTCGGCTCTCTCAAAACGCTATACAAATTGAGGCCATTCATAAATTCGTCCGTTCGTTTACAATTATGTAACAGCTTGGTTTTGTCCCACCTCCATTATTGTGACTTGGTTTACGGTCCCTGTCTCCTGGTCAAAACAATCAAGTCAATTCAAAGGGTCCAAAACGCCTGTATTCGGTACTGTTATACAATACCTAAAAGGGCTCACATTACACCGTACCTCATAGATAAGCAGATGTTAAACATGGAAAACTCGCGCATTCTCAAGTACTCCTGTTTTCTTAGCTCGCTCTTCAAACCCGAGTGTCCTATCTACTTGTTTGAAAAACTGGAATTCGAAACCTACAATCGCCATCTTAGAGATAGAGGCCGGTTATTACTCTCTCGCATGCACCCGTGGTTGCTTCAAACACGCCGCAGCAAGAATCTGGTACGACCTCCCACCTCCAGTGCGAGCAACATCATCCCTCAAGCTTCCTACATTACGCAAGAAATGTGCAAAATGGCTGCTGCTGAACCATTCACGGGTTGCTGGAGTGAAGGTCTAGCTAGACCACGGTTTCTGGTGATGTTCAATTATCTACTTCTCTTAGCTATCTACTTTTATACCTAAAGTTTTTTTTTATTTAATATAGTCTCTACTGTAGGCCATTTATAATACCAGTCATTCCTAAGCGACGCAGTACTTCGGCGTTGGCCAAACGATCCTGCGCAGTATGTAGCATAACCACCGCATGTGGAAGGTGTCAAGCTTACTGGTGTCTCCCTTGTAAAGCTACACTTACCTACCCATTATGTAAATACTTATGGTTGGTGGCTCGCAGGCTACGAGGCCTGCCACAACAACTACGAGAGAGGTGTCAACAAGTTACGACCGAGGTAGTATATAACACTTATGGACCCGGTGCGATACTATCTCGCGTACACCTATTTTACCCCTACCAGTTTATGAGCAAAGAAAAAAAGGGAATCATTCCATCTACTTGTATTGCTGAAAACCGCATTAAAATACGTTTCACAGTTTAAAAGATCTAACCGTACATACACAGATACAAAGGGCAGACGGCGGGAAGCGACTTTGTTTTATACTATAAATAGATAGAAGAATACCGCATTGGGAAAGCCACGCCGAGCATCCCGCCCGGTCTGCGACCCTACACTATGCCCTTTACCTACATGGCCACAGTAGGTCTTTGTTTTCCCTTGAATAAAAATTAGATTAGCATTATATATGTAACTAGATAATAAACACAGGAAAGAATTCAAGTATTATTAAAGGTTTTTCAGTTATTAACTTTCCCCGTGATACCTCATAATATCTGATATTTTTGTCGAAAGTTGACCATTTCACATTTTTACACGAAAAGCTAATTTTGGAAGCCCAATATATTTATATTACTTGACTTAGTAAACTGAATTAGAGCTCAAACTGTAATCTTCACTTTAAAAAAGTAATGGTGAACTTTCTTGTCATAGTCTTCCTATGTGGTTTTTTGCTTAAGTTATGACAGACCTATTAACCGATTAAAGTCTTTCACCTATAGAACAGTATCAGCAGGTGACAAATTCTGAAATGTAAAATGTTTCCTCATAGCATGCTTTTATCGCGCTTTCTCTATGATCAGTCATAGTACTAACCAAACGAGCCAAGACTAATCAAACAAGCCCAATCATCATGCGTTCTTTAAGAACTATTAAGGACACCTTCCGTCTATATCATCAGATCAGTTGGATAGCATAACGTTGCATTGTCACCTAACTTACATTGGTATGCAAAATTTCAGCTCAATCTGGAACCGGAAAGCGGGAAATGGCTCAAATTGAACTTGCAACAATTTTATTACGTACAAACGTAAATAAACAAAAGGTTGTAACATAGTTCGTTGTTTTTCCCGAAATTCATTGCATTTTCTACAGGACCGGAAAGCTAATTTAAAAAATATCATATAGCGATCGTACTATAATACATTTTTTAAAAACATGTGCAGGATTCTGTGCAGGATTCTGATCGTGGAATGGAGTTCGTGTAACTTAAAGTACTAAATAATTCAACCATGAACTAATGCGCGGGAGAGAGTTCGTGTAATGAATATCCTTTTGCCTTATGAGGAAACATTACTAGACTTCTACGTATTGGTTTATGTAGTAAATGATGAAATGTTTGACTTATAGCCTGCAACCCCCCCCTTAAATGAGTTCAAAGTCTGCATTAAAAACGATAAGGGGCACTTCCCGTGTACAAGCAAATAACGCAGCATCTGATGATGACACCATGAAGCGACGTGATCGTAAAAATCACAACATACGCGCTTACATTTATCGAGGATTACCCTGATTAAATTGTGACCAGCTGGTCATTTAGCTAAATTAAACCATTTTGAAAGTCGGTCCACAATTGACGAAGAAAACGGTAGACAAAGCATACATACCACCACCACCATACAGTCGAACGTAGAACCTCATCTTTCTTTTATATCTTGAAGTCGATTAGAAAAAGGAAAAATTGAAAATATAGGAAAGTAATCAAAGTCTGGATGGTGTTTGTGTAATGAAAAAGCCATTATTGTGAAAACTTAGGAAGGCTTGTATGGCATTCGTGTAATGAACGGACCTTAAAAATGCGCGACATTATAGCCTTTTAGCGAGTACGGTGGTCTTACAAGGAGTAATTACTAGAATTCTGCCTATTGGTCGTTACACACAATAAGCTCTAAACCTAAACTACATCACATCATAACCATGCATATTATATATGACGGATCCGTTCAATAGCATGGAATCATGTGGTCAATAGTACGGACTCATGACGCAGAAAACGGAAGTGGGAGTGCGCCATGACAGAGTCTCGACGGCACGACTCGGGCGGAGTGGCGGGCAGTCTTGGCCCAACCGCCGAGGAGTGAACACGTCTTGAAACTGTCTCCACATTTCGTTTATAGCAAGTGTTGTTTACGTTTGTAAATAAAGTGATTTTAAAATAACCTTTGAAATAATGATTTAAATTACTTCAACTGCCTACATTGTAATACCTCTCTGATTTCAAGTAAAATTATAAGTGATGTGCAAAAATGAAGTGGAATAAATACAGTGGAGTAAATGTGAACCCTTTCTTTAATTTATCACCACCCTGATGACAATGATCCTGATACAGCACTTTCCTTGATGCAACGACATATATATGAAGTACGTGATAGCTCCTCTGTCACCGTATTCAAGAAGCGAGTTAAAGAGCATTTTCTTTCTCTATCTGTCTAATATTGTATTATATATGTATATATTTATATTATTGGTATGTATGTATATAAGTATTTATTGAGTTTTTTTTTTCTTTTTATATTAGTTAGTCATATTTACGTAATTATCTGTATCTTATTTTCTTATTGTGCACGTCCTAGCTGCTTCTAATCATCACGTTTTCTTTGCTGTAGGCCTGCTGGAAGAAATTTCTTCATAGAAATAAGTAGTGCCTTTTGTGTCATGTTTACATTTGCTTTGTATTTGTTCCCATTTTTGTGTACAATAAACGATTAAATAAATAAATAAATAAATATATATTATGCATTTACGATTAGCCAAAGGCTACGAACGCCAGAGCCACGATGGATGGATTCGTTTCATCGAAATTTATCGAACGTCGATGATCCCAATTCGAGAGAAGTGATTTTATCACGCTTAATATATTGTTTAGGGTACCTATTGCCACCTATCGTCTCCAAAGATCAGCTAATAAACAATTGCATTGAATATTACCGCTCGATCGGAAACCGCCAGATGGCAAACTATAAGACTTAGTCACGAACACAACAAGAAAGGTGAAAGTGAAGATATCTGGAGGAGGGTTCTTCCACTGTGGCCCAGAAAAAATTCAAGGCATACAGGAAATCCAAAGTGTGAGTGTATAGGATTTCGAGCAACTTTGAATCTTCATACCATTCGTGAGTTTTGGAAAGCCACATCCTTTCCACCCTCACAAACCCACGCCGCTGTCTCTCTTCTCTTCTTCTCTCTGTCTTTGAACTTCTACATAAGCCGTTATAATTTGCACGCGCCGCTCGGCTGCGCGCTCCACGTATAAAATCGAGTTTTCGACATTCAACGCGCTGAAGGGCAAGCGGCAGCGCACAAAGTTTGTTTATTTTGTTTATTTTGGATAGTACGATGACAGTTAATTTTATATTTATTGTACTTAGTAAATTAAACCCTTACGGCTTTTTGAACGGACTGGGTGCATGTACTTGTTTGCTCCTGAATTTACTGTCGGGGCACTAGATATGTATATTTTTTTATTGAATTACTTTTGACCCAATGTTGAATGGTCGATCAATTAGTTATTTAGTAATTAGTTAATTGATTTTGTACATGTATTCATGTATTCAATGTACAGAAACATTATTTTTACTGTTTTATTATTTTGGGATTGGTTTATCTATATCTATGCAAATATTATAAATAGGAGAACTTTGTAAGTTTGTATGTTGGGGGCAATCTCCGAAACAACTGAACCGATTTTGAAAATTCTTGCACTATGGTAAAGATATGCTATTCCCGAACGTTATAGGGTACTTGTCATCAAGGAAAAATAATATAAAGAGATCAGAGCTGTTCGTGGGTCAAAACCGTGGGTAAAATATTATTTTCAGCCTAACAGGAGGCCATGGGTAGTGGCGGGTCTTCCAGTGATCCACTTGTTCGGTAGTCCCACATTAGAGTAGCATACTATATGTAACTAGATAATAAGCACATAGGGTTTTTTTGCTAGTGCAAGTGCGAGCGTCAGCCCCACTAGATCGAGTTGCGTGCGAGTCAGCGGTTTCGACTAAGGTTTTCGGTCCCGGGTACTAAAGCGGTATTAAAGCGATTTCCGAACTTGGAATAATTTTACGAAATACCTAGGTACCTTTGAAACATTCAATATTGATATTTATTTGCAAAATGGCGTTAAACTAATGATAGAACAAACTTATTACAACACATTTTGTTCCGACATGTCCAAAAGATAAAAAAGGCCGAAAGCTTAGAATCTAGGCTGTTAAATGGAAGGAATAAGTTACGTTGTGCAATTAAGTAAAGTTGTGCAGTGGTGTCAGCCCGTTAAGGGAGAGTGCTAGGGACAAACAGGATTTGTTGGTGTCAAAAAATGCGCGCGCCCAAATGAGCTAGTGGCAAGTAAGTGCGCGCATCACCCCTGACGTCTGACGCGGTCCGTATGACCGAGAGGTTGAAAGGATCCTGGGTGGAGGAGGGTTATTGCCCCTATCTACAATCTAGTGAAACCACAGCCAAGGGAACGGGCTTGGGAGAATCAGCGGGGAAAGAAGACCCTGTTGAGCTTGACTCTAGTCTGGCATTGTAAGGAGACATGAGAGGTGTAGCATAAGTGGGAGATCGTTCGCGGTCGTAGCTGAAAAACCACTACTTTCATTGTTTCATTACTTACTCGGTTGGGCGGAAGCAGTGCGCGGTCGATTATATCGGTGGGCGCACGGTATTTCGTGCGTGCAGAGTGGCGACGTCGCGGCAACGCTCGTCGCCGTACAACTCCCGCGTGATCCGGTTCGGGGACACTGCCAGGCGGGGAGTTTGACTGGGGCGGTACATCGCCGTATGCATATCCTTTCAAATAAAAAAATATTCTTTTCTAATATGTTTATAAATGACGGAGTTCGGTAGTAACAAAAAACTGATTAAGAACCTCACCCTTTTCTGAAGTCGGTTAATAACAAGAAAATTAAGAAATCTGCAACTTTTAACCTCCAACCCCCATAAACGAAGGTGCAGTTTCGTTTATAAAATTAATCCATTCCACACGTACCTACCACTAAAACATTACATGGCTTTGGCAAACCTAATAACCGCTTAGCGGTTTCACTAAGAAAAATTTATCAGATCTCATGACGAGCCAAGCTCCTTGCTTACGATTTCGTTTATTTGTACAGTATGGAATTAAATAACTGCTACTTTGCTTAATTGATGTATGAACGCAGCTAGATCACAATGTGAAAGGGCATGAGGGGTGGAGATCAATTTGTAATTTAATAACGAACTGCCCCTAATATATTATGCAACGATGTGTCGATTGGAAGATTTTGCCTCTAATTTCTTTGCAGGCGCCTGAACACTATTTACTGTATGTACCAAGCCTTGCGCTTATTACTTTGTCTAAATACGGTTGTCTAAATTCAGAAGCAAAAGGCGTGAGCGCAAATCAAAGTGAAATGTATTGCTCATAAAATATCATTAATTTTTAACCCCCGACGAAAAAATAGGGATGTTATAAGTTTGACGTGTATCTGTAGTATCGTAGCTCTCGAGCGGATGAACCAATTTCGTTGCGGTTTTCAATGTTTGAAAAACAGATTAATGGAGATGGTTCTTAGCTTTGTTTAATAACAATCATTTCATTAGTTTAGAAAATATTAGGTATGAGTTTTGGGGTTTCCGACAGTATTCTGTCGGTTAGTTGTAACACTTATACACACAAACACGTAAGTGTTTCCAAAAGGCGTTATACGAAAATGGATGTTATTCTATAAGCAATACATTTCACTTTGACTCGCTCTCACGCTTTTTGCTTCTGAATTTATTCGAATGAATTTAGCCAAGTGTATTAAGCACATAAGCCTAGCTTTGGCCGTTTCCTAAAATCAATCATCTCGATAATCATCTGATCTTGCGTCCGACCGACGACATCAGCCCTTACCGTCGCGTCGGTCTAGCACTGAATCCAGTATATGTGTTATGCAATCGGTCTATGAAACGGCCAAACCATACCAAATCACATGAAATGAAAATAGTAGGACATTAGTAGGACATTTAATATCACTTTCAATCGTCAAAAAGGAGAGGATAAAAGAGTGGGAAGGAAACACTCAGTGACATGACGGCCACCCAGGAGCGGAGTACATCCACTACACGCCGACAACGGCCGGACAGAGCCGGTCAGTGCCCGACAATTTTAGAGTTAGGCTTTGAATACTTAGGAGCTTGGCTTTTCATGAGATTGATAACTTTTTCTCAGTCTACGAGGCTATCGGAATATCATTGAAAATTAAGAAATATTATAAAGATGAGAAAGACATGAAGATTTTCGCCTCAACAGTCAAGTCCATCGCCGGAAACCGATATGAAGTAGGCCTACTCTGGCGGGAGGAGGTCCAGAGCATGCCAGCCAGTTTCAATATGGCTATTAGTCGGCCTAAGTCTATTGAAATGAAAATGAACAAGTGCGCAGGCTTTAAAGAAAGCTACCTGAAACAGATGAACAACTTAATAACAAAGGATACTCCGAAAGTTGCACCGGGGGAGTGGGCCAACCCTCGGGCCAGGTGGCTACCTCATGTTGGGGTCACAAACCCAAATAAACCCGGCAAGCTGAGGTTTATCTTCGATGCCGCAGCTGTAAGCAACGGTCTGTGCTTAAACGACGGATTGTTGGATGGGCCGGATCTACTGCAGTCCTTACAAGGAATTCTAATGCGATCTCGGGAACTACCGATTGCGATAGCCGGCGATATAACGCGAAATGTTTTTGTAAATAAAAATTCACCAGGAAGATCAGCCGGCGCAGATGTTTTTGTGGAGGAGGGGGACGACCTCAATGGCTTTCGGAGCGAGAAGTTCACCGTTCCTGGCGCACAGCGGCAGGAATAACAACGCCGAAAGACACCAAAAGAAATCCCACGGGCATATTATGCCATCACACCGAACCACTACATGGACGATTTGCTAGGTAGCTAGCAAGACGAGGAAGAAGCAAGCCGAGGTAGTATATAACACTTGTGGACCCGGCGCGACACTACCTCGCGTACACCTATTTTACCCCTACCAGATTATAAGCAAAGAAAAAAGGGTTTTATCCTTGCTTATAAACCTTCCTCTTGAATCATTCCATCTATTGCTGAAAACCGCATTAAAATACGTTTCACAGTTTAAAAGATCTAAGCGTACATACACATATACAAAGGGCAGACGGCGGAAAGCGACTTTGTTTTATACTATGAATAGAGAGAAGAATACCGCATTGGGAAAGCCACGACCTGCCGGGGCCACGTCTGCGACCCTACAGTAGCCCCTTTACCTACATGGCCGCAGTGGGATTCGAACCCGGTACCTCTCGCTAACGAGACGGATACCTTAACCACTCGGCCACCGACACCCCTGCGTTGTGTTTATTGATGAGATGTCTTTGTCAAATGGTTGATGACTCTCCTGCTCTTCAAATGGGCATCACCCTCCACATTGACATCTCCCCCTCGTTGAAGTCGATATGACACTCCTGGGCCCTCAAAGAAGACGCGTAAATTAACTTAAGCCCAACAGTTGGGGTGAGTTACTAGTTACATGTAAAATAATATAAGGAGATTTTATAAATGTTCTTTGGAAATTTACTCTTGAATATAATTTAGATTAGCATAATATATGTAACTAGATAATAAACACCGGAAAGAATTCAAGTATTATTATTAAAGGTTATTCAGCTATTAACTTTCCCCGTAATACCTCATAATATCTGATATTTTTGTCGAAACTTGACCATTTCACATTTTCACACGAAAAGCTAATTTTGGAAGCCCTATATATTTATATTACTTGACTTAGTAAACTGAATTAGAGCTCAAACTGATTTCTTCGCTTTAAAAAAGTAATAGTGAACTTTCTCGTCAGAGTCTTCATATGTGGTTTTTTTGCTTAAGTTATGACAGACCTATTAACCGATTAAAGTATTTCACCTATAGAACAGTATCAGCAGGTGACAAATTCTGAAATGAAAAATGTTTATACATAGCATGCTTTTTTCGCGCTTTCTCTATGATCAGTCAGAGTAGTTGTCAAGACTAATCAGACGAGCCCAAACATCATGCGTAGTTTAAGAGTTAATAAGGACACCTTCCGTCACTATCATCAGATCAGTTGGATGGTATAACCTTGCATTGTCACCTAACTTACATTAATTTCAGCTCATTCGGGAACCGGGAATCGGGAAATAGGTCAAAATAATTACATAAACCTATACCAAGACGCAGCACTCACCTCACCGACAGGAATTACAAGCGATGCAGTTTGCCCGACCCGTGGACGGCCACGTGTTGCTGACGCCGCATCGTCACCGACCACGATTTCACGTAATTTTAAGTCATTCTAGATTCACACTTCAAACTAGTTTCTATGCTAAGTTTTATTGTAATTTTTTATTTTTATTAATTATATTTAGTTAAATCATTTTGGTTTTTTTTCGACCCTGCGGCTGTAGCCTACGTATCTAACTTAACTTGCAATATTTTATTAGGTACAAACATGTAAATAAATAAAAGCTTGTAATAGTTTATTGTTTTTCCCGAAATTCAATGCGGTTCCCACAGGATCGGAAAGCTAAAAAAGGTTGCCTAATATATACAGCAATGTACCAAGTCTACGTACGACGATTCATAATAATCACTTTATAAAATGCAGCAAGACCTATAACGTATAATGACTCCGAAAGAATAGAATTATTTAAAAGAAATAGAAAAATATTGGATAATGTTCGTGTAATGAATGAAAAACATGTCCAGGAGTCTTGAATGGAGTTCGTGTATTGGAAATACACTTGTTCGTATCTGGCGCAGTCGGTAGGATATTCGCAAGTCCAGCGTAAAATCTTACAAAATCAAGATTCGCGAGCCGCTTGGGTGGCCTTCCAGTTCCAGCTAGGCGGGAGGAATCCAGACTTCGATTCAAGAGATAAAACCAGAAATGCAGCGTATTTGAGTACAATTGAACTGTTCTTGCGTTGCTTCCCTTTTTAATCCTAATTATTTTACCCCTCCAAGATTTTTCACCCATCGAAAAATTCCCCTCGTGAACGTGCATCTCGACAGGCTCGCAGGCAATTAGTTGATAGGAGTAGATATATTGATAGTAATTTAAATTTAGAGTTTTTATTCAACGAAGAGATGGCAGTCGACCCGGACACAATTTTCAAGGCTTTACGCCTCGTGCCCGACTTCGACGGCAACCCTAATATACTTACTAGGTTTATAGGTATTTGTGACCAAATAGTCGTTAGGTATATGAAATCAGAGCCCAGTAATTACCTCAGTAATCTGTGCCTATTAAATGGGATACTGAATAAAATCACTTTTTCCGCTGCTTGCATAATCAATTCAAACGGTATACCAGACAACTGGTTGGGCATCCGAACTGCCCTAGTGAATAATTTTTCTGACCAGCGTGATGAAACAGCCTTATACAATGACCTCTCATTAGCTACACAAGGTAATAAGACACCCCAAGAATTTTATGACCAATGCCAATCTCTGTTTAGTACGATAATGACGTATGTGACTTTGCATGAGACCATCAGTACCACAATTGACGCGAAGCGAGCTCTCTACAAGAAGCTCACCATGCAAGCCTTTGTCAGAGGGTTAAAGGAACCCCTAGGGTCGCGTAAATACCATAATGACAACACGCAGAATGTATGCTATAAAGATGGAGGATCAATTAAAGGAAGCACTAAGCGACTTAAAATATTCTAGAGAAAAGGTACAAAAGTTATTACAAGAGAGAGAGGAGAGTGAAGCCGAAATTCTAGTAATAAATAACAAAAATCAAGAATTAAAAGAGCAGCTCGCTGAACTGGACATTCAGCTCGAGGACATGCGAGGGCAGCGCGACGAGTTTCAAGCTATGTTGGAGTCATTCCAAGAGTGCAGTAACCACCACATGGCTACGCTCGACCGCGTCGCGATTCTCGAGCATGAACTACAGGCTGCACAACGTTTAATTGACCAGCACCAAGCAGAAAAAATAGAATTGGAGGCTTCGAATACACAATCTTTATATAGAGAATTAGTTTTAAGTGATTGTAATATTAGGCAAACGAATAATATCAGTTCAAAAAAAAGACGTAAGAAGCGTAATAGGTATTTTTATAATAAAAATATTAACTTTAAAAAGCTCATACGCATTAACCTTAAACTGAAGAAAGCCATGTCTGTTACCAAAAACGAGCTTCAAATTTGTACTGATACTATTTGCAAAAATCAGAATAGGTATATGCATGAAACGTCGATTTTACAATTGAAATTGTCTGCTCTGGAATCTGAGTTGCAAAACACTATTTGCCAATACAGCATGTCGCAAAGACTAATCAATGAATATTCGGAATCCATGACTTTATTAATAAATGATATTAAATCCAACGAAGAGAAATTCAACTCAATGTGTGCACGTCAAGTTTGTAACAATTGTGACTGCTCCCCATTAGACAACTCAGTATCAATAACTTCAGAATCAGAGGGCGAGCGCGCTTCCGCGACGGTGGCGCCACCAGCGACAAATATGCGCACAATCTCGCAGTGGGCTCCTACTGGCAAAACAATTGTATTTAGCGATATGTTGGGCCATAATCTCGGGCCTATGTTGTCCAAATACGCTAGTAATGATGTGGTAAACTTTTGCTACCCGGGTATTTCATTACCTACTTTAAGTTTAAAAATTAACCAGTACAAATATAATTGTACTGATACATTAATATTAGCCTTGGGAGATAGTTTAGTTTATAAAAAACGCGATATTATTAATTTATTTGACATTCTAAATTGTATGCATATTGTAGGAAAAGTATTAATTTGTACTTTACCCAATTCTACGTCATTTACTTACCATCAATATAATAAAATTACTTATCTCAATAACTTATTCTATAAACTAACGAGGCGCAATGACAAAGTATCAATTATGGACATAAATAAGTTTATTGGACATTTAGTTTATAATAAAAAATAATTATATATTCCTATTAAAGGAAAAATATATTTTGCTAGGTTACTAGCCTATAATATTTTAAAACCAAACATGACATTTTATAGTAATTCCATTGACATTTCAGATAACACAACAAGTACATATTTAGAATCAAACCCAGACATGACATCTTATACTAATTCCATTGACATTTCAGACAATACAACACATACAAAATTGGAATCAAATCCAGACATGACATCTTATACTAATTCCATTGACATTTCAGATAATACAACAAGTACAAATTTAGAATCAAATTTAAACTGATATGTAGGACAATGGCTAAGCCTTGCTTTCAATTGAAACACAATAATTTTAACATAGTACATCAGAACATACAAGGTTTAGCCAGCAAAGAGTTAGAATTAAGCCTATTTCTGGATGATAACAATATTAAAATATTGTGCATTACTGAGCATTGGCTCACGAAGTCTTCTTTATGCCCTAATTTTAATGGCTACATTATTGGTAGTAACTACGTGAGAGAAAATGCAATACATGGTGGATCATTAATTTTAATAAAAGACTATTTTAAATATAAAGAACGCAAAGACATTACTGATCTGTCGGTGGAGCAAACAATTGAATTGTCTTGCGTAGACTTGCCACTCTTCACAATTCTATGCATTTATAGGCCTCCTTCTGGGGATTTTCTAACCTTTGAGGAAGTTATGGAAGAGGTATTAATCAAATTAACCAAGGGCAGGAAGTACGTTATGGTCTGTGGAGATTTCAATGTTAATATGTTGGATGATTCTACTCGATCTAGACGTCTCATTTCCTTGTTTAAATCCTTCCATCTTAATAAGGTATTTATGGAACCTACTAGAGTCACGGAGTCGTCATCCACGTGCTTGGATAATATTTTTTGCAATTGCGAGATTGCCAGTAAATTCACGCTTAATTGCCTAGGATCGGACCATTACGGCATAGGTGTCGAATTGCAAGACCAAATACAACCAAAGCCCACAATAATTAAATGTCGACCAATAACGACAAACCGCCTAAAAACCTTCTCAGAAAACGTGGGTAAAAGAATGGCCTTACAAAATATAACAAACACAGAACCGAACCAACTTTACAGTGCTATGTTTAATGACATTAATGTGGAGTTTGGAAATATATTTACAATCAAGACGTTTAAAAAAAGTAACAATTTGAAATTTTGTGATTGGGCTACTACGGGCATTTACAAAAGTAGACTAAAACTCTATGAATTGTACAGGATGAAGTCTTTCAATCAATCTGATTCATTTGTTAAATATGTGCGAAAATATTCAAAGATTTTTAAGAAGGTGTGCCTGAATGCGAAAGCTAACTTCATCAAAACTAAAATTAAGCAATCTAATAACAAAATTAAAGCCGCCTGGCAAGTTATTAATCAAGAAACAGGAAAAATTAGAAACCACGATCGCCATTACGAATTAAAAATGAATGGTAAAATCATCAGAAATGATCTTGAGATAGCAAATAGTTTTAACAACTACTTTTCCAAAATTGCTTCAACCACTACACAGAATCTCAGTTCTTCTGCTGATTTATCCGATCAATTGCTTAGAGACAGTGTCCCACCGTGTGTGGTTGATTTCAAGTTCAGGCATATAAGCGCTAGTGACATTTTAAAAGCTTTTAACTCACTGAATATGAAAAAAACCGAGGACATCTGGGGCATGTCTGTCTACGTAATAAGGTTCATTATAAAAAATTTGGCTCCACAACTTGCAATTATTTTTAATAACAGTGTCGATGAAGGGACTTTTCCTGATTTAATGAAAATTAGCAAAATTGTCCCTCTCTACAAAAGTGGTGAAAAACAAGACCCATCGAACTTTAGACCGGTATCAGTTTTACCCGTGCTCAGTAAAATTTATGAAAAAGTTCTCTTAGAACAACTGCTAGCGCATTTTACCACACATAAACTGCTCCACAAAAAACAATTTGGTTTCACAAAAGGGAAATCTACTACTGATGCGGGGATTCAATTGCTGAAACATATCTACGATGCCTGGGAGGGGTCACAAGATGCCATTGGCATTTTTTGTGATCTTTCCAAGGCATTTGATTGCGTAAATTATGAAATAATGCTGAAAAAATTTATGCACTATGGTGTAGATGGGAAAGCACTTTCAATTTTAAAATCATATCTGAATGACAGGATACAAAAAGTTAAGATTAATGATTCTACTTCCAGCGGGTGTGCTGTGAATATGGGGGTTCCTCAGGGCTCAATCTTGGGGCCTTTCCTATTCCTCGTCTATGTAAATGATTTACCATATTATATCAATAAGCACTGCGATATAGTGCTGTTTGCAGACGATACTTCTTTAGTATTTAAGATTGACAGAAACAAAGACAATTTTGACGATGTAAACAGTACTCTCTCGCAGCTGCATAAATGGTTTCAAATAAATAACTTATACTTAAACCCAAATAAAACCAAGTGCGTGCTCTTCCAGATGCCCAATGTAGAAACTGGTACAATAAACCTTGTTATAGACAACAAGAATCTAGCATTTTCGGATTCTGCTGTGTTTCTTGGGATGACACTAGACAATAAATTGCAATGGAAGAGCCAATTAGCTATATTGGGCAAAAGGTTAAGCTCGGCCATCTTTGCAATCAAGAAAATTAAGAGCATTACAGATATTGAGACAGCTCGAACTGTATATTTTAGCTACTTCCATAGCATAATGACCTATGGTCTAATGTTATGGGGTACGGCAGCGGATATTCAAGATATTTTTATCTTACAAAAGAGGGCTATCCGATCTATTTATGGTTTAGGCCCGAGGGTCTCATTAAGGGATTTCTTTAAGGAGATAGGTATTTTTACATTGGCATCACAGTACATATATTATATTTTAATTTATACCTATAAACACGCTGATACTTATTGTAAAAACTCAGACATACATAGTTATAATACTAGGCACAAAGACAAACTGGTAACAATGCGCTTTCGACTGTCCAAGGTTAAATCCTCCTTTGTTGGCCATTGTGTCCCATTCTTTAACAAGCTACCAGAGGAGATTCAGAATTTACCTTTCATCCAATTTAAGTCTTGCATTAAGAAACAGTTGATACAGAAATCATATTATAAAATAAATGATTACATTCAAGACAATAATCCTTGGACTTAAAAATTGCAGGACATTGTGAAATCTGAAATAAATATTTTTATTGTTATTTAATGTTATTGTATGAAATGAAAATTATTATTAGATTATTTTAGATTTAATTTTATTGTTGACTTTCTTATAATATTGTGATTGTAATATTTCTGACATATTTATAATTTAATTTACATATTGCAATCAGCCTTAGCTGAAGGATTGAGATGTAATGCCTAATAGATTAAATGTATTTTATTACCTAATAATTAGGGTAGTAACTATTGAATAGGCTGTTCGTATTCTATCATGATTTTATGTTGTATTGGTAAAAGTTTTGTGAACTGATTTGTATATATGGTAGGTACCTGTACTTATGGTACAATAAGACAATATAAAATGGGCATACTTACATAATACATCTGTAAACTCAACTGAGTCTGGGTTGTGGGTGCTTGTAGACACCGTATGGGTATGACAAACATCCTAATCTGACCATCATCATCATAAATGACCTATAAGATAAAAGCACTGTTTACTGCACTGCAATGTTTAGTATTAAAAATTTTTGCATTTATGCATAAATCGCAATGAAGTATGTACTTACCGGAGGGTATGCCATTATTTGTTATAACACATCCACTAATACGCTTTACACTTAAATATTTGTGATCATCATTTTGTGCGGTTTTTTCTGGGCACATACAAAATATGTACCTAACCTATTTGCAAGCGAGCGTCATCATCTACTGACGGTCACTGACAGTGACAGATTGAGACAGACAACCAGCGGCGCTAGCGTCGCGAAGTTCCCTTTCTTTTCATTTTTTATTGTCTGTGGTGGTGGTGCCGCGGCGCTTGAGCATTTTGTTTTATTTATATACAATAACATTATTGTAATGTTTAAAATTAAGACATTCATAAGCGTTTGTAAAAAACCTAAACTGAATAAACATGATTTGATTTGATTTGATTTGATTTGATTGCGTATAAGATGCATGCGACCTGAACTGAACTACAACTATTCTACTTGCGAGATAATAAATATAAGGTCAGAACAAGTAAATATAGAAAACGGTATACCCCAAGGTAGTGTTATTGGATGTATACTATTCTTGATATATATCAATAACTTACCAAAAAATATAAAAAGCCCTAGTTCACAGTTTGCTGATGACATTTCAGTGGTAATACCATGTACTGACGAACAACCTCTTGAAAGCAGTCTGAACTCTACTTTGACAGAGATAGTGGATTGGCTTGGAGATCATAACTTGCAAATAAATTTTTCGAAAACGAAACTGATGCAATTTAGACCATATCAGCAGCGTGCTCTCGATCTCAAATATAATTTCAGAGGTACAAAGTTGGAAAATGTCTCAGATTATTCCCTTCTAGGCATTAACATTGATATACATTTAAATTGGAAAACCCATATTCAAAAAACTTCATCAAAATTGACAAGATTTACGTATGCTCTACATGAATTAAAACAGTCTACAGACCTGAAAACAGCAAAAAGCGCGTACCACGCATATGCTCAAGCTTGGTTACAATATGGTATAGCTCTATGGGGTAACAGTACTGAGGTCTCCAAATTATTCATAATACAGAAAAGATGCCTCAGAATTCTAGTAAATATAGATATTATGGATAGTTGTAGGCCATATTTCCAAAAATTAAAAATTTTAACATTGACATCTATATATATTTTGGAAGTTGCATGTCTAGTTTTCAATAATATGTCCATGTTCCCATTATACACTAGACCTGAAAAATTAAGACAAAAAAACAAGCTAAATACAGAATTTACAAAATTAACAATGGTTAGCTCAGGACCCTATGCAATGGCAGTAAAGATTTTTAATAATATACCAGGACATATAAAAAGTAATACTGAACCCCACAAATTTAAACTAAGACTTAAAAATTATTTAATTGAAAAAGCTTATTATAACTTAGATGAATTTTTTTTGTGACACTATTGAATTTTTATAACAAGACTGACATGCATTTTATAATGATAAGTTTAATTATGGAATTTATTTTTAATTATGGATTCTTATTCTGTTTTGACTTGGAAAATATAATAATATTGAATTTAAAACTTGACATTTAAATTGAATTATTAGGGCTATTTTTATTAATAATGACTTTTGTATTGCTTATTATATTTTTGACAATTTTCATGACTTATTGTAAATTTTTTGGAATTGAGAATTTTGTATTAGATTGATTGATATTTAATTTCAAACACTGCAACCTCTCTATTATTATTATGTAATAAATTATTGCTATACCCTACCAGGGTTCCATGTCTTGTACTAATATATATATTTAAGAACTTGTATTTACTAACACATGGAAACGCAATAAATGAATTGAATTGAATTGAATTGAATCTATCGAGAAAGCCCTCGAGTTCGTGCAAGAAGAGCTTAATGTCATGTACTTGCAGCAGCGCAGCGAATTACCTAAATCTCAGCCTAGCCATAAGTCTTTTACCCCAATGCATGCTAGTAGCTATGCGCCCGCGCTACCGCGACAGCAAAATTCCCTAGCACCGCCGCCTAACTGGCCGGTGCCCGGTGGACAACGTGCGCCTCAAGGTGCTCCGCAGCCGTTCAGGTTTATGCCTTTACAGCCGCAACCCCAGTACCGAATGCCCACGCGTACCCAACAAATGTTCCGCGCTTTACCACCTAATTATAACCCACAAAGTAACGTTTTCCGGTTACCACATAGGAACAATTTTCACTCGACCGGCCCGCGCATGCCTACGTGTTTAATGCTGAGTGCGCGCGCACCGAGCACGCCACAGCGCGCGAACGCGACGTGTTATCGCGCTTACGTACGGACCATTTAAATGAAGAGGAAAAGGCTAACCTCTTAGCGCTTTGCTCTCGCTACGCGAATGTTTTCTACATAGAGGGTGAACCACTAACTTTCACCAATCAAATCAAACATAATATAAGAGCAACCGACGAGGTTACCGTATATACCAAAAGCTACCGTTATCCATTCATATATAGAAACGATGTAAGAGATCAAATAACCAAGATGTTAGATCAGGGTATTATCCGACCATCTGACTCTGCGTGCAGTTCGCCTATTTGGATCGTACCCATAAGGCTGACGCCTCCGGGAAACAAAAGTGGCGTCTAGTAGTAGATTTTCCTAAGGTAAATGAAAAAACTGTAGACGACAAATACCCTATCCTCAATATAAATGACGTTCTAGATAAGCTGGGAAAATGCCAATACTTTACCACCTTAGATCTAGCTAGCGGTTTCTACCAGGTAGAATTGAGCTCACAGGACATACCCAAGACAGCCTTTAACGTCGAGCATGGGCACTTTGAATTCCTTCGTATGCCCATGGGTCTCAAGAACTCGCCCTCAACCTTCCAGCGAGCTATGGATAATGTTTTGCGAGGCCTTCAGAACGACATATGTCTTGTCTACCTCGATGACATTATAGTGTTCAGCACATCCCTTCAGGAATACATGACCAATCTGGAGAGAGTATTCCAGCGCCTCCGCGAGTCCAATTTTAAGATCCAAATGGACAAATCAGAATTCCTTAAGCTTGAAACTTAATCCCTAAGGCTTATCTCGGACATATTATTAGTAAGGATGGTATAAAACCAAACCCTGACAAGATTTTAGCCATTAAACGGTACCCTATTCCAAAGACACCTAAGGAAAAAAAAACAGTTCCTAGGACTCCTCGGTTACCACCGAAAATTCATCCCCGATTTCGCTCGCATTACGAAGCCTCTTACAACGTGTCTTAAAAAAGGACGAAAAATTACATTAGATTCCGAATATGTAAACTGTTTTGAGAAGTGCAAATCCCTTCTTACTAACGACCCCATCCTTCAATATCCTGACTTTTCTCTTGAATTTCTAGTTACCACAGATGCGTCTAATGTTGCTATTGGAGCCATATTGTCTCAATGCCCGATAGGAAGCGACGCCGACGCCCTATCTCGCATTGCGATCCATAATGAGGGGATCGACTCCCTTATAAAAGAGATACAGGAGCTTAGTTCACTTATAGGGAATCCCATAGAGACCCCACAATCTCGAACGCACTGCTCATCTACCGAGACAGTACATACCAGCCGTGAACATCCTATATTAGAGGTCCCAATCACAGAAGAACCGCTCAATAAATTCCATCGCCAAATTTGCTTCACAATCGTTAGTGACGTAAAACGTAAGCCCGTAGTAACGAAGCCATTCGATACTCACACCCGTGTTGCCGTTCAATTATCTAAATCTTCCCTAGAAGAGGATGTCGTGAAATATATTAAAGATTTCAGCACACTACAAGGCAGCTATCTCGTGACGATTCCTGTAAACTGTTATCTACGCACGCCTGAGTTCACCATCATCAATGAAAATGACAAACCCTGTGCCCTTGTAGCACCCTTTCACCTTGATGAAAATCCCATACCCGGCTGAAGATCAAGATACAGCATTAACGCATGTTAGCCTCAACTCCATCGACCTAAGAGGACTACATGATATTCAAGACAAGCTGATGATAGAAGCTCCCATTCAACTTGAACATCCAGCTCAAGACATCGTGTATCACACCACCATCCCACTCTACATCATGGTGCTGATCGCAATTGCAATTATATCGGTCTTCACTCTACGCCACAATCAAAGGAGAAACCTCAATAAATCTACAGTTCCTGACCCCATTACACCGCATGAACCAATCTACCATGTTCCTGACAAGAAGGAAGATCAACCGGGGCCCATTCCAGCAACATTTTCTCTTAACATCCTAAAATTGTTGCTGATCTTCGGGTGGAGGAATTACATAAACCTATACCATGACGCAGCACTTACCTCACCGACAGGAATTACAAGCGATGCAGTTTGCCCGACCCGTGGACGGCCACGTGATGCCGACGCCGCATCGTCACCGACCACGATTTCACGTAATTTTAAGTCATTCTAGATTCACACTTCAAACTAGTTTCTATGCTAAGTTTTAATGTAATTTTTAATTTTAATTAATTATATTTAGTTAAATCATTTTGGTTTTTTTTCGACCTAGTAGGTACTAGCCTGTAGCCTACGTATCTAACTTAACTTGCAATATTTTATTACGTACAAACATGTAAATAAATAAAAGCTTGTAATAGTTTATTGTTTTTCCCGAAATTCAATGCGGTTCCCACAGGATCGGAAAGCTAAAAAAGGTTGCCTAATATAAACAGCAATGTACCAAGTCTACGTACGACGATTCATAATAATCACTTTAGAAAACGCAACAAGACCTATAACGTATAATGACTCCGAAAGAATAGAATTATTTAAAAGAAATAGAAAAATATTGGATAGTGTTCGTGTAATGAATGAAAAACATGTCCAGGAGTCTTGAATGGAGTTCGTGTATTGGAAATACACTAGTTCGTGTATTAAAAAATTCAACCCTAAACTAATGCGCGGGATAGAGTTCATGTAATGAATAACCTTAGTCGACAAAAGGAGAGAAAAACTTCATGAAAAAATATTGTAATTTAAAAAAAAAGCTTTTAAAAACTTGGTAAGGCTTGTATGGCATTCGTGTGATGAACGGACCTTAAAAAATGCGCGACATTATAGCCTTTTAGCGAGTACGGTGGTCTTACAAGGAGTAATTACTAGAATTCTGCCTATTTGGTCGTTACACACACAATAAGCTCTAAACCTAAACTACATCACATCATAACCATACCATATATATTAAATATACATGCATTTACGATGAACGCCAGAGCCAGGATGGATGGATCGTTCCATCCAAATTTATCGAACGTCGATCCCAATTCGAGAGAGGAGATTGTATCACGCTTATATATTGTTTAGGGTACCTATTGCCACCTATCGTCTCCAAAGATCAGATCAGCTAATAAACAATTGCATTGAATATTACCGCTCGATCGAAAACCGCCTATAGGGCAAACTATAAGACTTAGTCACGAACACAACAAGAAAGGTGAAAATATCTGGAAGAGGTTTCCTTCCTTCCACTGTAGCCCAGAAAAAATTTAAGGCATTCAGGAAATCCAAAGTGTGAGGTATAGGATTTCGAGCAACTTTGAATATTCATCCCATTCGTGAGTTTTGGAAAGCCATCTCCTTCCCACACACCACGCCGCTGTCTCTCTCTCTTCTTGTTCTCAGTCTTTGGAACTTCTACTGAAGCCGTTTTAATTTGCACGCGCCGCTCGGCTGCGCGCTCCACGTTTAAAATCGAGTATTCGACATTCAACGCGCTGAAGGGCATGCGGCAGCGCACAAAGTTTGTTTGTAGGCGTACGTAACGGCTGTATTTCAAATCATTTTATTTATTTTGGATAGTACGATTACAGTTAATTTTATATTTATATTATACTTAGTAGCAAAAAAGCTTTTTACATTAGTTGTGTTTTGTTTTGAATCCTTTGAAATATCTTGGGATGTCAGAATGATTGTATTACAGTTACAGGTTGGGTGGGTCACGTTTCGTGATTTGATCTAATAAAAATGGAAATGCGTTTTCATTTAAGTGCTTGTGGTTTTATGGTGGGGGTGAAACCTTGGTGTGCAGGTAGGTTAGGTTTAGACAGTTTATTGGTTAGTTTATTACCTCTCTCCTCTCTACGCGTGACATAAACCAATACGCAGAAGTCTAGTAATGTTTCCTCATAAAGCAATAGGATATTCATTACACGAACTCTGTCCCGCGCATCAGTTCACGGTTTGAACTTATTTGGTTGGCATTTTTAAAGTTCAATACACGAACTCTATTCCGCAAGACTCCTGGACATGTTTTTTTGAAAGTTTCGTTCATTACACGAACGCTATCTAATATTTTTTAATATCTTTCTTTTTATTAGTTTTCCGGTCCTGTAAGAAACGCATTGAATTTCGAGAAAAGCAATTAACTATGTTACTAGCTTTTATTTATTTACGTTTGTACGTAATTAAATTGTTGCAAGTTCAATTTGAGCCATTTCCCGCTTCCCGGTTCGAAATTGAGCTGAAATTTTGCATACTAATGTAGGTTAGCTGACAATGCAAGTTTATGCTATCCAACTGATCTGATGATATAGATGGACGGTGTCCTTAATCATTCTTAAACTACGCATGATGTTTGGGCTCGTTTGATTAGTCTTGGTTCGTTTGGTTAGTACTCCGACTGATCATGGAGAAAGCGCGATAAAAGCTTGCTATAAATAAACATTTTTTATTTTAGAATTTGTTACCTACTGATAATGTTCTAGGTGAAAGACTTTAATCGGCCATAACTTACACAAAAATCTGTAAACTTGCTTTTTGATATGATGAGTCCCCGTAGAATTTATTCAGATTTGCAGCACTCTATAATGTGAGCAGCTGAAAATCCGTCAACTTTTATCACTTTTTTTTAGTTCAATGGAAAAATAATACATATAGAAAGAATGACGAGAAAGTTCATCAATTCTTTTTTAAAGTAAAGAAAATCCCCGATAGTTTGAGGATTATTTCAGTTTTCTAGGTCTAATAACTCCCAAGATACAGGGCTCTCAATATTTGAGATCTCTGGGGAAGGCCTGGTCTTTTGGCTTATATGATTGTAAGATATTGATAATAACCGTAGATTGTTTGGTCGTAGTCCGTGGTACTCTACTTTGACACCTTTCACTTTTGGCGCGGTCTGGACAACAAACGTATTCCGTTCCATTATAAAAATTGTCGTCGTTGGTGCCTAAGGCTACCTACCTAATTTGTGTAAAATATCCAAGTAAACATTGTCTGGCATTATTAGAAGTGAGTTGTGTCCTATCAACTGAGTTTCTATTAAGGAGGAATCCAACAAATCAGAAGTCGGGACGCCTCCCAAAAACCCACGAACAAAAGTGGACTGTGCGAGTCGTAAGTGCTGAATCGGCGATTCTTCATTGAAGGTGAGTGTGCAACCACGTCTTTAAAAGTACATTTTCGTCAAGTGAACTCAACGAGATCTAGTGTTTTCATGAATAACTGCAACTACTTATATAATATGAAACCCAGTGTTCGTTGCTGGTGACTATATAGTTTTGATCCGGAAAATGCTATCTGCTGGGCCTCATGTACCTAGTACATCTACGATTACATCAAATAGGCTTTCGAGCTGGCAATATAATATGAGTAACGTTAACGTAGTCCCAGAATATGACCCTGTCGACAACACGCAGAGTGTTGAATGGTGGATTCATAAAGTTGAGGAATGTGCCAAACCTATTCCTGGGATGATCGACAAACATGTCATGATGCGTTGCCCAAGCTGGTAGGTCTGGCAAAGCGCTGGTACCAAGGATTACCTTCAGTACTATTTTTATGGGATGAATGGGCGGCAAAATTGAAATCTGCATTTCCTTCAAATGAAAACTACGGCGATTTGTTAAGTAAAATGTTGAGAATTCGCTGTAAATAAAAGTTTCACGATAAACTGGCTTTATTACATAAGTGTGAAATAAGTGGATCCAAAGCGGTAGCATGTCTTATCCATGGAATAGATGATAAATTTGTTCGTATGGGTGCTAATGCTTGTATGTTTGATGAACCTGAGAAACTGCTGTCGTATTTATGAACCATTGGCCAAAATGAAATTCAGACGCCAAGAAATAGGCCGCTATTTACGCATCCACAGGATTGTAATAATAGACCGGTTACAAATACGACTACGTCATCTGAATTATATAAAGGTCCAGATTCACTTCTACGGTGCTTTAATTGCGTTTTACACACATTAGTGTGAGATGCACAAAACCAATTAAGAAATGCGGATTTTGTCACATGTTGGGACATGTTACTAAAGATTGTCGTAAAAGACTCGTCTACGGCAAACGCTGGGAATAAGCCTGATCAGAATGAGTCAGAACCAGTCAAGAAGATTATGTGTATCGCAGAACCTGACGCTGGACCCAACAGTAAATACTATAAAAACATAAAAGTTAATAACATAGATAACAATTTACCTAATCTTCGTGGCTTTGGGAACTCGTTGGTGCAGGCGTTAGGAACTACGAAGGCTAAAATAGCTGTTGGTAATATCGAAGCATATATCGATATTTTCATAGTCCCAGATCAGTATATGCAGGTTCCAGTTATTTTATGTAAATTACCTAATGTAATAATTTATAAAACTTGTGACGAGCTTACTGTCTCCGAATTGCCCTTAATGGAAATTTGTGATCAAACCTTTGAAGTGAAAATCCTAAATGATGATATATTTACGCTAACTGCCAGTTGCACTGCACCAATCATCGTTCGCCTGGAGTCCACGTATACGGGGCATCTCTTTGTGCCGGGTGGTAGTATTCGAGTTGGTATCGCAGAGTGTTTTATATTGCCTGGTTTATATAACTTTGTTGATGGCAAGGGTTACATTATGATAACAAATATTAGTAAAGCGGAAGTTGTAATAAACCGAAACCATGTGATTGCTCGAGGCTGCTCGTATGAAGAAGTTGATGATTTGTATGTAGGATGTGTAGATTTTTCAAAATCCATTACCTATTGAAAAAGTTAATATTGGAACTAAGTTAAATGATGTTCAGATCAGTAAGTTTACAGATTTATTAAACAAATATAGAGATTATTTCGCGTTGAACCTGTCGGAATTAGGCAAAACTTCGTTGACCGAAATGACTATAAGATTAAGTGACGATACGCCGGTAGTATATAACCCATACAGAATGTCAATAAAAGAAAGGGAACAACAAGCCACGATCGTCAACGATTTATTATGCAATATAATAATAATACGAGTGAACACCTCATCTTACGCTAGTCCTATTATTTTAGTTAATAAGAAAAATGGCGAGAAACGCCTTTGTGTTGACTTTAGGGCTCTTAACCAAAAAACTCTGAAGGAGAAGTACCCTCTTCTCAGAACAGAGGATCAGCTGGATAGTCTATTTCACTAGCCTGGATTTAGCTTCAGGCTACTATCAAGTACCGATGGCCAAATCCAGCAAGTTACTGACCGCGTTTGTCACACCCGATGGGTTATATGAATATAACAGAATGCCGTTCGGGTTGGCAAATGCGCCTAGTGTTTTCCAGAGGACAATAAATACTATGTTGATAGTTTCAGGAAAACGCTGAGCTCTAGCATACATGAACGATTTGCTGGTCGCTTCCAAAGATGTCGAAGAGGGTATGGATAAACTAGAACAAGTGTTTATGTTGTTACGTTCAGCGAATTTGACTTTAAAGCTGGAAAAATGTCACTTCTTCCAGACCCACATCGTTTACTTAGGATAAGAGATCTCAGCAATGCTCAGCAATTTATTTAGTTAGTAGTAAATTTGTAATTAGTAGTCTGTAGTTATTTATATCATTGTTATAATCTTTTTTAATTGTTAATAAATGGTGGATTATGTTGCAAAAAAGTCCTAAGCAAATAGCACTACCTCCATGAACAATATTTTACAAGACATAGAATAGATAGATGGATGGCGCTAGCGCCACGCAAATAAGTAGCTCCCGTAATTAATATATTAAAAATAGTAAATTGTACTTACAAGTGATGTAAAGACAATAAATATGATTTCAATATTATAATTAAGAAGTGTAAATTGTTATCTAAACGTGTCAACTCCAAAATTAGTGAATAGACACTCGAAAATAATAAGCCTGGACTATCGTTACGATTCGATGTTTTCGATTTGAATTAAATCATAAATTCAGCCCTGTCCTGAAAATCCTGATGATTATTATTAGAGGAGCAAGAGGGTTGAGCGGCCTCCTCCTGGCTCTCGTGTCGCTTATAATATAGTTCGGGCGATTTCTGCGTTGTGGAATCGTATTGATAGTGAACTAAGCTATCGTAATCATAATCACCGCTCGGGTCATAGTCTGTGTAATATGAGTCAGTGCCGTAATTGTCGTCGGAGCAGTAATAAGTTATGTAATCGTCATATGGCATACATTCGTTAACATTTACGTCGCGAGTTTTGAAATAGTTCGAACTGGTGGATTCCCTTGTTTCGACCAATCGTGTGTAGTCGGAGGCAAAACTCGGGGCGCAAAATGACTAACGCCACTCATGGGTCTCGGTGCGTGATGATTGAAAGCGGGTTTAGGTGGGAGTCCGAATACATTGCTTTGTGGGTTGTAGTTAGGAGGCCGTGCGCCGAACATCTGGCTAGAGGCAGGAAAATGAGGTTTTTGCATGGTATTATTATTAAAGCGTGGTGGGTGCGAGGGATTGTGCATATTCGGGGAGAAAGTAAATGGTTTGGGCACAGAATAATTATAGGGCATTAGCGTATATACCGGTGGTCTGTAATTCGACGCGTTGTGTACTTGTCTTGGCAAACCATCATTGTGATTTTGTAGGTACATGGTATTCAATTCCTCCAATATTCCAAAGCCTTTTCAATGGTATCCGGGCGCATACACCTTATACGAGATCCGAGCGGTTCCTTGAGACCGCGTATAAAGGACTGCATAGTTAATTTTTTATAGAGTGTACGTTTGGCTTCGATGGTAGTATCTATGCTCTCGTGTAAGGTGACATACGTAATTATGGTAGCAAACAGCGACTGACATTTATCGTAAAATTCCTGGGGAGTACTATTCCCTTGACTTTGAATAGCAAGATCATTGTAAAGGGTTGTCTCGTCCCTTTGGTCTGTGAAATTGTTAATTAAAGAAGTTTTATTACCAATCCAACTGTCTGGAATTCCATTTGAATTAATAGTTCTAGCTGCCGGGCCTGATATTTTATTTAAAATCCCATTCACTAAACATAGGTTGCTTAATTGGTCCCCTCCGCCGCCATAAGTTTCTACTAACTGATCACATAACTTTACAAATCGGGTAAGAACATTTGGATTGCCATCAAATTCTGGCAACAAGCGGAGTGCCTTAAAAATGGTATCGGGGTCCGCCATTATAAGCCGGCTTTCCTCGCTTACGCTAATTTCACTATCACTGCCTATATTCCTATTACTATCTGCGATTGACTGAATCGAAGATCGCCTTTTAGGGCTCTCGGTTCTACTCCTAGGGTGGAAAATCTTGACTGATATTTACTACCCGAGGTAGTACAAAAAATGGGAATTAAAACAAGAGGAAGCAACTCTAGTGAAAATGTAGTAGTGTACTTACATAATCATTTTCCTCGGTCTCTCTGAGCTGCTATCGATTTCTGGATACTCCGGCGTTGAAACGTAGATTTCAGGATACTCTTGAATGTGACTTGAGAGCCACACGGGCGGCTGCGATCAAACGATTTCGGAAATCTTCCTCGTGCTTCGCGACCCGTCCCGTGAGTATCCTACTGACTGCGCCAATTATAGATTTCACAGCCGGAGGACTCAAAGAAAACCAAAGATTAATACTAATGATAATTTAATTTGAGTTCGATATTAGAACATCAGATTATTTAAATTAAGAATTAAACTAATTAAGCCTACGACTCGGATCGAGGTGAGATCAGAAGTGACGCGATGGTGCCGTCGCGTAGAGCCGCTGCTTTCTAGGTCGCGAGGCGCATGAGGCACAGCGTCAGCGCTTTACTTGCGCGGATGAGATTTAGGACAACGCCGCGTGCCTCGGATGCCATCTCAGCTGTTGCTTGGGGCCAATGTGCAATTCGGGTGGCCTGGTCTAGTCAGCAATATGCATCTACAGCATGATCTCGTAACACCTGTGACTCGGGAACCTGTTTGTATAGATAGTGGATAGGGATCAGAAAAGTTTGTATCTTCGTTACTAGATGTCGCTAAGTCCTTAATTATAATAACATACGTACTTTGTTTGAAAACAAAGTTTTTAGTGTTTATTATTCTTATTTATTTGTATTAGTTCTCATCTCCATTCTACTTTTGTACTACAACTACAACTTTTGCTCTAAATAGCAAACTGTACTTTTTACTATCAGCCCAATAGCGTACTTACCTAGTAGGTACCTATACCAGTATGGATGGTCGATGTTCGTATAGGTTTGTGTAAATACATGTAGGATTCCCCAGTTCGATCTATTTCAGGGATAGCGGTTTTTTTTTCTTTCCAATTTTTTTGTGAAAAGTTACCCATTTAAATTCTGTGTCAATTTTCAGTAAAAGGGGATAGTCCATCTACTCGGTATAGATGTCGCTATATCCTCAATACCTAGATAGTTGTAAATTCGGCGTGTGTATATGTATAAATGTTTTGTTGTATTTGTTATGTAGGTATCAATTAATTTTATTTAATGTTTTGTTAGTTATTTTTTGTAATGTAAATGATTTTATTTTTGTTGTAAATATTATTTTGTGAATTGAATGTTTTACAATAGATCAGGTAAATAATAGTTATTTCTGTCAAAGATTTTAGCGCCGTGGTCCAGCCGGAGTCAGGGTTATGGCTGCATGCCTTGCCGTCTCCTAGTATGGGTACGTTGCTTGATGACGATTCTGTCAGAATTGCTGTCGCGCTTAGGTTAGGGTGTGGTGTCTGTGAGCCTCATACGTGTGTATGTGGGAGCTTAGTTGAGGCTAACGGACACCACGGCTTATCATGCGCGCGCTGTGCTGGCAGAATACCACGTCATCAGGCAATTAACGAAATAGTAAGACGAGCCATGGTCTCTGCAGGCGTGCCTTGCGTGTTGGAGCCCCCTGGATTGAGTCGCTCTGACGGGAAGCGTCCAGATGGGCTCACACTCATCCCATGGCAAAGAGGGAAAGGCCTGGTGTGGGACGCGACGTGCGTAAGTGCGTTCGCGACTTCTCACTTGAGAAATATACAACGGAACCCTGGAGCAGCAGCTGAAGCAGCGGCAAACCTCCAACAGGCCAAATACGCGGGGTTGGAGGCAGCGTACGAATTTGTGCCGTTCGCTGTAGAAACAGCGGGTCCTTGGTGCGCAGCGGCCAAAAACTTGTGCCGAGGGCTGGGTCGCCGGATAAGACGTAAGGGTCTGGACCCAAGATCTGGGCACTTTTTGGGCCAGCATATATCTCTGGCTGTGTAACGAGGTAACGCGTCTGGAATATTGGGCACATTTGGCCGAATTTTTAATTGACGTTGTAGGTATATAAGTTAAAAAGTGTTTGATTAAGTGTATTTTTATAGTTCAATATAATATAAACACAATGTCAAATGCCTAATACAGTTAAAATAATAATATAAACTTTCATGTCATACACTTAATACAATTGTGACTAAAATAAATCATTATTAAAATAATAACAATATTAAAAACAACCACAAATCTAGATGTCAAAGTATGTATAAAATAATAAAAACTATCAAGACATAGATATCTATTCATTAATATGCTCTAGTTTAGCTATTTTAGCTTTTTCCATATAGGTATTCTACTGGGGTTTTGGATAAATACTTAGACTCTGTTATTATTCTGTAGCTTAATTACTAAAATAAAGGTTTGTACTAATAAAAGTATAATATTGTTAGGGTTTAACTACCCTGCTGAGGACTGTAGTGGGGGGTCGTCTATAAAAGCGGGCTGAAGGAAAGAGTCGGGCTCATCGTGCGTCTGGCGCGGCGGATGTACGAGTCCGCCGACAACTCGGTGCACCCGCACATCCGCGGCATCGCGCCACTACACGCACGCCCCCCCGATCGCAGCTCCAGAGCGCTCCCACGTGAGCTCCTGGAGCCCACGACGACCGCAGCACCCTCTACGACACCCGCTACCGCCGGAGCCCCCGACCCGGGGAGCCCGCAGTAGCCCCACCACAAAAACATCATTTCCGCGGGAAATCCCCGCTCGGGTGAGTCCCGCGGCAACGCCACCGAACGAGACAGCTTCGCCGCAGTCGTTTTTGCAAAAAAACGAAATTGCCGCGAAAAGAATCGAACCCGAGACCTCTGCCGAGTGAAGCTCCACGGAGTTAGCACACGGCTGCACCATTAGCGCTCAATAACGACGCGACACGAAATTTTTTCTGACTACCCACAAAATTATTTTAATAATTTTTGTTTGTAAACAGACAGGGCTGCCAACTAAACCACATGACTGCCGCTGCCGTTGGGGCTCGGGAGAGTTCTAGCGGTAGCGGTACCGGTCTGACTCCTCGCCCCCCTCGCAGCAGGATGTCGCCTGCTCGCTGGTCGTTTGCCGGGCCTCCCCGAACGGGGTCCCACTCGGCAGGCTAGTACCGCGCCGAGGGCGACAAAGAAGAGCTAGCGAGGGGTGCGAACCCCCACAGACCGGACTGTCATCATCATGGCATCAACCGGCACCACACTACCACAAGCCGAGGCCCGCGCTCCCGTGCGTGAAGAGCCGGGAGCGCCTAACCAGAAGACCGGCCCGTTTCAACGGGTCGCGACACCACACCACCGTCAGTGGGCACCCGCCCTTACACGGTCTCCCCGCACGTGCGCTCCGCGCACGTGCGAGACGAAGAAATGATTGATTGATTGAGTCGGGCTCATTCCTTTTGCGGGAGTCGCGTTGTGCAGACCTCAGGTTAGCGGCGTACGGTGTGATCTGGACTTTGGTATCGTTGCTTTTTATCTTGATTGTCATTTTCTTTGTGTGTTTGTGGTGATTTCCTTATTTGGCTTATTTTGTGTAAATTATAAATTGTAATAAATCTAGGTTAGTGAATAATTTGTTATTTTTAATTAAAATTCCACGTCTGATCCAATATCAGAAGTGGGATCTTAGCCCAAATTCGCCTTGTGATTATTGTTTCGCCATTCGTAGAATTTTCAAAAATAAGGAAATCACAACTACCCACGTTTTTGTTTTTTTTGTTCTCGCATTTGGTATCTAATTTGTGATTTATTGTTTGCGTGATTAAATCATGCCTAAAAATCGTAGTACGCGAGGTAAATCACGAGACAGATCGCATCGACGTCGTCGAGCGCGTTCTAGAAGCCGTAGTCGGTCGCGCACTATAACAAGTGATCGATCGCGGACACGTGATACGTCTCGTATGAGGTCCCGTAGACATAGGCGTTCTGAATCGCGATCGCCTCCACGAAATAGATCGACTCCGCCACCAACGGCATCCTCGTCGCGACCACGTGCAACGTCACGATATCGGTCTGAGTGTCGAACGCCGAGTCCCCGTGCGGTTCGCGGTAGTACGCTAGACACAATCTTGTCGCGCTTAGAGGTGATCGAAAATAATTTCACGACTACCCGCAGTAGCTCAGACGTCGCGACGCCGTTGGCCGCTAAAGCTATTGTTGACGCAATTCAATCTATAAACCCGGGACGGCTCAACTACTACGTTTCGAATTTCGATCCGACTATACATGACATAGACGTGTGGTGTGAGGAAGTAGATCGCGCGCAAAAGACCAATCGTTGGTCAGACAAAGAGTGCTTGTCACGTGTTGCGGGTTGTTTGAGGGGAGATGGAAGGACCTGGTTAAACGAATGGGTGTCTAACGATAGGTCGTGGGCCAATTTCAAACGGGAGTTCAAGCCTCTATGCCCCCGAAAACTGGATTACGCCAATATTTTGTTTGAGGCCATGAACGCAACATCTGACAAGTACTCTACGTTTGCCGAATACGCGCGGCGGACAATTCTGCGCCTGCGCATAGTTAAAGGACTTAGCGATGAGCTGTTAGCGCTAATAGTGATCCGCGGCATAAATGACGCACAAGTTCGTGCCGCAGCCGCAAACGCAGAATTGACCCCTGAAACTTTAGTCTCGTTTTTGTCAATTTACGCGAAACCTAGTCAGCCTACTCACGCAAAAACGACTTCAAAGGCCACGCATATTTCCCAGCCTCAATTTAAGAGAAAGTTTCCTGATAGGTCAACCTCATCGCAGTTGAAGTGTTTTACCTGTAGTCAGACCGGTCATAAGAGCTTCAACTGTCCTAAGAAAACGACACCGTCAGAGCCTAAAGTAATCACGTGCACATTTTGTAAAAAGATAGGACACTCGGAAGATAAGTGCTTTGCAAAAGAGAGGTCCGCGTCGCGAAACACGCATAACGTGAATTTTTGCAATGATCTCACGGGAAACGACAGAAAGAGGGACATCACGACCGCTGTAGTGCAGGGCATTCCGGTTGACGTGCTCATTGACAGCGGAGCCCACAACGTCTCGTTGGTATCCTCAGACGTTGTTAAGCATTTCTCATGCACTAGCAAGCCTATTAGCTGTACCCTAAAGGGGTTAGGAACGAACGAGATAGAAGGGAAGTCGTATGTCACTCTTACTGTCGAACTTAAAGACATATCGATCGAGGCTGATTTCGTGGTAGTTCCAGCGGAATGTATGTCAACACCTATAATTATCGGCACTGATGTTTTGAATAGGGACGGCATCACGTACGTTAGGACCAACAATAGCCACACCATCACGCACACGGTTAGCAAGCCTACGGAAGTCTTCACGGTTAGAACTGCGGCAAACACGAATATCAATACACCTCTTCAGGGTGCAGAACGCGAATCTTTAATGAAAGTGATAAACGGTTTTTCCCAATTTTTTATTGAAGGTACGGCCACGACAACCGTTAATACAGGCGAGATGCACGTCAGTGTAACCAGTGAGGTGCCGGTAGCGTATCGACCGTACAAGCTTTCCCACACCGAAAAGTTAAAGGTTCGCGAGATCGTGAATGACCTTCTAGTCAAGGGCATAATTAGGGAATCGGAGTCAGAATATTCCAGTCCGATCATTCTGGTCAAGAAGAAGGACGGGTCCGACAGTCCTCATTCTTAAACATTTTTGGTTCCCCGGGCTTAGGCAATTCGTCAGAAAATACTTACAGCATTGTTTGGTATGTGTATCCAAGAAACGCGTCCCTAGAGCCCCACAACAAGTTATAACGTCATGGGAGAAACCAGCAACACCAATTTCGGTTGTGCATCTGGACGTCTTAGGGCCCCTTCCAGTATCCAACGGCTATAAGTTTGTTTTATTAGTCGTGGACGCCTTCACAAAATACACATTGCTGTATTCGCTATATAGGCAGGACGTTGACGAACTATTGCGAGTAGTTACTAACGCGGTTTCGCTATTCGGCGTTCCAAAGTTGTTCGTGACAGACAAAGGCCGCATGTTTGAGTCGGCTAGGTTTTTAGAGTTCGTGAAAGAGATGGGGTCAGACATCCATTTCATAACACCAGAAATGCACCACGCAAACGGACAAGTCGAGAGGTATGCTCGAACAGTCCTCAACATGCTTCGCATCGAGGCAAACCACAAGAATGCCGCGTGGTCCGACACGCTGTGGCGGCTGCAGCTGACCCTCAACGTTACCAAGCACAGGACTACCCAGACATCTGCCCTGAACCTCATGGTCGGCGTCGACGCCACGACTCCTGTTATCCGGTCGCTCGTTCGAGACGTGGCGCTGGAGGATTCTCAGCCGAACCGCGAGACTCAAAGGGAGCTGCGCCGGAGCCGCGCCACTGGCTTGTTGCGGAGAAATCAAGCGCAACAAGACGAGTACGTGAACCGTAACAGACATCAAGCTCGAGTGTTTAACATCGATGATCTCGTTTTTGTGATTAAGTTTTCACAGTCTACTGGAAAGCTGGATCCAGGCATGCGAGGCCCCTACAAGGTCGTGCGTGCGCTGCCGAGCGGGCGCTATGAACTGCGTCTGCTGAGCGGGTCTTATGGGAAGACCACGCAGGCAGCGGCCCAGTATATGGTGCCGTGGAGAGGGGAATGGTGCCCCGAGACTTGCGCTGCATTCTTTAAGCGTGAGTACTGTGCAGAACGCCCTTCGTCCATTATATGGATGTTGGAGTGCGTTAGCGGAGCCGCCTGCTATGCGGGTGGCTCTGCGTCGACACACTGCGGGGTGTCTGACATGGGTTTTCACGTAGAGGACGGACTGCGGGACGTTCCTATCGGTAACATACTGCGGGATGCTTACCCTACGTGACTAGTGATGTACGTAACATGGATCCATGGTGTATGAATTGATGATGTATGCTATGAGTTGAGTGAATTTTGACAATGATTAATGAATGTTGAGGTTATTTTTATGTTCATGAAATTGTGAGAATTAACTGAGGTTTTCTTAACGTTTCATGAAACATTGATAGGTCTTATTTTCCGAGTGTATGTGATCTTGGTTTGGAACGAGGGCCTTGAAAGATTGACGTATGCGAGATAAGGAATCGTTGTTGCGAGGTTGATGTGATCATAATCTCGTGCCCGTGTGTTCTCTTATAGATGACAATGACTCCGAGGACACCACTATTCCCATGGACGCACCAGGGCTCGGCATGCTGTCCACTCCTGATAACGCTGATGCTGGACCTTCTGACATGCCTCGCGCGGGCATTCCCGTCGCCAGTGGTGCGGTTCTGCAGTCCGGCCTGCCGGACATATCCGATGCCGTCGAGGGCGACGCATAATCAGGAGAGGCCGTGTTAGGGTTTAACTACCCTGCTGAGGACTGTAGTGGGGGGTCGTCTATAAAAGCGCGCTGAAGGAAAGAGTCGGGCTCATTCCTTTTGCGGGAGTCGCGTTGTGCAGACCTCAGGTTATCGGCGTACGGTGTGATCTGGACTTTGGTATCGTTGCTTTTTATCTTGATTGTCATTTTCTTTGTGTGTTTGTGGTGATTTCCTTATTTGGCTTATTTTGTGTAAATTATAAATTGTAATAAATCTAGGTTAGTGAATAATTTGTTATTTTTAATTAAAATTCCACGTCTGATCCAATAATATATTAAATCTAACAAGCGTATAGGGAAAAATATCGGGTAGTTCGATAGTTATGCTTACGAGTATATTTTCAATTTAATTTTCTTAAGATGTTTACGAGAATTAAAGACCTTTACGTGTTTGTGGTTACGTAATTATTTAAATTTATGTTTATGTTGATATGAGAATGTTAGTTTATGTCTTAATCTTTATGTCTAAGTACTAATAAACCATTTTAAATGTAAAAAAAGCTAGTTTGATTTGGGTTAAAATTAAAACCATTTAAACGAGGTCTTTATTACGATTGGTTTTTGGATTCTAAGTCCACCCGCGAATGCCTGGATCGAGCGGGACTATGATGGTTCAGTTCATTTGAACTGAACCATCTTCTTCCACCCCATCTGAGCGGGACTAAGATGGTTCAGTTCAAATCCAGGTTGATTGAAATTATCTTCCGGGATTGCATTTAAGAGTGTTCAAACGCCTGCAAAGAAATTAGAAGCAAAATCTTCCAATTGGCACATCGTTGCGTATTAAAATATTAGAGGGCGTTCGTTATTAAATTACAAACTGATCTCCACCCCTCATGCCATTCCAAATTGTGACTTAATTCAATCCTGTATAAATAAACGAAATTGTACCCAAGGAGCTTGGCTCGTCATGAGATCTCGTAACTTTTTTTAGTGAAACCGGTGGAGCTTATGAGGCTTGCCAAAGCCATGTAATGTTTTAGTGGTAGGTACGTGTAGAATGAATTTTATTTTATAATTAATTTTATAAACAGAACTGCACCTTCGTTTATGGGGGTTGGAGGTTAAAAGTTGCAGATTTCTTAAATTTTCTTAATTATTAACCGACTTCAGAAAAGGGTGAGGTTCTCAATTAGTTTTTTGTTACTACAGAACTCCGTCATTTATAAACCTATTAGAAAAAATCTTTTTTTATTTGAAAGGATATGCTTGCATTATGGTCTCATTTTTATCAAAAGCCAATTCTGACGATGGATCCATGAGGAATTGAGGGAACTCCTCAAATATTATAGGTATGCATGTGGCGATTTTGCTATGCTCCTATTTTCACATTTATGTTTTGGTAGGATTTCATTAGATACTTTTTGTAAATAATTTTTTTATTATTCAAAAGTGATCTACTGACAAAATTATTAGTTTTTTTCTGCGTTTACGCTGTATAGTTTTTAGTACTATTCTCCACATTTTCTGTAAAGTTTGAAATATTAGTGCGCATTGTCCATTTATTATCTGCAATTTCTATTACACGTTTTCTGCATTCTATGTTTAAATAGGCTAAGTCAGGGCGGTAAAACGTTCGCAGGCAGTTGTATTCTATAATTGAACGACTCGTAAGCGAAAGGTCCCCGGAATCGAATCCCACTCATAATCGTCCTAGCGCTCATCCCGGCCTCTGAGAGGGTCCGCTTTCCAACCCATTCTTCTCCACTTCGCCCCGTCTTCAATGTCAATCCATCGCTTTTTAGATCGCCCACGGGGCCTCTTTCCTAATATCGGCAGGTTCAGGCACCTATTTTCCACGTATCCCTGAGAGTTACGCAATACGTGACCAAACCAGCGAGCGCATCGGTCTTGTCTGCGATATCAAACACGCCAAAGCTGCCACGGATGTATTCATTACGTACACGATCGAGCCGCGTAACACACACACACACACATCCACACATCCACACATCCACCGCAGGATTTTTATTTCGTTGGCGTGGAGTTCACAAACATGTTTCGTCAGCGCTGGCCATGTCTCGCAGCCATAGAGCATCACAGGTCTAATTATACTCTTGTATGTAAGCCCTTTCAGCTTGACAGGGATTTTAGGGTCACAGATGACTGCTGTGAGTTCCCGCCATTTGGTCCAAGCTGCAGAGTTTCGGGACTTGACATCGGGGCCTATATTGCTGGACTCGTGCATCACGTTCATAGTGCATCGTGTTATTCCTCCGACGGATTCGGATCTGTTTTGCTATTTTTGAGTACCTTTTTTGTAATTGGTGATATTGTAAATTTTAAATTCCTTGTCCCACAAGTGAGTGTTAAATTACATTACTCCGCCTACTGGGAGGAGCCCGAGTAAGACGACACTAGAGAAGCCAACTTACCTTAAAAATCCATTTTGTTGGGCTGTCCCATAGATAACAAATTTTATATACAGAAGCAGAGAGTACAATCCGAATTGAAATACGAGACAAAATGTCACACATCTCTATAGCACACACACTAATGCAAATGCAGGGACGGAACAAGGCAGCCCATCTGCAGATGTTATATTTTGCTACGACTTTCTACTAGTAACGTACACACAAAATCTGACTTGTTGGCATATTTCGCTCCTGACGACTTCGTCATTTTTTTAAACTTGTACCTATAATTTAATTTTGTCATTATAATAAAAGGTAAGGTGTCTAGTGAATCAAACCCACGCCCTGATACCTACCACCGTCTTTTCGATATCGGCAGTGCTTGCTCAAAAAAAAAAACAAATTATAATAATTAAAAGGATATTAAACAGGCAGCATATTCTCTATTTTCAGCAAAAATTCATTTATTGATGGTGCACCAGGACAAAAGAGACTTGCATCTAATTATTATCTTGTTCTTCAAAAACAACGCAGCACTTTCAATTTGCAACCCAGACATCACCATGTGTGGTCTTTAGGAAACCTAGAAAAAAAAAAAAAAAAAAAAAAAAAAAAAAAATAAATAAACGTAAATACGCGATTAATCCGTGGTTTCATAAAATGTATGAACATTTAAAAGGTCATCTAAGTATATTTTTGGTATGAAACCCTAATACATATAAAATTGTGGACCGCTATTTACAAGATTTGAGTATTAAAATTCTATACAATAAATTCTAAGTCCGACCCTGCCAGCATCAAAATATTTTCGTACCTATTTAGACACCGAAATATTGCTCAATTTGGCAATAATTTTAAATCTATCTTTAATGGCATATTGTTTTAATGTGAAGCATTTCAATTATTGCAAATTCACACTATTACAATGCTTATTTTTATCACAATTTCTAAAATTGATTCCAAATCGCCGCGATCACGAATGAAATTACTTACCGATGAAAAGATAATCCATTTGTATTTCCATACTTTGCTCTTTCTCATAATTGTGCAATAAATTACACTGTCTTTTAAATGGTTTGATTTAAATTTTATTAGGAAATTATAAAATTTACACCGATGTTTCAAAAGAAACGTCAGGTCGTTAGGCCCTCGAGCAATAATATGTCGAACGTTCAAAACGTTGCGCGCGTAATTTTCCGTGAACTTATTCCAATGGATGAAAAAACGGGATAGCAAGATTCATAATCATTGTAGAGCGAGCGAACAGGGAATATTTGTGATTTGTGTTTAGTCTGTTATGTCTGTGGGCTGTCCTCGGTGAGGCTCGAACCCGGTGCATCTGCGTGTGAGACAGCGTGTGTCGCCGCTCTACCATCAAGTCAGTGCGGCGCGCGGCAAAATTACCTATCTGCTTCTGCGCGAGAAGCTACAACGTCCCCACACGGCCGGCTGACGCACGTCACTGCAAAGCGCTGCACACTGCTGCCCCTAGGTGTCGCTACGGTATATGCGCGAATTATGCTATTGCTGTGTAGCTTTGTTTTTGATTAAATAAGCAAGTCTTAATGCCAAAAGTTCCCCGTACCCCTACTAAGGATTCTAGTCCAAAAGTAACTCTAGAGAGTAAAGGAGGGACCGCTGTTTTAATTTCTGAAGAACCAACTGGAGCAAGTTAAGAAGGCGCGGTCATTGCGCCGTGCGACATCCAGCCCCATGACATTCCGTCTAATTGTTGCAACGATTTAAAAGCAATGCTCGAAGCATGGAAACTTGAACAAACCACCATCTTGGCCAAATTAGTATCCGAAGTTTCTGAGTTAAAGACACAGTGACAGCAAATAAAAAATACCAACTCAGAAATAGAAAAATCTACAGAAGAGCTTAGGATTAAACTTAACACGTTGGAGAAGGAAAAACAGGAAAATAAGGAAATTATAAATAATTTGGATAGGCAAATCAGAGACAGGAAGTTTTAATCCAGGTCGGCGGTAATCGAAATTAGAAACAGCCTCCAGGGTAAACGAAAAATCCGCTGATCTCATCGGGTATTTATCCAAGGTGGCTATGTGTGAGTCTGAAATCCAGCGACTTACGGGACAGTCGACGACTTCTTGCTAAACCCGGCAACATTAGGCCAATTCTGGTCGAGTTCAAGTCCGTCATAAATAAAAAAATACGTGTGGCACTCGGGGACTGCCGCGGTAAAGCTATTGCATAGCATTTTTTATCAACTTGCAATTATAATTGTTTATTTATTTTATTTATGCAGTATTGTTTTTTCTTTGATATTAATTAAAGTTAAAACACTTTATACACAAACTTTACGCGTACAGCTATTCACTGTTGTACATAGATGATAGATACCTATACACCTATATACTTTCTCACAAACAGCTGCTTACGTATTCGTCCGATTTCGGAGCAGCTCGTCTCGATCCGTGCGAGCTTCGTTCAGTCGTACCATATACATCGTGTATGTATATGGTAAGGTTCAACTAGTCGCGGGCTCGAACTCACCAAAAAGCACGCTGTCTCACCTAGCATTGTGTCTAAAAGAGATAGAATGAGTTATGAGCAGTTAGCAGCTAGTCTACACGCATACGTCTAGTCCAGGAAATATAACAGGTCTTAAAAACTGGAAAATAAATTACACACCCATAACATTGGTTTATCTGGAGAGCGGTCACCAGTTTACGTGGACGAACACTTACCTTTAGCCACCAAGCGGCTGTACTTCCTAAGTAGAAATTTTTTAAAGGAAAATAACTCAGTTCTGTTGGATCGCAAACTCGACAGTTTTCTTAAGGAAAGAAGAAAACGCGAAACAGATTCAAATAACAACTGAACAATGCCTAAATGATCTACGGGAAACCGCAAGTACATACTGCAATTTGACTATTTGGATCAAACTATTTAATACCTACTTTAGTTCTTTCTATAATATTATTGTTTATACGTTATTTTCTTAATATAAGTGTTATTAAACTCACCATACAAACACATTCATACTACACTTCCACTCATCTTCAGTTCACAAAATTAAAAATATAAATACACTACTTATTTGCAAACCTGAGCATCATAATTTCTGCGCACCCCTTTGTGCTGCATTATACGTTTAAAAATGGAAGATAGTGTACAAGATAACTAAGCGCCGCGCCTACAGCCAGCCGTCGAGCACCGAGCCGCCGAGAGGTCGAGCACCGCGCCTGTTCCCTCCGCCCGCCGAGCCGACGAAGCCGCACACGAGCCCCCAAAAATGTGTCGCGCACAACATGGTGTTGTGTCGCAGCACATGCGCCTCGCCGAACGGATTCAATCAACCCCCGCCGGCGGGGCCGCCGCCGCCATCCAGCCAACGCCGGGCTGGATTCGGGCTGTGCGGGCGCGCGCGCATCGAACCGATCCCCACAACCATCCTGACCCGCTGTTGACTCATCGCCGCCAACGACGGCGCACTACCGGACACGACGATGTCACTCCCTGACGCGACATCGGGTGAAGGTGGGCTCCCTTCGGGTCGAGGCCCTACACCCCACCCCTACCGGACTCTACGGCCGCTGAGCACCGCTCGCGGCGCCCCACCTGACTTGACACCGGCCGCCGACCCACCGGATCGACTGCCCGGCGTTGCATTTCCGTCCCTACGGATCAACGGATCTAACTGCGCCGGGCCCCGAACGCTGCTTGCAATTGGGCAGCACGCGGTGCCGTTGAGCGACCTAGTCCCGCGGTCCCCTCCTCCGAACAAGACCCCCGGCAGCCGCAGGAAAGTCCCCTCGAGGTCGACGATCCTGCGAGGCTCCGGCGATGCCCCTGCCACGCCAGTGGCAGCCCCCAAACACCGTGCTTGCGACCCGGAAGCCTCCCCCATGTGGGTCGCGTTGGATGGGCTGTCCAACCCAGCGCGCTCGACTTCGGGGGAGGTGAAGAAGGCGCTTAACCTTACGACCCGCCCGTCTCACACCACCGTCCGTGGGCAACCGCCCAAATACGATCTCCCCGCACGTGCGCTCCGCGCACGCGCGAGAAGAAGATTTGACTTGACTTGAAGATAACTAAGACACCATGTCACTGGCTGAATCGTACGTATCTTCCCCAGACACGTGTCACAACTATCTCGCGCATCTTAATGAATCGTTAAAAATTATCCGACTTAATATAAGAAGTATCAATAAAAATTTTGACCAATATCAAACCTTGTTAGGTTCTGTCAAAGCTCGCTTTGATATATTAATAATATTGACGGAGTATTGGTTGTAAAGCTCAACCATCATTCCAACTTTAGAGGAATATAATTCTTACAACACTCAGAATAACCCGATACAAAATAATGGAGTTGTAATTTATACGCGTGATTCATTGAATCAGTTTTTGAGCCACAATTCAAAGACGCGAAGTGCCTAGTGTGTAAAATAGATGGTTAATTAGAAAACGGAAAAATTGAAAATATAGGAAAATAAACAAAGTCTAGATGGTGTTCGTGTAATGAAAAGGCCCTTTTGAAAACTTGAGAAGGCTTGTATGGCATTCGTGTAATGAACGGAACTTAAAAATGCGCGACATTATAGCCTTTTAGCGAGTACGGTGGTCTTACAAGGAGTAATTACTAGAATTCTGCCTATTGGTCGTTAAACACAATAAGCTCTAAACCTTAACTACATCACATCATAACCATGCATATATTATATATATACTAGTGTTTCGCTCTGTTCTCGGCCAGCAAAGCTGGCCTTGTGGGCTAAGTGCCAGCGGGGGGATTCTTGGGAAGCGTTAATCTTGTAACTTTTAGCTAAAGGTCTAATAAAATATAGATTGGCATCATCATGTTGTCACTCTGATGAATGTATAGCCTAAACATAAATTCGCTAACTTTTCCCCAAAAAACGGGATATTATTTTTTTGTCTGGCAATACTTGAAAACAGTGCCAGGGGCCGCTTAAGAAATGTTAATAATTTAGTCTGTTTTTATCGGTCACCCTCGATACATCTTTTTCCCAAGAAATGGGAAATGTATTTTCACCCTGGTAATATCAGACTTTATTCATAAAAATACCTTATAGTAATATAGGTATAAAACGTTCATAAGCTAAAACACTCATTAGGTGTTTAAAACCTATCATAAAATTCTTTATTCATAAACCTCTATTAGCTAAAGGTCTAATAAAATATAGATTGGCATCATCATGTTGTCACTCTGACGAATTTATAGCCTAAACATAAATTCGCTAGTAGCCAAATCTCAAAAAAAAGTTTTAAAGTGTGCTAAAATTTGACATCGAAACGGAGATCCAAAAAATTTATAGAAGACATGGCTGTATGAATGCAATCCATTTGCTTATTCTCTTGAAGAATGGAGTCTCTTGCAGCTGGGGTGGTACCGTCGATCTCTGATAGTACGCTAATTTAGAAAATTCTTTCATACTATGAACCTGCAATATTATTGATTGTCATAGGCTACTTTCTATCCCAGAAAAATAATAGGGCCCTGCGGGATAGTCTAATGTTGACAGAGACCCGAACTACGCGCGAGTGAAAACCAAGGGGGGCTGCTAGTTTATAATACACTTGTAGGTTCCTGACACGAGTAATATCATTTTCAAAATAAACATTTTTTTGCGATACTATTTCAAGTTTTATAAAGGTATAATTTTCAGGTTAAAATTATGGTTTAATACTATTAGTGTCTAATATGGGACCAATGTACAAGAAGCTTACTCAAGAGCTGCGGTTTAAAGGGCGAACATCAATTTTTTAATCTGTATCTTCTTACGCAGATTATTGGTAGCGAAAATATTATTCGGTAAACAACAACTGAAATAAACCCTTACTATAAGGCACAGAAATAAGTTAATAAGTAAAACGATAAAAATTTAAACTGCCATTGAAATTTAAAAACTGCACTACTGTAAAGTGAGCTGGATGTGGACAAGGCCACGTGGGAGGCGGAACGAGCAGCCTTGTGCGCTGAGCTAAGGGAAGTCCGTCAACGCGAACAAAGAGTATTGATGGACGTCGGAGACTTGGACAAAAAGAACCAAATATTGCAGAATGAAGTCTCGGCGCTGCGGTCGTCTCAAATGAAAACGGACGAGATCGATAATCAAATTCGACAACTGCGCGAGGAGGTCGAGGCTGCGCGTGCGGCCGCCGTTGAGGCCACGGCACAGCGATGCATCGCCGAAAATGAGTTATCCGAGGCTTTGGGGATCCTTCAGTTTGAACGCGAAGCCAAATTGGCAGCTAAGGAGCTCGATCGCAGTGATATTTCTAACATGGCGTGCCAGGCGTGCCAGGCGAGCAGGTCGGAGCTGCAAGCCGCCGATCACCACGCGGACCTGTTCTCCGAGGTACAAGCTTCGGGGAACCGAGAAGGTGCGGCCGGCTTGGCTCAAACGGATTCCCGGGCTGCTTGTCGACACGACCTAACGGAAGAGCTGTTGAAGATGGCCGTGCGACAAAAGTTTATGAAAGATTCAAAATCGGGTGGTTCACGCAGGCGGTCGCGGGACCCTTGAGCGTTTTACTTTTACAATTTTACATTTTATTTACAATATACGTTTTATTCAATATACAATATCTTTAAGAAATACTAAATTTTATTTTACCTGTGCTCATTTTTGAATTCTTTTAGAGATGCTTTGCGACGCAACGCAAGGAGATCAACAAGCCAGTTGGTATCTATAATTATTAAGAGATGGCGCTTGGTGGGCGCTTTACATGGGAATAGTCAGTTGTTGCCTACATAAAAGTTCCAAGCTGCGTGTCTATTATTGATAAATAAAAAAACGACAACGGATTTTTATGCAGTTTTCACCAAGACAAGTGATTCATGTGGAAGGTTTAGGTGTATAATTAGTTACGGTTACTACACGTGCATAACTGCGTGTCGCTAATAATCTATAAATTATGCAGTTATACTATTATCTATACATAGTATAAATTAAATTTGCCTTTTAGTGTGAATTGCTAAGTCACACGACGGATTTTGATTCGGTTTTTACAATCCGTTGAGAATTTCTCCTGGAAGATTGTATACCTTCGTATGTTTATATTAAGCGGTGGCATAGGAACCACCTTAAAGGTGACAAGCCACAAGCCACCGGGTCAGCGCATTATACAAAAGACAACTTCTCAACCTACCCTGTATATATTTTGGACTGTGTCGTTTGTAATTTTGTATGCACATCCAGTGAAGTTATATGAAGAAGTTTATTTTAAACTGGTGGTGGGTAGGTGTATGCGCTGTCTTCTGTACATGACTTTGAAGGAGTATCTCCTTTACCTTTTCTTAGTTTGCAGAATTAAATGAAACAGAAAATTTAAATGAAAACAGTGTATTGAATTAAAATTTGATAGCGGTACAATCCTAAATCTATAAATCCATTTTTGTTATTCATATGAAATTAGGCAAAAAGTACAAAAGAGTATTATTACATTATCTACTTATAATAAATGGGTTTCTTTTTAGTGACAAATCTTCCAATACAGGCTCGAAATACATTTATTTGTAAGGCAATAAAAATCCATCAATGTTAGTAATAAAGGTTAGGTATAATGTATGTTAGTAGTTTTTACAGATATTGCTTAGGGCTAGTGTCTTGGGACAGGCGATCGCGCTCAGGACGGGGCGTCGCGACCGCTGCGGCCCGCTCCGCCGCGGAGGCCGAGGCGCTTATTATCCATTTCATACATTATTTCCATAACCAAATAAGACAAGTCAGTCTGGACAGATCATAGTATAGTGTACCGCATCATTTAAATGAATTTGCACAGCTGTCGATCAAGTTATCCATAACCTTTGCCACTACGATAGTCAAGAATTTAGTAAATATTTAAAACAGTACATAGAGACCCTTAACAATCTAATATGTGTGAATCAGGGTTAAATTTGAGAATTGACTTATACCAGTTAAAGATTACTGTTTCTTTTTTTTTCTTATATTTCTGTTGTAGGATCTCCATTATCATTTCCAATACCGCATCTGAAAATAACATAATATTTTTATATTATCTGGTAACATTCGATTGTTATAGTCCATATATCCTATATACATATAGGATATTTCTATGGGAGCGTCGGTGGCGTAGTGGTTAAGGCATCAGATTTGTAAGCGAGACGAATCGGGTTCGGATCCACTGCTGCCATGTACGAATGACTCTTTTCTGACTTATTAATAGTAGTTGAATACTAACCGACGCTTTTACATGATCCAATTTGGTCAGGTTTCCGTGGTAGCAGAGTCAGGGAGGTTAGATAGCAGTCGCTCCAGTGTAATAGGTCAAGGCGGACCAAAGGTTCTCATGTGCGAAATCAAAACTGAGATATTCAACACTAAGACGATAGGATATTTCTATATCTATTCAAATGTTATAAAGAGGAATACTTTGTAAGTAGTAAGTACAAGGTGGTAGTAGATCACGATTTTCAATCACTTCATATCTACTCGAAGTCAGATTTACTCCTATTATAGAGCAGTTCAGTGCGTCACACGTCGTCACTCGAGGGTGTGTTGTTGAACAGAACAGAAAATGATGTTGATGAACAGGTCACGTATAGTATGCGAGTGATGTTAAAACACTGAAACAAAATGCATGAAATTATTATAAAAAACTTAATAACTTTTTGGTCGTTGGACAAGCATTGGCATGCGATAATAAATTTTCATCATCATCATGGGGTACTGGGCTAATAAAGTGGAATATTGATTATTTTTCACATAAAAACTACTAAAATTTTGAAATACCGAAAGTGTATTTAGGATTAGGGACAGGGGTTTATCAAACGGAAAGTGGTTACGCGTTCCATACAATTCGTGTTTGTACGAGACACCCGAGTTGTATGGGCTGATAAGAGGTGATTCAAGTTTGAAGTCTGTAAGGGTAAGTGCCACCACTGCCCCTGTCAATATTTACAATTATGATGTTATTGTAGCTAGCGAGATACGAGGCATTAATTACATTTCACTTGTCACAGTATAATGCACCAGTATATCTGCATTTTTGTTATGATCTGTAACCTAAGTGTAAATCGTGTAAGTTGTGAGCGACAGTTACTTCGCATAAGCTGTGTTCTTTTTAAGTGTCATAGGATACTTTTGAGTTTGGTTAAACAATAGACTCCCATAGAATCGTTACGCGTGGGTGGAAGACGGCTATCCAACACCTACCTTAAGTTGTGATCGCTATAGTTGTTCAACGGAGCTGGTTTATCATGTCAGAATAAATTCAAGAGAAATTTTTAATATGGTGGGTACTTCTGGGGACTGATCATGACTTGTTAGATTTTTTAAGATTGTAGAGGTCATCTGAAAAAGAAGTAACAATAAATTATTGTAGACAAGTATTATGTTTGAAATGTTAATCGGAAATTAAAAGATACTAATATAAGACGATGGTATTAGTTACGCGAACCCAAAAATAGTAGCGGCATTTTCTTATGAGTAGGGTATTATTAAGATTAGCAATTTCCAATCCGCCTACCAAGCGTGGGGATTATGATATATGATTTTCCACAATTAGATGCTGTTGCCGCTCAGAGAGCGCCTATACGTTTCGTCAGAGCACACTCTCGTTTTGAACCACTTCGCATCACACCTTGTAATGAGAAAGTCGCATTTCATTCTTTCTAATTTTTGTTGTATGAAATGTAATATGTATTTTTATTTAAAATATATAGGATGTTTCTATGGGAGTGTCGGTGGCCGAGTAGTTACGGTGTTCGATTCATAAGCGAGAAGTATCGGGTTCAAATTCTATTGTACCAAATGACTCTTTTCTGAGTTATGTACATTAGTTGAATACGAACCAATGCTCCTACGGTGAGGGTAAACATCGTAATGAAACCTGCACGTTCAGGCGACTGCATATGCGACCATGATATTATAATCAGCATAATTCAGGTTCTCCTGGTAGCAGAGTCATGGTGGTCAGATGGCAGTCGCTCCACAGTAATTACCTGATCTGCCAAATCCAGGATCATGGTCAAGGAGGACCCAGGGCCCTTGTACGCGAGGGCATAATCGGGACAACAACGCCAACATGATTATTATATTAGTAATGAAAATGGTAGAGTAGTGTTTGAGAATGTCTCGAAATGTCACGGATTTTAATTGTAATTATGTACCTGATCGTTTAGCGGGGTCCGGGTTTCATCACCACCATCAAGAGATTGTATAAATTCGTTCCAGATTTCAATCGCCATCTTATCTTCCATCACAGTAACACCAAGCTGTAAATAGAGTCCACATTAGAGATGTTTAGATGCAGTTATTTATATTTTACATAATATATACACATACATACAATACATACATATAGTACATTCATAGTATTTTATATATAATATTTATACATTAACTGCTATTTTAGTAGTTACGGTATGGCCAAATATAATGTTAATAACAAAAGCTTTTAGCATTAGGCAAATGAGGTTATTGAGATGGTGTAGAGAGAATGGATGAAAGACGGCTTGCGAAAGGTAGGCATATATTGTGCGCCGAATGTGAATTGAAGGATTGGCAGAGGGCGTCCGAGGTCACATACTGAATAAATAATTGATCTTTAAAAAGGGCATGTCAGGGGTATTTTCAACAGGCGTAAAAAGGCAAAATAGGTGTGTCAGAATCGTAGCTTGTGGCATTTGATAGTCTCTGCTTACCCCTGTGAGATACGGGTGTAAGTATGTATATATGAGGTCACGGCTCTATGCACTAACTGCAATAACAATTGATGTCCCGGTTGTGCTCTCGCTCGTGAGGCTTCAGGGTCTGCCTTGACTATGTAATTACAGAGGATCGACTGCCGTCCGACTTTTACGGCCCAGTTATCTAGGGAACCTGATCAGATTGGATCATGGTTACATATTCAGTGGTCTGAATTTGATTTATAGATTTATATTTGGTGGTTATTACCGCTTGGAGTAGGAGCACACTCGCCTCGCGGCCGCCAGTCCCCGGCAGGTCGAGCTGCGGCCGCGGCGCCGGGAGGGCACGGTCACGCCGGGACGGTCCGCTCATGAGCAATCGAGCCTGTAGATATTTGGAAAACAAATAATGTTAAAAATGTTTTATAGTAATGTAAAATGTTTCATAGCCAGAGCCTCGTTAGTGAAAACGGAAAGCACCACGATGATAGAACTCTTTTTTGTACATACAAGGACAGTAGAACATTATTACAGAAGACAATATAGTACAAAGGCGGTCTTATCGCTAAAAGCGATCACCCTACTGTGATTTTATTTTTTGTAAATATCTGTTATAAGTAAAAAATAATGTAAGTAAAAGAAATATAATGCAGAAAGTTGCGGTTGGCACTTTAGGAAGGTTTCGATATCTTTAATTGAGAGGAATCGGATTCAGATCCCACTGCTGCCATGTACCAATGATTCTTTTCTGACTTATGTACGTAATTGAATATGGACCGATGCTCCTACGGTGAAGGAAAACATTAAGAAAGGTAGGGTGGGTGCAGCTACCTATCACATGCAGCATCTGTGATGCATGCTCGCTGAAAGGTCTGTCTGGCGGTGGCGTGGGTGCGGGGTCGTCTTTTTCTCTCAAATATGGTTGAATTAGACGATAGCTGGGCCGTTGCCTTGGTGGACTGGCTTACTCTTGCCGAAGTTTTAGGTGGTTTTTCTTAAGTATAATATAGCTTCCTATATATTATATCGGGCCCAGTCCGGTTCTGTTTGACATTGTCGGGTACTAACCGGCTCTGTCTGGTATTGTCGGACACAGTCTGGCCGTGTGGCAAACGTGTCACTCTGTGTTTCCTTCCTACTTTCCAAATGTCACGGATTTTAATTGTTATTATGTACCTGATCGTTTAGCGGGGTCCGGGTTTCATCACCATCATCGAGAGATCGTAACGATTCCTTCCAGATTTCAATCGCCATCTTCCATCACAGTAACTCCCAACCTTTAAATAGGAGTCCACATTAGAGATGTTTAGATGCAGTTAATTATATTTTACATAATATTTACACATACATACACATATTCTTTAATGTATAATATTTATACATAAACTACTGTTCTAGAAGTTTTGCTAAATTTATGTTAATAACAAAGGCTTTTTGGCCGTGTGGTGTCCGGCAGAGTAGAATGCCACCAACCCTTTACGCTCGTGGGTGTCATACAAGGCGTCTAATCTTTAGGGGGTAAGTACAAGATCCAGAGTCCGTAGGCTGGAAAATGGGCAGCAGCCTTTCCCATTTATATTTATATCACTGCGATCTCCAACCCGCCTGCCAAGCGTGGAGATTATGGCAATTATCTCCCTATCGTGGGAGAGGCCATAAGTGTTGCAGTGGATTGTTATGGGCTGTGATGATGAACAAAGGCTTTAAGCTTTGGGCTTGGGCAAATGAGGTTATCTAGATGGTGTAGAGAGAATGGATCAAAGACGACTTATATAAGGTATTTATATCGTGCAAATGTACACATTCAGGCGACTGCATATGCGACCATGATATTATAATCAGCATAGTTCAGGTTCTCCTGGTAGCAGAGTCACGGTGGTCAGATGGCAGTCGCTCCACTGTAATTACCTGATCTGCCAAATCCAGGATTATGGTAAAAGAGGACCCCGGGCCCTTGTACGCGAGGGCATAATCGGGACAACAACGCCAACATGATTATTATATTAGTAATGAAAATGGTAGAGTAGTGTTTGAGAATGTCTCGAAATGTCACGGATTTTAATTGTAATTATGTACCTGATCGTTTAGCGGGGTCCGGGTTTCATCACCACCATCAAGAGATTGTATAAATTCGTTCCAGATTTCAATCGCCATCTTATCTTCCATCACAGTAACACCAAGCTGTAAATAGAGTCCACATTAGAGATGTTTAGATGCAGTTATTTATATTTTACATAATATATACACATACATACAATACATACATATAGTACATTCATAGTATTTTATATATAATATTTATACATTAACTGCTATTTTAGTAGTTACGGTATGGCCAAATATAATGTTAATAACAAAAGCTTTTAGCATTAGGCAAATGAGGTTATTGAGATGGTGTAGAGAGAATGGATGAACGACGACTTGCGAAAGGTAGGCATATATTGTGCGACGAATGTGAATTGAAGGATTGGCAGAGGGCGTCCGAGGTCACATACTAAATAAATAAATAAATCTTTAAAAAGGGCATGTCAGGGGTATTCTCAACAGGCGTAGAGACAAAATAGGTGTGTCAGAATCGTAGCTTGTAGCATTTGATGGTTACTGCGTACCCCTGTGAGATACGGGTGTAAGTATGTATATATGAGGTCACGGCTCTATGCACTAACTGCAATAACAATTGATGTCCCGGTTATGCTCTCGCTCGTGAGGCTTCAGGGTCTGCCTTGACTATGTAATTACAGAGGATCGACTGCCGTCCGACTTTTACGGCCCAGTTATCTAGGGAACCTGATCAGATTGGATCATGGTTACATATTCAGTGGTCTGAATTTGATTTATAGATTTATATTTGGTGGTTATTACCGCTTGGAGTAGGAGCACACTCGCCTCGCGGCCGCCAGTCCCCGGCAGGTCGAGCTGCGGCCGCGGCGCCGGGAGGGCACGGTCACGCCGGGACGGTCCGCTCATGAGCAATCGAGCCTGTAGATATTTGGAAAACAAATAATGTTAAAAATGTTTTATAGTAATGTAAACGTTTCATAGCCAGAGCCTCGTTAGTGAAAACGGAAAGCACCACGATGATAGAACTCTTTTTTGTACATACAAGGACAGTAGAACATTGTTACACTAAGACAATATAGTACAAAGGCGGTCTTATCGCTAAAAGCGATCACTGTACTGTGATTTTATTTATAGAATATCTGTTATAGGTAAAAAATATTGTAAGTAACAGAAATATAACGCAGAAAGTTGCGGTTGGCACTTTAGGAAGGTATCTTTAATTGAGAGGAATCGGGTTCAGATCCCACTGCTACCATGTACCAATGACTCTTTTTTGACTTATGTACGTTAATTGAATACGGATCGATGCTCCTACGGTGAAGGAAAACATTGTGAAAGGTAGGGTGGGTGCAGCTACCTATCACATGCAGCATCTGTGATGCATGCTCGCTGAAAGGTCTGTCTGGCGGTGGCGTGGGTGCGGCGTCGTCTTTTTCTCTCAAATATGGTTGAATTAGACGATAGCTGGGCCGTTGCCTTGGTGGACTGGCTTACTTTTGCTGAAGTTTTAGGTGGTTTTTCTTAAGTATAATATAGCTTCCTATATATTATATCGGGCCCAGTCCGGTTCTGTTTAACATTGTCGGACACTAACCGGCTCTGTCTGGTATTGTCGGACACGGTCTGGCCGTGTGGCAAACGTGTCACTGTGTGTTTCTTTCCTACTTTCCAAATGTCACGGATTTAATTGTAATTATGTACCTGATCGTTTAGCGGAGTCCGGGTTTCATCACCATCGAGAGATCGTAACAATTCGTTCCAGATGTCAATCGCCATCTTCTATCACAGTTACTCCAACCTGTAAATAGGAGTCCACATTAGAGATGTTTAGATGCAGTTAATTATATTTTACATAATATTTACACATACATACACAATGTATTATACATTAAATACTGTTTTGCTAAATTTATGTTAATAACAAAGGCTTTTTGGCCGTGTGGTGTCCGGCAGAGTAGAATGCCACCAACCCCTTACACTCGTGGGTGTCATACAAGGCGACTAATGTTTTTGAGGTAAGTATAAGATCTAGAGTCCATAGACTGGAAAATGGGCAGCAGCCTCTCCCATTTATATTCATATCACTGCGATTTCCAACCCGCCTGTCAAGCGTGGAGATTATTGCAATAATCTCCCTATCGTGGGAGAGGCCATAAGTTTTGCAGTGGATTGTTATGGGCTGTGATGATGAACAAAGGCTTTGGGCTTGCAAATAAGGTTATCTAGATGGTGTAGAGAGAATGGATCAAAGACGACTTATATAAGGTATATATCGAGCAAATGTGAATAGAAGACTTGGCAGAGGGTGCCCAAAGTTATACTGATATATACTGAACAAATAAATGATTTTTAAAAAGGGCATGTCAGGAGTACTCCCAACCTGCGTACATGTATGAAAAGGTGTATGTGTCAGAAACGTAGCTTGTGGCATTTGACAGTCTCTGCCTCGCCCTGTAAGATACGGGTGTGAGTATGCATATATTTGGTGGTTACCGATTAGAGTGGGAGCACACTCGCCTGGCGCCGTCCTCGGCGAGCTGCGGCCGCGGCGCCGGGAGGGCACGGCCGCGCCGGGACGGTCCGCTTAGGAGCGATTGAGCCTGTAGACACTTGGAAAACAAATAATGTTAAAATGTTTTACAGTAATGTAAAAGTTTCATAGCCAGAGCCTCGTTAGTAAAAACGGGGAGCACCACGATGATTGCGAAATCATCGTCGCCATATTGTTATTATATTTTTTGTAAACATCTATTATAGGTATAAATGTAGGTATAAAAAAATAATGCGAGTAATACAATATAACGCGGGAAGGTGAGGTTGGCACTTTAGGATGGTTTCAATAGCAGATACGGCTATAATTATTATTGAATCAATCCTATTTATCTCCCCATCTAAATACATCTAATCTCCCCATCTAACTACATCTAATTAGTCTCGCCTTCTAATAACATCTAACTAATCTCCCCATCTTATTACATCTAATTAGTCTCCCCTTTTAATTACATCTTACTAATCTCCCCATATAATTACATCTAACTAATCTCCCCATCTAGTTACATCTAATTAGTCTCCCCTTATAATCTCCCCATCTAACTACATCTAATAAGTCTCCCCTTCTAATTACATCTAACTAATCTCCCCATCTAATTACATCTAACTAATCTCCCCATCTAATTACATCTAACTAATCTCTCCATCTAATTACATGTAACTAATCTCCCCATCTAATCTCATTTAACTAACATGCATTTATTCTACCAAATGCAAAAAGAAAAGCAAAAAGCAAGCAAGCATGCATACGGAAGTAAAACAATAGTGTATGCGTTCAAACCAACAGCACCTTCGAGTTGTGAAAGTTTGCATGGGGGAGGTGAAAAAAGGATGTGGTGTAATCCCTGACAAATATGTATCACCTTAACTCCAAGTATAATCCCACTACTAATCAAATTTGACGGTAAGACAGCCATTAAAGATGTCTGAATCTCAAAGAAACAAAGGTCAAAAGAGTAAACAGGAACAGCTACAATGTAAACCAACCCGGTATTAGTAAAAGCCGCATAGAAGAATAGAAGGGAAATGCATTATTACATCATGATGTACTTGTCGTTCCGCATGTCGTTCTTCACACCATACCGTGACGAATAAATCGTGTTTCGGCGGCGTGACTCCCTCACCGACAGGTAAGACCATGTAACTGACTCTCACACAGCGTAACATCTCCCTATGACGAGACGCATTTCTCACGTCGCATCACGACGAAGAAGTCGTGTCCCCGTGGTGTGGAACCGTCGCGTGGAACCTTCACCCGACGGTGAGACGACGCAGCCCACTCTCACGATCCACGACAACTTCCTCGTGGTGAGACAGAATTCCTGGCACCGAGTCGAGAGGAGAGGTCGTGTCTCCGTGTGGAGGGGGTGGGGGGAGGGGGAGAGGGGGCAGTCATCGTTCGATAAGGCCGTGGAACCGATTCTCACGCTGCTGAGCAACTTCCTTGTGTGTAGTGAGATGCAATCACCCGCATCACGTAAATGTTGTCGCATTGAAGTGATATGTCCGTAGGGGTTAACTGTTGTGTGTGAATGTGCGAATTGGGAACTAAGACAGTCAAGACATTTTACACGTGATTCGAAGTAATTCATCGGTTCATTGGACAGTGATATTACCATCAAGTTTATGTAAAAAAAATTTGTAAAAATGTAAATAAAAAATGTATAAAAGTAAAAAGTAAAATAAAAAATACGCCATACATTGTCCAGCTGGACTTAAGTTTACAAATCTATTTTTGTTCAATTGTTGCTTTTTAGAGATTTTGAAGAAGTTTTTATCAGTCCCAAAATGGCAGCCAAGGCGAGCTTCAGATCTCCATCTGAAGCCAATCTCCATTCAGAGGCTAAATAGAGAGCTGGACCTAGCTAACGGCGAGGCGATTCAATCCGCGCAGCTCGGGCTCGCGCTACTCGAGGAAAAGAAGGCATTGCAGCAGCGCTGCGACGAATTCGAAAAGCTATACGAGAATACCAAGCACGATTTTTACATTACACGAGAGGCACTTTGGAAGGTAGAATCCATGCAGAAAGTAACGACTTAAAGTGCTATAGATGAGGAAAGCGATCACCTCAAGGAATTAGTGGCTGTGCAGAGTTCTTGTAGGCTACGCATAGTTGAGCTTGAAGGAGCAAGTAAAAAGATACGACACGAGCTAGAGCGCGTGATTCACGAGCGTGATCGGCTATTGGCCGAGATCTGTGAGCTGGATGTGGACAAGGCTACGTGGGAGGCGGAACGAGCAGCCTTGCGCGCCGAGCTGAGGGAAGTCCGGCAACGCGAATAGAGAGTATTGATGGACGTCGGAGACTTGGACAATAAGAACCAAATATTTCTAACATGGCGTGCAAGGCGGGCCGGTCGACGGAGCTGCAAGCCGCCGATCACAACGCGGACCTGTTCTCCGAGGTACAAGCTTCGGGGAACCGAGAAGGTGCGGCCGGCTTGGCCCAAACGGATTACCGGGCTGCTTGTCGACACGACCTAATAGAAGAGCCTTTGAAGATGGCCGTGCGGCAAAAGTTTATGAAAGATTCGAAATCGGGTAGCTGTGGTTCACGCCGGCGGCCGCGGGACTCTTAAGCGTTTTACATATACAATTTTACATTTTATAGTCTTTAAGAAATACTAAATGATTAATACTTTAGTATTCCTTAAAGATATTGGGAGTCAGGCCTATGGCTTTAGTCTCTTTCATCATCTACCAACGGCACCCTGTTGGATAGCTCTACATGTAGTTGCCATGGCCCTTCGCCTTGGCGATTCCTTGTGGAGTTCTGTGGTTACGGAACTGATACAGTAGTTGCACTTGGGTATTAACTTGATTATATTTTAAGTTATTTTATTATGTGTATATGTTATTATATTAATGTGTTTTTGATTCAATGACGGTCTCGTTTCATTTGGCAGATGTAAAACATTACACTGATTATGTGTTATGCAGAACAGGCGTTATTATCACATCACGTTGTTCTCTTAAGACTCAATTTACAATTTAAATGTTACCGAATGTATACTTACCTACTGATACTCTCCCAAGTTAATACTGATTTCTCATTATCGTTTGAAGGACCAGTATTGAATAAAAAAATATAGAAGAGTTACCAACGTAGTAGTTATGCGCGTCCATAAAAATGATAGCTCATCGTATTTATGATATAACAATTTAGAACAGCAAGAAGAAATTCATACACTACAAGTATAAGTAGCAATTTAACAATTTCATACTGTTTCTATTCTGTTATTATATTGACCACTGTCTGTCTGTACATTGTGGGATATTTATTTTTCCCATCATATAATACAACATTTTCTTTATTTTTTTTTAACTTTGTAGGTTATCTTTTTTTCCTATAAGAAAATGTTTGAATTTTTTATATATTTTCTTTTAATTATTGTTCATGTTTTTTTACTTAACTTTCTTTTTTCTTTTTTATGACAGGGTCTTACAAGTGTAAGTATTACAAAACAAAAATTTACAAAGTTAAAAGCCGATAAAAGTTCTTCCTTTTTTAACGTGTCTCTAATAAACTTTTGCAGCACGGCCATTTTCAGCAGCTCTTCTGTTAGGTCGGCAATCTGCCCGGGAACGTGTTTGAACCAAGCCGGCGTACAGCGTGGCGATGGCCGCACCCTTGCGCTTCCCCGAGGCTTGCGCCACTCCTTGGCAATATTCGTAGACAACCACTGACAACCTATTTCCATGTAAAGCAAGCCGCCAAGCGTCCATCTGCCAACACCAACTGACTTCTTGATGTCTTTGCGTTGCGTCGCAAAGCATCTTTCAAAGACCACAGGTAAAATACAATTTTGCAGTAGAGGCGCGCCGCGTGTGCATTTTGCCTTCATTTTTAAATAAATGTTTAATAAACTTTTGCCGCATGGCCATCTTCAGCAGCTCTTCTGTTAGGTCGTGTCGGCAAGCTGCCCGGGAACCTGTTTGGACCAAGTCGGCCGCACCTTCTCGCTTCCCCGAAGCTCGCACCTCGTCGATCGGCCCGCCTGGCACGCCATGTTAGAAATATCACTGTGATCAAGCTCCTTTTTAGCAGCCAATTTAGCTTCGCGTTCGAACTGCAGGATTCCCAAGGCTTCGGTTAATGCTTTTTCGGCGATGCATCGCTGTGCCGTGGCCTCAACGCCTATTTGGTTCTTATTGTACAAGTCTCCAACGTCCACCAATAGTCTCTGTTCGCGTTGCCGGGCTTCCCTCAGCTGATCCATCGACAGTTCGTTCCGCGCCGTGGCTGCCATTATGTGACAGATCAAAACTTCTTACAAATCTCTGATATAAACGTCTATGATTTCTATGATAATCAACTATGGGCGTTAATAACAATAGTATGTTTTAATCGGTTTATATTATTGTGAGATGTGATACACTCACTGACAATTACATACTACATGCTTATGACACAGGTTCATTAAAAAGTAATCATAATAAATAATTCGTAAAAATTCTGGTATACTTTGCACTAAAAATCAATTTTTAACTATAGTTTGATGTTTCGCAAGTGAGCCAACATATTTATTTATTTGTAAAATTACAAACCTTAGGTTAAGTGACACACGGAAGTTATTATTAAAAACAGGAACACTACTTTTTATACACAAATATAAAGTAATTTACTTACTCATCAATTAAAAATTGGGTCATTTTAATAATCGAATATTCTTCTCTTATTCATACTGGACCCCTCTTTCAAATATAATTGTTAAATACTAACAAACACATTGTTATTTGTCAGTAACTGTCAGTAACTTTTATTATTTCATGGGGAGGCCAGCCTGTGTATTATTAAACATTATAAAAAAGTAGGAATTTTACATTACAAGTTGACTTATATAATTTATATGTGTTTATTTTTAAGATAGGGCCACTCAAGTCACTGGCAGTGAATTTACTATTAAGACCATAAGAGTACTCAGATTTACTCAGGGTACATGACAGTTCCGGCTATCATCAAATCGAAGTGTTCTTCATAATTTCGAACCATCTTGAATGTTTGGTGGTATATTTCGGCGAGTTTCTAATACGAATTAGCCGGAGGCCCCGATTGAGCCACGCTCTAAAAGTCGCAATCACGCACCAACCCACCACCTCTAGGCACTGACTACGTGTAGGCAAATGAGCGAGATGTGCCCGTTTCACTCTGGGGCTGACTCTCAAATTAATCAAGAGGCAGCCCCCGATTGATCCGCGCACCAAAGCTCACCACGCACACGCGCCGAGGCAGTTTTCGGGCATAGGGACAGAAAACCGACGACTGGCGGAACAGGTACAAATTTGAATAGTTGGGTGGTCACCCAGTATACTATTATACATTAAAGGTACTTTACATCATAAAACTCGGAGAATTTCTATTTCGAATAAGCCGCAGGCCCCGATTGAGCCACGCTCTAAAAGTCGCAATCACGCACCCACCCACCACCTCTAGGCACTGACTACGTGTAGGCAAATGAGCGAGGCGTGCCCGTTTCACTCTGGGGCTGACTCTCAAATTAATCAAGAGGCAGCCCCCGATTGATCCGCGCACCAAAGCTCACCACGCACACACGCCGAGGCAGTTTTCGGGCATAGGGACAGAAAACCGACGACTGGCGGAACAGGTACAAATTTGAATAGTTGGGTGGTCACCCAGTATACTATTATACATTAAAGGTACTTTACATCATAAAACTCGGGGAATTTCTATTTCGAATTAGCCGCAGGCCCCGATTGAGCCACGCTCTAAAAGTCGCAATCACGCACCCACCCACCACCTCTAGGCACTTACTACGTGTAGGCAAATGAGCGAGGCGTGCCCGTTTCACTCTGGGGCTGACTCTCAAATTAATCAAGAGGCAGCCCCCGATTGATCCGCGCACCAAAGCTCACCACGCACACGCGCCGAGGCAGTTTTCGGGCATAGGGCACAGACACCCGACGACTGGCGGATCACGTACGAATTTGAGTAGTTAGGTGGTCACCCAGTATACTGTTATACATTATTGGTACTTTACACACAATCTATGATAAATATTGGTAAAAATCGTCATTTTAAACCTCCGTGTGTCACTTAACTTTTTTTATACGCAAATACGGGGAGAGTATCAGTAGGAAACAAAAATATTCGGTTTGGTAAAAGTTATTCCGTACAGCAGACGGAAATGGCATAGTTCGGTATCCAGGCTATTATTAAAAAATGAAAGTGTTGTATAATGTATAAAAATATGTGTAAAAAAAAAAAACATCAAGTCGATGGTAGCTGTCGAATGAACCGACGAATTAATACTTTGCATCACGTGTAAAATGTCTTGACTGTTTTAGTCAGTTCCCAATTCGCACATTCACACACAACAGTTAACCCCTACGGACATATCACTTCAATGCGACAACATTTACGCGATGCGGGTGATTGCAACTCACTACACACAAGGAAGTTGTTCAGCAGCGTGAGAATCGGTTACACGGCCTTATCGAACGATGACTGCCCCCTCTCCCCCTCCCCCCACCCCCTCCACACGGAGACACGACTTCTCCTCTCTACTCGGTGCCAAGAATTCCATCTTACCACAAGGAAGTTGTCGTGGATCGTGAGAGTAGGCTGCGTCATCTCACCGTCGGGTGAAGGTTCCACGCGACGGTTCCACACCACGGAGACACGACTTCTTCGTCGTGATGCGACGTGAGAAATGCGTCTCGTCATAAGGAGATGTTACGCTATGTGAGAGTCAGTTACATGGTCTTACCTGTCGGTAAGGGAGTCACGCCGCCGAAACACGAAGTATTTGTCGTGGTATGGTGTGAAGAACGACGTGCGGAAAGACAAGTACATCATGATGTAATGCATTTCTCTTCTATTCTTCGGCGACTTTTACTAATATCGGGTTCGTTTACATTGTAGCTTTTTCCTTGTTTACACTTTTGACCTTTGTTTCTTAGAGATTCAGTCATCTTTAATGGTTGTCCGACCGTCAAATTTGATTGGTAATGGGATTGAATACATGGTGTTATGATGATACATACCTGGCAGTGATTACACCACACCTCTAATCACTTCCATCCATGCAAGCTTCCACCCCTCTCCAGTACTGATGGCTTTTGACATACACTACCATTTCACTTCCGCTTAAAGCAATTAAAGCCAAAGCCAAAATAATAATAAAATAAAAAAGGGCTCACAATGTATAAGTTTGCAACAATGATAAAAATAAAATATAACGCGCGAAAACATGATTTAAAAAAGACTGGAATTGATTAAAATTTACAAAAAAACAATATTAAAAAAAACATGTACAATTAACTATAAAAACAAACAAGTATACTAATGCTAGATTTGGCAAATAAATAACAAATAAATTATTAAAAACTAACATGATTTAATAACAATAATTAATAAATAACACGATTTAAATTGACCACCGTTTAATAGAGGTGAACAATTGAATAGGAAGCTGCAAAATGATTTAAAATTTACGTAATGTTTTGCGACAGATATTGCGAATAAAATAAAATGTTTTAGCGTTTTTTTTTGGCGAAGAACTTTATAACAGAGGTGGATAAATTACGTTTTTCGCGAGAGGGACGCCGTTAATGACGCGGTCCTTGTGTAATAAGACTTTTATTGTTTCGCGATTTTGAACGCGGCTAAGGGCAACGTACAATTGACCGTGGCTGAACATGTCCGACCGCAAGTCCACCCCCGCTTTGTTGATAGTTTGTCCCTGACTTTTATGAATCGTCATTGCATAGCAAACCTGCAATGGAAATTGACGACGAGTCATTTCTATGGGACTGTTCAGCTCTATTGGCGTTTTAAACAATATTCGCGGTATTAAAAAGTCTTCGCAACTATCCGGTCGACGAACGGTTATGAGACGCGGCGAGGTATTTACAATGACGACTTTGGTGCCGTTCACTAATCTGTTCGAGAAATTTAGATTACGAATTATCATGCAAACGCATCCTACTTTTAAAGTCAAATCATGATCTGGAATACCTTTTGGTCGCATTTGGTTCAGAGCGTCGACGCCTAAAAACACTTGATCTGCATGATCACTGACAACCTCATCTACAGAATAGAAATGTAATATTTCGTTAGGTACACGCTCTAAAACCTTGGCATTAATTTCGCGAACGCTTTCGTTATGGGTCGTTAAAATTGCTCTTCCGGCACAAGTGTAAGGTTCCTCAATATCGTCTTGCGGAAAAACAAATTCAATCAGATCTTGCAATTCGGTTACAAAAGATATCATTGATATGTCAATTAAATTTTGCGTTTTTTCAGCCGAATATGGTTCAATAAGATTGGATCCCAATTTCAATAAAAATTCCGAATACTCTGGGTCTTCTCTGCACCTCTGCGAGGTGACAAGGGAGAATGTTTTTAGTGTTTTCCAAAGGGGCGAAGACTTTACAGAAAAGTTGTAAACATCTGAATTGGATTTCGCCCCGGGAATTACGGGAGGAATTTGACGATAATCCCCAGAGAAAATTATTACTTTACCGCCAAAAATTTTGTTCGATTGCATTAGATCTCGTAATGATCTATCTAATAAATGTATATACCATTTATGTGCCATAGGGGCTTCGTCGTAAACGATCACGGCCGCGTTATAAATTAAATTTGCTCTTTGCGAACCATTTGTGATATTCCAGTACCCGAGGTCGTCTACCATGTTTAACGGATAGCGGAACATGCTATGTGCAGTAGTTCCATTCGCGAGATTTTGAGCGGCTATGCCAGACGTCGCGGTACATAAGACAACACCATTCAAATTTGAGCGAACGTGAGCGGTGATCACATTTAGTAATAACGTTTTGCCGGTTCCTCCGGGCCCGTCGATAAATATTGCCGTATCATTGTTCTCGCGGAAATGGCGGTCAGAGACTAATTTGTCAATGTGCGTAAATATGTCATTTTGTTCCCGCGATAATTTTGGCAACCATTCGCTCACATAGTCGGATAATTGGTTTTTATCGTATTCGATTATTTCGCGACCTAATTCCGTGGTGTTGTCTACAGTGTTAGGAAGGCCCTGTTCTACAAGGCGAGTTCCGTGTTTGCGCAAGAGACGATCGATCGCAACAAGACACGAGTTATAAGCGCCTTCCACATTGTTATTTTCCCGACGACGTATAAAGTCTTCGCTTATTTGGTCGCGGAATTTAGACCACAGAGAAGCTACAGGAATTCCGTTTACAGCCAGCAGAACGAAAAAGTTACGCAACCGTGGTCCGGTGAAAATGCTACAAGCTTCGGACATAGCCCTTTCGTACTCTGTCTCGTCGTTCGCGAGCCCGACGGCTTTAGCAGCTTCCTGGAATGTAGTACACGACGGACCACCCAAATTTAAGAGGTCCCTGTAACCTCGGCAGGGATGTGAATTTAAAAGAACGCGCAAAAAGAATTGTTCACCTCTATTGGGCGCGACGAAAAAGAGACGCGCGACGAGTTCACCACGTTGTCGTTTTGTTACGAATCGATTATTCGTTGTGGTCATTATATCTCCAGTTTTATTGCGTGGCCGAGTTGCGTGTACGATATAATTCTCATAAAATTCGGCATAAGTCATCGAATCAAATTCGCTACCGGCTGGTCTATTAAAATACGTTATTAAATCAGAGTTTGCGCGGGTGGCGGATTCAGTTTCTGATCCCTTTTTAAAATATATAGTTTGTTGATTTTCGAGGTGCACACTTAATTGTTTAATCGACGGTTCGCGATTGACAATGTCGAATCCTAGTATTCTCCACGCCGCTTCACACGAGCCTAAATACCTTTTAGTTACGTAATTTTCAATCTCATTGTTTATATCTTTTTCTAATACAACCGTGACTCTAGAGTGATCAGCACCTTTGGTTATGTATTTAAAAAGATATTTAACAACGCCAGTGGTCGTTGCCACTTCGACGTTGACATGGCAATCGTATCGCAAAAGAAGAGCGGCGTTGTATGGAACTACCCACGTATCGTTTACCTTAACCTCTCTACCTCGGTACTTAATGGTACCTTCGTTTTTGCTATTGCGTTTTAAATTTATGAAACCCTTATCGTCTGTGTATGTCGTGTCAGTCTCGCGTTTGGGGAAAAATTTTAAACATGACTTTTTGTCTTTATCCCAGCAGGGGAGGTCGGTTCTGTGCTTTTCACCACAAGGACCGTGGATCATATTATTGAGAACGATTTCTCTTAGTCGGCCTTCAGATTCGAGAGGAATATCAGCTCTCACAAACTTATCAATGCCAATGTTGTGCATAGGACCTCCCCCCTGTACACGGAAGCAAATGTGGGCATGCGGCAGTCCTCTTTTTTGATATTCTATAACGTACATAATGTATACAGATTTTCCAAATCAGTTTCCCGACCGAATCTCTCTAATAAGTTGTCGCAATTTTAGCTCAAATACTCGCGCACAAATAAGTGGATTTTTATTCGCTTCAGGGACAGAGTTTACAATTTCAGGCCATTTTGGATTACATGTAATTGTTACAAAAAATGAAGGGGTGCCTAGTCTATTAACCAAAGCCATCGAATCGAGGTATTTCAGTTTCATATACCGTGGACCTCCGGTATAAGTACAGGGTAGGTAAATTTTTCCGGGTACAACGCCGCCTTCGCCCTGAACAGTTTCGTCCCCAATTAATTCTGAAAGAGGTGCTGATCGCAATGATACTTGCTGGTTGGATAAAAATCTAAGACGTTCCTCACTGATTCGATTAAACATATCTATAATCCACTCCTCAGATAAACGGTTGAGTTGTGAAAAACGCGGTTCCGACAGCAACAAACAACGAACATATTTTAACTGAGTTAATTTATTCCCACTATTATCTTTCATGTTAGGATACCAACCGGGATTGCCATGTGGATAGAGCAATGGATATTGCAAGCTTTCAAAATGGGGATTTAACAAATCAACAAAATGCGGGCTACTCCCATGTTTCCAAACTGCAATGCAGTGTGGTGTAAATGTTTCCGCTTCTGTGATAATCACAGCTGCTACTTCATTGCCCGTGGGCATGTCTCCTAACACATTCCCGTGTGAGCGACGTGTAGTCTGTTCAAATATTAAATGAGCATTTGATGATGGTTCACGGTGAAGCCGTTTAAAACACTCAATGTACGGATTTACATTGTGCAAATAATTAGTGATGCTACGAATCACTCCTATATCTAGCGTAAGATTTTGAGCTTGTTGTTCGCGTGCATTACTATCGTGAATGTAATACGAAATGTTTTTAAAGGAATCAGATTCAAGGTCAAAAACGCGATGGTACACCCGGCCTTGAATCTTGAGAAAACTTAAACCCTGAGGCTGTTGTAGGTAGCCATGCGAAACACCTAATGCCGAAAACGCAAACAAGTTATTATACGCGCGTGGCCTGCGCAAAAAGTCCGAATGAGAATAAAATTCTTCCGTTAATGGATTTAAATTTTGAACTTTGTAGGCTCCTTGACCACAACACGCCATCTTACGAGCTGTTTCCTCGAGGAAAAGCTTTGCACGACAATTTGGACACGTATACGTATTTGAGTTCTGCAAAGACGGATTTTTTAACGAAAACAACGGAACGGTATTCAGATCAATATCCCTGGCTATTAACGTTTCTCCGCGTAGCGCCGACTCTGTATGTCTGTTACCGCCCGTATTGTATCGTTCGACGGCCGCTTGGTTAATTTCCGGATGTTCTGCAGCGTATGTTTTTACCGATTCCCTGTGAACGTCCGGATGCTCTGACGCATACTTTTTGACCGCCTCTCTATGAATTTCTGGGTGCTCTACAGCATACTTTTTGACCGCTTCTCTATGAATTTCTGGGTGCTCTACAGCATACTTTTTGACCGCCTCTCTATGAATTTCTGGGTGCTCTACAGCATACTTCTTGACCGCCTCTCTATTAATTTCTGGGTGCTCTACAGCATACTTCTTGACCGCCTCTCTATTAATTTCTGGGTGCTCTACAGCATACTTTTTAACCGCCTTTCTATTCACATCTGGACGCTCAGCCGTGTACTTTTTAACCGCATCTCTATTAACATCCGGTTTTTTTTGAGCATATTTTTTGGCGGCTTTCGCGTGAGAATTATCGTTTTCAGGTTTCGGTCCACGCGTTTTTTTTGTTGGCCGACCCTTACGCGCAACGTTCGCGGGTGACTCGTCTGATTTTAAATATTCGGAAATATCAATTTTGACAAGTTCCACGGTTGGTCTTAATACTGTGAATTGCGGGTCGACTTTCGGATATCCTAGTTTGGCACAGTCGAGTTTTTCAATTTTAACGCGGCATGGTTTTGTTACGAGTTTATGATTTAGAACTGTGATCCTATCGATGGAGTAATAGTGGTTGCCCTCACTATACCCGGCTAATATTAACGCGGCCAAGGACGGTAAACTACTACACTGGAACAAACGCGCAACGCCGTCTCCGTCGGTCTTATTAGCAACGTTTACCGCGTGGCTGTTAAATAAATAATAAACATAATTAGGGCGAGCCGGCTCATTTTCGTTTGTGTTTGGAATTGTTCCAACAACTTTTCTCCAAAACGATATAGTTTTATTTTGGCCAGTAAAAAGATAACTGTCCTTCGCATCATTATTATTACCGCAAAATACTCGTTCCAGTGTTTCCACAAAAATGGTTAAGGATTGATTAAAACTACCCTGTGCCACTACAGTATTAAGGTCCATTTTTTTAATTGTAGCCAAATGATTTTCTAAGTTAATGACGGTGGGCAATTCATCAGCCGTTAACATATCATTCTGATATCTTCCAGACCTTTTTAAATCATCGATAATGTTACTATAAAATGAATCTCCATTTCTTAAAATGGAGTTCATTTCAGAATAGGAAAATAGATTCCTACCTGAAATTACTGAAGAAACGGCCGCGTATGTTGCAATACCCATACATTGTGTGCCCGTACCTCCAAGGTTGCCCTGATGAGTACTTGCTGTAACAAAAAAAAAAAACAAATAAGATAAATATGCAATAAATAATAAACTATAACAAATAAAAAAACCGGACAAGTGCGAGTAGAACTCGTCGCATACAAAAACTTTCGTATCATTAATACAACAAATTCTTAGGTTAACATTTAGTTGTTATACTTTAGTATCTATAATATAAGTACTATAATCATACAAAGTTATAAGCTCATACATAATAAAAAAATATTTTTTCATTATAAGCTTTTATCGTGCGGTATAGTAAAGAGCCCAAAAACGATGGGATCATCTTGTTGCGTTCATTGGTCCCCATGACCACGTTCCGACTTCATCATCAGACCAGGTCCATGGTACCATATTAATGCATTGTCATCCAAGTTACATAGCTTTATCAAATTTCAGCGTAATTGAACGCCGCAATTTGTCCTCTGATTAATCCCAGAAACATAAAAATATAAGTAACCTTTCATTATTCCTACTTATAAAAAAGGTGTAAAAAGACCGCCAGTAATTATTGAAACCTTATATTCTACCCATGAAACTGAACAACTTTCCCCATGAAACATACACGCGGAAACTTAGTTTAGGCAAAATCCGATATACTAAAAAAAAAATGTGTTTATGTACTCAAAATGTATTTGTGTCTTAAGTATCAAATATCGATAACTAAACCTAAAGTTCAAATTTAAGTTGAAATCAATGCACTGTAAGTACAAGAAATCAATGTAAAGCGTGCAGCCCGCCCGGCCGCACTCACTCTCTACCTACTCGCTGCCGCGCGCCCGGAGATTGGTATTACTATCTAGAGCGGCCGCGCTTGTACCATTCCGCCACCGGCCGCCCGTGGGCCCATGACCATGGGGCAGCCAGCGGAACTGCCATGCCAGCACTCAGTAATGTTCCAATACGACAGGAGTACGCATACCTACCTACATTACTTATACGGTTGCTTACGGACCTATCGTCTATATTAGCAGTAAAGTTCACCATCGATAGTCCAATACCTACCCTAGGTATATAATTGTATCACGTCACGACCATCGTGAGTCGTGACATTACCTACTATGAGAATTGAACGTAGGAGGTATCTACATACCGCCGCGCGGACCACCTGTCTGATCGGCTGACCGGATACCAAAGTAACGTGTTTGTATTACGAACATTCCCAATTCGCATCACACGACCGAACCGTGGAGATTAAGGCAAACCCTTTGACAGAGACCCTTGTCCAGCAGTGGACAGTCACCTACGGGCTTTTGTGTGGCAGCGAATCGAACCCAGTAAATAGAAATAGGTACTCATTTGTCAGACGCGCACGACACGAGAACTGAACCGGTCATCGGACCAAAGGCGCAATAAGTACCTGCCAAGGTACTAAGGAAAACTGTATCAAGTATTAGACCCAGGTCATTGATTAATGACTTAGTACCTACCTTAATTTCGAATTCGAGCATACCTAAACCATTATCACACGAGTTTTAAGTGATGCCTAAGTGGAGCGTCGGTGGCAGAGTGTACTAACGACTCTTTTCTGAGTTATGTACATTAGTTGAATACAACACAAACCCAAGGTTTTACGATGAGGGAAAACCGGCACATTCAGGCGACTAAATGTGTAACCATGATACAATCTGGTCAGGTTCCCCTGGTAGCAGGGTCAGATGTCAGTCGCTCCATTGTAATTACCTAATATGCCAAATCCTGGATCATGGTTAAGGCGGACCCCGTGCCCTCGTGACCCAGAGCAAAACCGGGATATAAAATGGTTATTTAAGTGACCGATGCCAAAGTAGGTACCTACTTACATGTATGAATTCACATTTTCCTTCGCGATCAAGGATGAACGGATATAAGGGGTCAATGACCAATACCTCTAGCTACATGCTTGCATTATGAAAATGTAGATAGATAGATAGAAAGGTATCTAGGTAGTACATGGACCGACGATCTAATAAAGGTCGCTCATTAATGGTGGAATGGAAATCGTCCGGAGAGGTCTTTGACCAGCACTGGACTGGACTTTTTATCAGCGTCCTACGTACGGCTGATAAGATGAAAGAAGAAGGCAGGTAGGTACCTACCTAGGTAGCTAGAGGTAAATAACGATCGAAGACGACCCCAAAAACCCAACCCAGGCCACCAAGGTGTTTTATTTCGTCGTCTTTCAAGTTGTGCTTTAGGTAAGCTCGACTGACCGTTGGCACCGTCGGACAGCTCGTGCTGCGTCCGCGTCCGAGTCACGGAGAAAAAAACATTATTGCGTTGGCAAGTTGTAGTAGCTCAGTGTTTAGGTATCCAGTTGTGATCTAGGTTTTGTAAATGCCTTTTTATTAGGGAGTGAGTCCTAGCTATACGATAGTGTCGTCCTGCCTCGATACCTACTTCTTATTTATTGACAAGAGAAGCAAAACCTTTTCACAGTAAGTAATTAGATAGGTAGGTATATTCCGTAGTTGTTCTAATCTACCAAAAAATTGGATGGAATGTTAAGTTGATAGGTCCTCTCGGTAGGTGCAAGATAGGTAGGCTAGGCAATCCGATGCACAAGAAACGTAAAGTAGGTAAATTCCATTGCTTTGCTTGTTATATACCAATTTGTACGTGTGTGCATGGTGATGCTCACTCAAGTCATATTGGTGTTGAATAGATGACATGTTAAAATTCAAATCTAAACATTATAGGTACATTACTTATAAGTAACAGCGGCGTGCCTAATTTGTAAGCCGAGAGATGTTAGGTTATTGACAATAAATCCTCCTTTTTGCTACATTACTGATCAATCCTCACTTATCACACCTGAGTTTCATACCAGCAATATAAGTTTTTAGTGTGAGAACAATCAACAAACAACCCATGTATACCGATCAATGACATTGTGTTATAAACGATTTAGGTATTAATCTGAGAAATACACAAATCGGTCATAGGTTTTGGCGAGAAAATAAACTGTTTTTACTGAGCGAAATTTAAAATCTTTACCTTTTCGTTGCTAATCAAAATTGGTGCACACTTTAAATCATCAAAATCATACTTCCACTATTGTCAATCAATCCAATTTAATCACTTTTACTACAAAACACAACTGAAACACCAAAAACTAATTACTTGTCCGCTTATACAAAACAATGAAGTTCTATCGTATTCCAGCGTTTAACAAACGTAGGTACCTATATGCGCAAAAATTCACATTTTTACAAATCCGTGTACAACTTCATACGCATAAAAAAACTAATCGTTTCAAGGACAGTTTTCAGAGGTAAACTGTAAGAGACATACTGCTCACAAGCCAGCGCGTGCGAGCGAGATGACTGTCTCGTCGGTCTAATTTGCTTAACTTCGGACCGTGTGCGCAAGATGGCGCTTACTTTCGCGGCGCGGTGCTGTACACTTGCTTTGAAAAGTGATCGGAACGCGAACTTATATGTCGCGTTTGCATTAGTTTTGATTTTTGATCGATAATTATTTTGTTATTGTTGATAAAATTTGGTGGCTGGTTAGTCATTTCGAAGTAATAACAATAATAAATCTAAATAATTCACACAGCGCCATCTAGTCCCAAAGTAATCAAAACTTGTTATAGGTGCTAAACATTTTATAAACTATATATGTACTTTTAAAAATACATACTTATTATACCTACATATATGTATAACCCGTGACAAAAAGTACGTCATTTCAATTTCTGCCCGATCAAGAATCGAACCCGGGACTTCTGCGCGACAGACCGTCATGTTAACCACTGAATCATCATCAGGTCATCAAGTAAACAATACAACAAACTAAAACGAACGAATTGTTAGTGCTCAACTAATATACATAACTCAGAAATTATTCATAGGTATTATAGAATTCAAACCCGGTACCTCTCGCTTACGAGTCGGATACCTTAACCACTCGGCCACCGACGCTACCTACAACTTACTTCATGTTCACACATTGTCTAAATATATATATAGGTTTCGTTACGATGTTCTCCCTCACAGAGCATCGGTGAGCATTCTATTAATCTACATAACTCAAAGAGTAATTGGTACATGGCCGCAACTAAAACGTCGGAAATTACGGTAAAGAGAATTGTGAATTTTACCAAATATTTTTAACTTATGCTGATGTATTTCAATTTATATTGTGAGCGCGAGTGTACCTGCGCGAAATTCCCTCCACTGTGCGGATTTGTACCTACGCATGTTTAGCAGCAATAACAGGATTAACGTAACCGCCTCATAATGCGACAATCGCGTAGGGTTTATGGGTACTTAGTTACACAGTCACGACAACGTAGGAATATACCTACATACTTCAGTGGGTACGTTTACGGGTGCCGAAATTCAAAGAAAATCATATATAACCCCTGACCAAATTTTCATAAACTTAAATATTTTCTAAATTACTAAACTGATTTCAATGAAACAAAGCTAAGAACCATCTCGATGAAACTGGCTTTCAAACAGAGAAAACCGCCTTCAAATCAGTCCATCCCTTCGGGAGCAATGACGCACAGATTTCACTCTTTATTCCTACGGATAATGAATTTGGATTAAATTTGTTGAGTAGATACTTAGGCACTTAGATTAGGGTCTGGATTTGGAATAAAACACAGTGGGCTACTTAGAGGATACAAAAGGGTGCAACTTAAAAAAGTACTCACCTGTTGCAACACAGCTACACGCGATGGTTCCTCCCGCGGCGTCGGCGCCGGCGCCCGGCTGCTTCGCCCTCTTCGTCTCTTCTACGGCTCCTTCGCACGATGTTGACCTCTTCATTTTGTAGTCCTCTTTGTTAGTATCTTCATGCAAACATAAACAACAAGTAAGTAGGTACCTAGGTCAATTCCGCTAGGAAAATTCACATAAGTACCTACGCCATTTTGAATCGTCGGCGTCATGTAAAATTTGTTAAGCCGTAGGTTGTATTGTAAACCTGTAAATAGCCCGTGTCAGGAAAAATAGATATCCAAACATACATACCTACACTCGAAAAACATAAGCCTCCTGATGACGCAGTCAAAACAAAAAACCATGTTGAAACACAATACTAAATGGAAGTAGGGCGGCGGCGTCGGCGTGGGTCTAGTGGCAGAGTGCTTGCTAAGCCTATTGACCATTTCATACCTACTTTGTGGTTAATCAAATATCAGTAGGAATCACAATGAACTCATCATCACTTTTAGTCACTGTGGGCGCCGGGCGGAGCGAAGTTGAGCGTGGGTTCAACTAAATTTACAAGAAACACATCGAAACGGCACAATACTATTTTTTTATTCCCCCCTTTCGTATTTTCTAATCGACACAGTATTACATTACATCAAAGAGAATATAGTTAGGACGTACAATTTTACTAATTACATAATTACTACAAGATGATAAAAAAGCATCTCACCTGAAACACGAACAAGAAAATAATGATGGCGTCCCTGCGAAATGGGCGCATTGTACTTCCGGGAATGGCGCAATAATCTAATGAATTAATTCCTTGATAAATACATATAATTTGCAGTCCACGCATTAAATCATCATTTTTAAATGTTCCTTTTGATTTATTAACCACTAAAAAGCACTACAATATGATTAATTTGGTTAAATATGATATTGAGAGTAAATAAAATGATTTAAAACTCTACCCCATCCGTTGAGCCATTAAAGAGTATTGTTTTTGTTTTTCTTTATGGTTTTTCCGTATATCGGTATATCGGCATCTCTTTTTAACGGTGTACGAATAGAAAGTGATGGAAAGCATTGACATTATTCTGCTGCGTTTCATTTGAAAGAAACTGGTTTTTTCGTTTTAGTATATTTTGTCGCGATTACTAATTAATTTTCAACATCAAACTTTTGTTTTGCCAATAATGAATTCTAGACAGTGAGTACAATGCGACACAGATGAATAACGAGTGAAAACGGGTCGTATAGAAAGAAAAAGGTGAAAAAAAATTCACTGACCATGTCAAGTTCATCTGCAATACACAAAACAATCAGGAATCATTATTATATTGGATGAAAGCAGCTGGTACATCGATTCTGGCGTATCCCAGCACATGTGCAGGGACAGTGAATGGCTCAGGCGTGATGTAGTGATATCTGATGGTACGTAAAATCTTGCTGTTCATAATAAACTAAATCTATAGCTAAAACAATAATCTTGGCATCAATGTCCCAGCTGTGCTCTCGCGCAAGGGCCTGGGGTCCGCCTTGTCTGTAATCCAGGATTTGGCAGAACACTCCAACCAACTACTTACACAATCCTTTACTGAAAAAACCTGAATTTGTGGGTTTCATTAGAATGTTTTCCTTCACAATAAGAGTTGGTCTGATTTTCGTTTGAACAGAATAGTTTTTAAAACAAAGTCGCTCAGATCTTTAGAAAATTTCTTTACAATAACCCCAAGAATGAGAATGTTCAATTAATAACTGATTAATTTTTTATGGACTATTTGGTTTCAGGTGTTTCTAAATGGAGCCATAAAATTGACAAATTGCCTGCACAATTAGTGTTGAGCTACTCTGTTGCATCAGAAATGTTTGCAAGGACATGTTAAGGTATGTAAATTTTGCTGTTCATAAACTACTACATAGAGTAATAATCAAATTGGCCTTATGCACACACCTTGTCTGTGATCCAGGATTTGACAGGTGTAGTAAAATGACTGCCATCTGACCTTCATGACCATGATAACAAAGGAACCTAAACACACTGGATCATGATTACACATTTAGTCCCCTGAATACTTAGGTTTCATCACAATGTTTTCCCTCACATTAGTGTTCGAGTAATGAGTAACTACTGCAAAGTAATTGTTTAAAATTAAAAAGGACTAACCAACACTTTACACTTGTGGGTGTCATATAAGGTGACTATGAGACACCATGACATACAGGAGTGTTTTCCATTTTTATAACTTCAACACTGCGTGCCAAGCGTGGAGATTATGGCAATAACCTCCCCTCTCGCTGGAGAGGCCCGAAGTTCTACAGTGGACTGTTGTGGGCTGTGATGATGAAAGAGATGTAACGTTGTTACATATTATTATGTAGGTATGTTGTGTATGTATTTTTATTAATATTACTTGAAATTTTCAGGAACATTGACCACAGAGGTTGCTGTTACAGTGGATTGCAAGACACATCAAATTTTGTGAAGAAGATTTTAGAACAAAATATGTGTATTTACTGCTCTATAATGCTAACAATTAAAAGACAATGAAATAAATCATAGTAAATCATCTGATTCTGAATGAAGTTGATATAGAAGCAACCTGGAAGCAGACATACATATACCTAAGACAACGCTGAAATGCCTGCTGATTCATAACTTCATTCAGAGTCTATATCTAGATACAAAATAGGTATAAGTGTAAAGATTAGTTTTCTTTTATACTATGTTAGTAGGGTACAAGCATAGAGATAGAGTGTGCAAATCTTTGCCAACACGAAATATACTAAGGAAATATCTCTATACCACATTTATGATAATAAATAATATAAATAAATAATAATATTTTATTTTTGCTCTAACGAAGGAAATATCTCTATACCACATTTATGATAATAAATAATATAAATAAATAATAATATTGTATTTTTTATTTATATTCCTGTAAATTAATTAATGTAAGGTTGACTTGAAGAGATATCCTTTAGGGATAAGCTTACCTTTGTACATTGTATTTCGACTATGATTTTATGCAATAAAGAGTATATAAGTATTTACAAGCTTTTATTTAATTTCACCTGTCCCATGATGGAGACGAAAGGTGGCTGTTGGTATTTTTGTATTCTAAAACTATACCTATTCACCCATGTTTGGGTTCGTTTGGTACTCTGATTACGGAGACGGACGGTGGATATTGATATCTTTATATTCCTAAACTATGCCTACAGGATCACCCGTGTTTGGGCTTGTTTGCTTTATATGTATATTAAATAAATTGCAACTTGGCGTGGTAATCAGAGTGATGATGAAGCCGAAAAGGCAGAAGCTTAAAAACTGAGAAATCAATCAAGTTTGAGCTCGTTTGATTAGTGTTGCCGCTTAGAGCTCACGATAGCACCTTTACGTTTTGTTAAAGCAAACTCTACGTTCGAAATATGTGTTAAGGACTTTGTGCACACCCTTGTTTTGAACCACTTCGCATCACACCTTGTAATGAGAATGAGTGTTATCTCCTCGTATGCTTTTATATGGTCTTCAACCAACTCGGCCGTTGTCTCTTTGCTGAGACGGGAGATATAGATCCGACTCGTGGCGACAGCGGCCTTTAATTTGCAACGCTTCGACGATGCAGTGCCGCGTTGGTTGCGCTTCCTCCTCTGGACCAGTATGAATCCGTCTTCATCGACAACGACGTGCAAACAACGGCGGGGGCCGAGGCACAGGGGACGCGCGCAATTGGGTCACTGTTGACGCAGCAATACCGGCGGCACGTGACAAGGCCAATGCGATGCTCAATCCGGCACATTCTTCTGATGCACCGAGCCTATTTTTGAGCTCCGTGACATCGGTTCTCAACAAGGTGATGTCGTTTATGAACACAGTGACATCAATTGGGTGGAAGAGACATCTTTTTGGAATAAACTTACCTTTGTACATTGCATTTTGACTATGTTTCTTTGTTTTTGTGCAATAATGAATATACAAGTATTTACAAGCTTTTATTTAGTTTTAGTTGTTCCATTGTTTATCTAAAAGAAAATTTTGCAAGTTTCTGGTTATTGATCGGGTTGAAGTTTTACATAGGTAGAGATGAGCAAGTTTGAAGAACTTGAACTATGAATTTATGATTTATACCATCGAGATCTTCTGATGATGAAGACGAAAAGGCAAGAGCTTCAAAACTGACACCTTTGATTAGTGTTGCCGCTCAGAGCTCACGATAGCGCCTTTACGTTACGTAAGAGCAAAATCTACGTTCGAAATATGTGTTAAGGATTTTGTGCACACTTTCGTTTTGAACCACTTAATTCTATGTTTTAAATAAATCTTATGTTCTGCAAGCGAACAATTAGTCTTGACAAGTAGGTAGGTAGGTACTTAGATGGACCTATTCATTTGAGAACTTGTTGTCTTGCTTTCAATAAAAAAAACGGGCAATAGTCGAACTCGCGCACCGAGAGATATGTATAATATAATAATACAATATAACGTTTATTTCAGGCAATAAGTTTAAAAGTTTTATACTACGTACGTACCTTATCAAAGCTCATATATTGTTAGTAATACCATTAAACCTAAGTGTTGCTTATTTTCATTGGGATACGTAGAGACGGCGTAGGGGCAACACCGGTTCGTTGTTGGCCCGGCCCAGTTGGTGCGTTGGATATATCTTTCGTCGTTTCCTCGAAGGTGCTGACGCAGCAATACCGGCGGCACGTACCAAAGCCAACTCGATGCGCAATTCGGCACATTCCTTCTCTGATGCACTGAACCTCTTTTTGAGCTCCGTGACATCGGTTCTCAACACGGTGATGTCCTTTAAGAACCGGGTGACATCAATGTGACCGAATGTCACCGGTGGTATCCTGTTGAGATCCCGAGCCACGAAAGTCAGCACGTCGTCGGAGTTAGTTCTTTGCGTCTCCCTCCCCGCGGCGCGCAGTCAGGCGAATGGGCGTCTCGACGGTTTCCCAGAGTACCTATATCTGTGGAAACCTAAAGTTTACGTGCGTGAAGATATGATGCAAGTCAAGTCTGGCGTGCCCCAGGGTTCCCATATTGGCCCGTTGCTATTTAATCTTTTCATTAATGACGTCGTGAAATGTTTTAGAAATTCCAAGAGCTTATTGTACGCGGATGATACAAATTTTTTTGCCTTAGTGAAGTCTACCAGCGATTGCATGCTGCTTCAAGACGATTTGTTGGAATTTTGTAACTATTGTCGCAATAATAAATTAATTTTAAATGTAGACAAATGCTATACCATAACATTTTCTCGTAAAAAACAGACAATCAATTTCAATTATAAAATGTTGGGTAAAAATATAAAGAGGGTAACCGAGGTGCGAGATCTTGGGGTCCAGCTGGATAGTGAACTTCATTTTACATCGCATATTAATAAAATATCTAAAAAACCATATAAAATGCTTGGGTTTATGTTTCGACAGTGTAGTGACTTCAAAAACATAAATACATACATACTTTTATATAATTCGTTGGTTAGAAGTCACCTGGAATATGCCTCCACTGTTTGGAATCCACTATATTCGAAGCACAAATACGAGTTGGAGAAAATACAGAGAAAATTCCTTCGAAGAGTACGCTATAGATTTAATTTATTATAGAACACGAACACTTCAAAATCTAAATAGGGGTAAATCTCTAAAAACTTACTTAAAAACCGGGACTTTATTTATCAGTGGTGACACTACTCTGATTGTTCAGCAATCCCCTCATACATTACACATTTTATATACGTCAACAACACGACGAAAATGCACCTAAAATTATAAATTAAGGAAAATCATAAAAATTTCTTTAAAAACGGGGTAATTTTTCTTCCATGTAAACACTTCTTGAGTAGACACAACGTTATTAAATAACCCAACAATCCCTTCAAACATTACAACTTTCATATACGGCAACAACATGGTGAAAACGCATTTAAAAATTTAAACCAGGTAAATCTCTAAAAAATTCCTTAAAAATGGGGTAAATTTTTTATCTACATAAACACTTCTCGAGTAGCCGGACAATCCCCTCATACATTACAACTTTCATATACGTCAACCTCATGTAATAAATATAAATCGGGGTAAATCTCTAAAAATTTCCCTAAAAATGGGGTAAATTTATCTTCCATGTGAACACTTCTTGAATAACCCAACATTCCCTTCATACATTACAACTTGAATAAACGTCACCATCACGGCGAAAATGCGCTTTAAAATTTAAATCTGATAAAAGTCCAAATTTTCCCAAAAAGTGGGGTAATATTTTTACCTCACCACATACTCATCACTTAGACCTACAAGTCTGCCATACACGCCAACTGCCACAAACATCAGCAACACTAAGAAAATACGAATAAACGTTAAAATAATACCCAAATTGAAACAAAATGGCTTCCACAATCGCCGCCATCTTGATTTTTGTAAAACGTCAAAAAATACATTAAAATACAGGATGCTCGGAGCAAGACTGCATTACAAATTTTTTTCCAGTGTCGACCCAGCCCTGGCAATGAGACCAAGTCGAAAAAATTTGTTTTAGTTTTAACGTCCAGTGTTGCCAGATAAAAAACTTAAAATTACCAAAAAGCCACTAATTATCTCCTCGACCATCGACCCCTATACCAAAAAGTTGCGAAAAGTAATTATTTCAATTTTTTGTATTTTCGGGGAAAATCTCCCAGATTTCCCTAAAATGTGGCAAGTTTTATTGCACAGAGCAACACTACTTGACCGGGCTTACAACCGGCTTATACACTTCAAACCTCGATTAAGGTGGCAACACCGCGAAAAGACGCTCCGAAAAGTGAAATTTCTCGTGCGCTTTTCAAAATGGCCGCCACGGTCGCCGCCATCTTGAATTTTTGTAACACGTCACAAGAATATTATAATACAGGATACTCGGAGCAAGACTGCATCAAAAAAAAATTTCCAGCGTCCACCCAGCCCTCGCTACGGGCCTGTCAATGGAACCATGTCAAAAAAACTTGTTTTTTTTCTCACATCCAGTGTTGCCTGATGAAAAGTTTGAAAATACCAAAAAGACACTAATTCTCTCCCCGACCATCGACCCCTATACCAGAAAGTTGCGAAAAGTAATTATTTCCATTTTTCATATTTTCGGGGAAAATCTCCCAGATTTCCCTAAAACGTGGCAATTTTTATTTTACCGAGCAACACTACTCGGCCGGACCTACAACCGCCTCATACACTACAAACCTCGATTGAAGTGGCAACACCGCGAAAAGACGCTCCGAAATTTGCAATATTTTGTCCGTTTTTCAAAATGGCCGCCACGGCCGCCGCCATCTTTAATTTCGGAGTCTGCTTGCCGAAAACCCTAAATCGAGTACAAAAGCAACGCACCGACGTGATCAAACTCAAAATCCGCCCACAGATTAAAAAATCCCGAGACTCTAAAGTCGGGTCTGAAATTAAAAATTTTCAAACGGCTCCTTCGCAGCGGCCATTTTGTTTTTTCATTTTTTTCAAAGTTGCCCATTTTTTTTTTGTCATGTTGTACCCACCTAGAGAATTTCACCGCAATCGGTTGGAAAACAAAAAAATCGGCCGCCATCTTGGAGCCGCCATCTTGTTTTTTGCAAATGTCGGATTTTTCCCATACTCACCAGAGTCACGTGACCATGTCGCCCATACATCGTTTTCACCTACCTACCCTCCTTCTGGGAGAACAACCATGTCAGTGAGTGAGTGAGTGAGTCAGTCAGTCAGTCAGTGGTAGTCGAAGTTTATATATTATAACTAGTGTTTCGCTCTGTTCTCGGCCAGCAAAGCTGGCCTCGTGGGCTAAGTGCCAGCGGGGGGATGCTTGGGAAGCGTTAATCTTGTAACTTCTCCCTAAAAAACGGGATATTATTTTTGTGTCTGGCAATACTTGAAAACTATGCCGGGGGTCGCTTAAGAAGTGTAAATAATTTAGTCTGTTATTATCGGTCACCCCCGATACGTCTTTTTCCCGAGAAATGGGGAATTCATTTTCACCCTGGTAATATCAGACTTTATTCATAAAAATACCTTATAGTAATATAGTTGTAAAACGTTCATAAGCTAAAACACTCATTAGGTGTTTAAAACGTATTTTAAAATTCTTTATTTATAAACCTCTATTAGCTAAAGGTCTAATAAAATATAGATTGGCATCATCATGTTGTCACTCTGATGAATTTATGGCCTAAACATAAAATCGCTAGTAGCCAAATCTCAAAAAAAAAGTGCAGTGTGCTAAAATTTGTCATCAAAACGGAGATCCAAAGAAAATTATAAAGTCATGGCTGTATAAATGCAACCTTCTTGCTGATTCTCTTTTTCCCAAGAAATGAGGAATTCATTTTCACCTTGGTAATATCAGACTGGCGTCGACTATTAATTGTTTCATGTAGGTCATAAAATTATACTTTTATTGCATAATAGGTCACATATTGTAAAAAAAGTTAAAACGCGCTTAAAATCTAACTTGTATTGCATAACTAATTTAACAAAAATCTGAGTCTTAACAATTATACTGTATAGCAACATTTTGCGTAAGGTCACGGAAGGGAAAAAAAGTAGACCCACTTAACTACTTTCATAGTGATAATTGTCCTAAACACCGAATCCGACTTCGACTATTAATTGTTTCATGTAGGTCACATATTGTAAAAACAATCAAAACGCGTTAAAAATCTAACTATTATTGCATAACTAATTCGACCAATAAGGGTATAAATTTCTGACACAGCAACGCTACTTTGGAAACGCTTACACTGCCAGTGAGAACAACTGTGTCAGTATAAAATTCTGACACATGGCCACGCCACTGGGGAAACGCTTACATTGCCTGTAAGAAACGTCTATAAGTGATTAGGCCAATCAAGATTTACCAAAAATAGGTCTAAATTGTTTTAATGTATAGCAACATCTTGTGTAGAGCAACAGATTGTGCTAAAATTTGTCATCAAAAGGGAGATCCAAAGAAAATTATAGAAGTCATGGCTGTATGAATCTAACCCTCTTGCTGATTCTCTTATTCCCAAGAAATTAGGAATTCATTTTTACCCTGGTAATATCAGACTGGCTTTGACTATTAATTGTTTCATGTAGGTCACATATTGTAAAAACAGTCAAAACGCGCTAAAAATCTAACTTTCATTGCAAAACTTTAACAAAAAACGGGATAAATTTCAGACACATGGCAACGCCACTTGAGAGACGCTTACATTGCCTAGACAAAATGGCTATAAGTGATAAAGCCAATCAAAATTTACCAAAACTCGGAGTTCTAACAGTTTTACTGAATAGCAACATCTTGGGTAGAGTCACGCAAGGGAAAAAGAAGCACACCGACTTAACTACTGTTATAAGGACAACTTTCCTAAACACCGAATCCACAATAAAACTGAGGTACAAATTGTAAATAGTGTAAACTGTTATAATTGTCATAAAACGGGGCAAAATCTTTATTCAAAACAACACGTTACAATGTAAATTTCAAACGGGTAAATACTTGTTCAGGGTATTCTTACGTTTATACTTATAAGCTTATTTATGAGAGCGTCAGTAGCCGGGCAGTTGAGTATCCAACTCGAAAGCGCGAAATGCTCTTACGGTGAGGGAAAACATCGTGATGAAACCTGTAAATTCAGGCAATTGAGGTCAGATGGTAGTCGTTCCACATTAATTACCTGATCGCCAAATTCTGGATCACGGTCAATAAGATGATTTTTAGAAGCTTATAACAGTATTTGTCATTTTTTATGTTATTCGGCAGACATGCGAGCCACTTGATGGAACGTGGTCACCACCGCTTATGGAGATTGGCAACACCAGGGGTGCTACCAATGCGTTGTCCGCCTTTAAGGAAACCTCTATTATACCTCTTGAACTATCCCATGTCATAGTCCTAATGAAACACTGTTACATAAAAAATCTGGTGGCTAAAATAGGAGAATAAACTCCTGTGCTATAGTCACCGTCATAAATTCAGATGTAGCAATATAAACAACACAGTCAAAACGCGCTTTATATTGATAGTGTACAACGTGGAAGAGTCCACGAGACGTCCAGAGTTTTAGAGAAAAGTAACATGTTTATAAAATGTATGTATCTACTCGAGTAGACGTACAGGAAAGTGGTTATTTTCAATTTATGCTACTATCCTTCGGAAGTAACCTTTTATGATATAAAACAATGTTTGTTTCTTCGTTCGTGCGTTGCCACAGCGTTCTACTGATTAAGATAAATCTTTGTCAACTTATTGCTTACACTTATGGGAAAGTTGTAGAGTAGGGTAGGCTAGGGCTACAGTAGAGTAGGATAGTGTCGGACGGGGAAGGCTAGGGTAGGGTAGAAGTAGGAATAGGGTAGGGTATGATGAAGGAGTAGATACTGAAATAAAAACTGAGATAAAAAAGATACTGGTACAATTTGTTGGATATGTAGGGTTTGTAAGATGGGAAAGGGGAATTTTACATAATGATGCGTAGAGGTAGGTTAGGGTAGGGAAGGGGTGGAAGGGGCGGGGTAGACAAGGGGTTATGTGGGGTCGGGTAGGGAAGAGGTAGAGTAAAATAGGGTAGGGTTGGAGTAGTTTAGGTCCTATTCTATCATAATATTGTTGAATATGTAGTGAAGGGGTAGGGAAGGGTTAGGTTAGGTTAGGTTAGGTTAGGTTAATTGCAATGCTCTTACGGTGAGGGAAAACATCTTGATGAAACCTGTAAATTCAGGCAACTGAATATGTAACCATGATCCAAACTGGTCAGATTCCCCTGGTAGCAGGGTCACGGAGATCAGATGGTAGTCGCTCCACTGTAATTACCTGATCGCCAAATTCTGGATCATGGTAAAGGGGGACTCCGGGCCTTCGTTCTGGAGAGCACAACCGGGACATTAACGCCAACATGATGATTTTTATAAGCATATAACAGTATTTTTCTTTTTTTTTATGTTATTTGGCAGACAGGCGGGCCACCTGATGGAAAGTGGTCACCGTCGCCTATGGAGATTGGCAACACCAGGGGTGCTACCAATGCGTTGTCCGCCTTTAAGGAAACCTCTAATATACCTCTTGAACGATCCCATGTCATAGTCCAAAGGAAACACTGTTACATAAAAAATCTGGTGACTAAAATATTGGAAAAAACTCCTGTGCTATAGTCACCGTCAGTATTACAATATAAACAACACTGTCAAAACTCGCTTTATATTGATAGTGTACAACGTGGAAGAGTCCACGCGACGTCCAGAGTTTTAAAGAAAACTAACATGTTTATAAAATGCATGTATCTACTCGAGTAGACGTAGAGGAAAGTGGTCATTTTCAATTTATGGTACTGTCCTTCGAAAGTAACCTTTAATGATATAAAACAATGTTTGTTTCTTCGTTCGTGCGTTGCCACAGCGTTCTACTGATTAAGATAAAACTTTGTCAACTCATTGCTTACACTTATGGGAAAGTTGTAGGGTAGGGTAGGTTAGGGGTACAGTAGGGTAGGATAGGGCAAAGAAGTGTTGAACGGGAAAGGCTAGGGTAGGGTAGAAGTAGGAATAGGGTAGAGTATGATGAAGGAGTAGATACTGAAATAAAAACTGAGATAAAAAAGATACTGTTACAATGTGTTGGATATGTAGGGTATGTAAGATGGGAGAGGGTAGTGTTACATAATTATGCGTAGAGGTAGGTTAGAGTAGGGAAGGGGTGGGAGGGGCGGGGTGGACAAGGGGTTATGTGGGGTCGGGTAGGGAAGAGGTAGAGTAGAGTAGGGTAGGGTTGGAGTAGTTTAAGTCCTACCCTATCATAATATGGTAGGGTATGTAGGGAAGGGGTAGGGAAGGGCTAAATAGAGGTAGAGTAGTAGGGTAGGTTAGGGCGGTAGAAGTTTAGTAGGGTAGGATAGACGGGGATAAAAGGTAGTAGACTAAGGTATGGGAAGAGAAGAATAGCGTAGGGTAGAGAATAGGTACAGGGTGTGGTAAGATAGTAGTTGTAGGGTAAAGTAGGGAAGGGATAGAGTGGTGAGGGACATCGATGGCGACGTCAAGACCTGAATATCTACTGCTTTGGCGAAATGGCAAAATGCCGATAAAGCTGAAGGGACAGGTGTATAAGACCATCATTAGACCTGTTCTCCTTTACGGTAGCGAGACTTGGCCCATATTAGTTTTTAAAATGTATGTATCTACTCGAGTAGACGTAGAGGAAAGTGGTCATTTTCAATTTATAGTACTGTCCTTCGAAAGTAACCTTTCATGATATAAAACAATGTTTGTTTCTTCGTTCGTGCGTTGCCACGGCGTTCTACTGATTATGATAAAACTTTGTCACTTTATTGCTTACACTTATGGGAAAGTTGTAGGGTAGGGTTAGGGGTACTAAATTAAAAACTGAGATAAAAAAGATACTGTTACAATGTGTTGGATATGTAGGGTATGTAAGATGGGATAGGGTAGTGTAACATAATGATGCGTAGAGGTAGGTTAGATGTAGGTTAGGGTAGGAAAGGGGTAGAAGGGGCGGGGTAGACAAGGGGTTATGTGGAGTCGGGTAGGGAAGAGGTAGAGAAGAGTAGGGTAGGGTTGGAGTAGTTTAGGTCCTATTCTATAATAATATGGTTGGGTATGTAGTGAAGGGGTAAAAAAGGGCTAAATAGAGGTAGAGTAGGGTAGGATAGACGGGGATAAAAGGGGATAGGCTAATGTATGGGAAGAGTAAGATAGTGTAGGGTAGGGAATAGTTATATAGTGTGGAAAGGTAGTAGTTGTAGAATTAGGGTAAAGTTTGGGAAAGGTAGGGAAGTAGTAAAGAGGGGTAGGATATGCAAGGGTCAGAGAGGAAGGGAAACGGTAGGGGACGGGTGGAATCGGGGTAGAGTTAGTCGGAGGGGGGTGGGACACGGTAGGTTAAGGTAGGGTAGGATAGAGAAAGGGTAGAGTGGGATAGAGTATGGTAGGTGTATGGTAGGGGTATGGTAGGGCAGAGTATATGTTGCATGTAGGGTAGGGTAGGGAAGGGGTAGTGTGGAGAAGGGTATGTAGGGGGTGGAGTGGGGGAAGGTAGAGAATGATAAGGTTAGGGTAGAGGTAGGTCAGTGTAGAGGATATGGGATAGCGAAGGATATGGTATGGAGAATAAAGTAGGGTGGGATAGGGTATGGGTAGGTGTAGGGAAGGGTCAGTAAAGGTGTAGTAAAGGTCGTGTAGGATAGGATAGAAGTTGAGTAGGATAGGGTAGATAATGGGTATATTAGGGTGGCGTAGGGAAGGGGTGGGGTAGGCAAGTCCAAAGGAAACGCTGTTACATAAAAAATCTGGTGAATAAAATAGGAGAAGAAACTCCAGTGCTATAGTCACTGTCATTCAAATGTAGCAATATAAACAACACAGTTGAAATGCGCTTTATTTTGATAGTGTGCAACGTGGAAGAGTCCACGAAACGTCCAGAGTTTTAGAGAAAAGTAACATGTTTATAAAATATATGTATCTACTCGAGTAGACGTAGAGGAAAGTGGTCATTTTCAATTTATGGTACTGTCCTTCGAAAGTAACCTCTTATGAAATAAAACAATGTTTGTTTCTTCGTTCGTGCGTTGCCACAGCGTTCTACTGATTAAGAGAAAACTTTGTCAACTCATTGCTTACACTTATGGGAAAGTGGTAGGGCAGGGTAGGTTAGGGGTACAGTAGGGTAGGATAGGGCTAGGAAGTGTCGGACGGGGAAGGCTAGGGTAGAAGTAGGAGTAGGGTAGGGTATGATGAAAGAGTAGATACTGAAAAAAAAACTGAGAAAAAAAGATACTGGTACAATGTGTTGGTATGTAGGGTATGTAAGATGGGAAAGGGTGGTGTTACATAATGATGCGTAGAGGTAGGTTAGAGTAGGGAAGGGGTGGAAAGGGCGGGGTAGACAAGGGGTTATGTGGGGTCGGGTAGGGAAGAGTTAGAGTAGAGTAGGGTTGTGATGGAGTAGTTTAATTCCTACCCTATCATAATATGGTTGGGTATGTAGGGAAGGGGTAGGCAAGGGCTAAATAGAGGCAGAGTAGGGTAGGATAGGGCGGTAGAAGTTGAGTAGTGTAGGGTAGACGGGGATAAAAGGTAGTAGACTAAGGTATGGGAAGGGTAGGATAGTAGGGTAGGATAATAGGGTGTGGTAAGGTAGTAGTTGTAGAATGACGGTAAAGTTAACGTAAGGTAGGGAAGTAGTAGAGAGGGGTAGGGTAGGCAAGGGTTAGAGAGGAAGGGGAACGGCAGGGGACGGGTAGGGTAAGGTAGGTGTAGAGTAAGTTAGAGGTAAGGTATGAGGAGGGCAGGATAAGATAGGATAGAGAAGGGTTAGAGTGGGATAAAGTATGGTGTAGGGAAGGGTCGTTTAAGGTGTAGCCGGTAGAGGTCGTGTAGGATAGGATATGGTCGGGTAGAAGTTGAGTAGGATAGGCTAGGTTAGATGAACGGTATAGTGGTGTATGTAGAGTATGTATGGTTGGAGTAGGGTAGTCAAGGTGTAGAGTTACTTTTTTATATCACTAAGGTGGCAAACAAGCTTACGGCCTGCCTGATGTTAAGTATTCACCGCAGCCTATGGACGTTTGCAATACCAGGGGCATCATCCACGCGTTGCTGATTCCGTGAAAACCTTTTACCCCCTTTCTTAAAGAACTCCATATTGTACTCTCCAGGGAAAACCTCTACAAGTAGTTCATTCCACAACCTTAGTGTGCGTAGGAGAAAGTTCCTTTGGAACCGCACAGTTCGCTACCAATTTTTTTCCAAGGTGTGAGGATAAACTCCCTGTCGGTGGCGAGCGGTGTGATGATATAATATAGCTGTGAGTATAGTAAAGTAGTGGTAGAATGTGGTAGGGTTAGGTTATGGCTAGTAGTGAGAATAGGGTAAAATATAGTAGGATATGATAGTTAGGGAAGGGTGCGGTAGAAGTAGGGTCGGGTAGGGAAGGGGTAGATGAGGGTAGGAATGGCAAGGGGTACAGTGGTGTAGGGTAGGAAAGGGATGGAGTGGAGTAGGGTCAGGATTAGGGTAGAGTAAGTTATTGCAAGGTATGGATAGGTAAGGAGTAGATAGGGGTACAATATGTAGGATAGTATGGTAGAAGTTGAGTAGGGTAGGGTAGATAAGGATAACAGAAGGTTAGATTAGGGTATGGGTAGGGTGGGATAGGGTATGTGTAGGGTAGAATAGGTTGTATGTAGGTAAGAGTAGGGATAGAGTGGATAGGGGTCGAGTATATGGTATATGTAGTATATGTAAGGTAGAAAAGGGTAATGAAAGAAAATGCTATGTTACAGATAGTGTGGCGTAGAGAAGAGGTGGGGTAGGCAAGGGTTTGAGAGCAGTACGTAAAGGTATGTGTAGAGTTAGATATTGTTAGGGTATGCGTGTTGTACATTACAACAGTCATATATGTCGACGTATTGTCAGACAGCATCCGAGAATATCACGAGGTACCTCAATGGTATGCTGACGATATTGCGCTGACAGACTCTGACAAGGGGCGACTAACACGAAGTGTAAAAAATTGGAAAGAGGCACTTGAGAACGGCGGTCTGAATATTAATGTGTCGAAAACAGAGTACATGGCTGCAACAGTGCAGATCCCCTACCCGTGCGAATAGGCGATGAGGAAATCAAGGCACGGATCAGGTCAAATACTTGGGATCTGTACTTAGCTTAACCAGGGACATCGATGGCGACGTCAAGACCTGAATATCTACTGCTTGGGCCAAATGGCAAAATGCCGATAAAGCTGAAGGGACAGGTGTATAAGACCATCATTAGACCTGCTCTCCTTTACGGTAGCGAGACTTGGCCCCTATTAGAGTGACACAAGCAGGAGCTGCGCGTCACGGAAATGAAGATGCTGCGATGGATGAGCGGAGTTTCACGGAAGGATCGCTTTCGAAACGCCCACATCCGGGGTAGCCTTGGCGTCCGTGACGCATTTTTCGCATACCGGCAATTTATGTGGGGAACAAATGTCTGCCATGCCGCCCTCGCCGGGGGCGAGAAGCCGGCCCAAAAAGCGATGCCTTGACGTAGTCAAGAATGATATGCGTGTCAATAAGTGCACCACTAAGGATGCCGAAGATCGAGCGAGGTGGGCCAAGAATAGCAGGAAAGCGGACCCTGGGCCCTCGCGTGGACCCTCGGTTGCGCAACCAGGACATAATGCCAAGATGATGATGAGGGTGGTATAAGGAGGGATTAACGTAGGGTAGGGTAGGGAATTGCCTGTGGATGGGAAAGAGAGGGGTTGATCAGGGAAGGAAACCAGTAGGTTAAGGTAGGGTATGTGAAGTGAGGGTAGGATAGGTAACGAAAAGGTAGAGGTAGGGTAGAGTAGGATTGGGTAGTCAAGGGCTTCCCCTTGTAAGTATAGTAGGGTTACAGTAGTTTATGGTCGGATATGGTAGGGTATGCGGCGTAGGGGTTGGAAACGGTTAGAGAGGAGTACGGTTAAGTATGGGTACAGTAGGGTTTAGTAAGGATAGGTTGTACATTACAACTTTTAGAAATGTCAAAAACACAGACAAAATGTTAAAAAAAATATAAATCGAGTAAATCTCTAAAAAATCCCTAAGATCGGGGTAAATTTTTCATGCATGCATGCATGGTGACACTGCTCGAATAGCCCAACAATACCCTCATTCATTACAACCTACATAAACATCAAAATCACAGCCGAAATGTGTTTAAAATATAAATCTCAAGAATTTACATAAAACAGGATAAACCAAACATCCATGTGAATACTTCTTGAGAAACCCGACAATCCCCCCATACATTACAACTTTCATATACGTGTGGCGAAAAAACGCACATAAAAATATAAATCGGGGTAAATCTCAAAAATTTCCCTTAAAACGGGGTAAATTAAACATCCATGTAAACACTTCTTGAAAAACCCGACAATCCCTTCATGAATTACAACTTTCATAAACGTGCGAAAACGAATTTCAAAATATAAATCGGGGTAAATCTCAAAAATATCACTAAAAGCGGGGAAAATTAATCGTCGATGTAAACACTTCTCAAGTAGCCGGATAATCCCCTCATACATTACAACTTTCACATACGTCAGCAACATCGCGAAAATGCAGTTAAAAAAATAAATCATAGTAAATACCAAAAATTTCCCTAAAAATGGGGTAAATTTTTTATACACATAAACACCTCTCAAGAAGCCAGATAATCCGCTCATACATTACAACTTTCATAAACGTCAGCAACACGTCGAAAATGCACTTAATAATATAAATAATAGTAAATGCCAAAAATTTCCCTAAAAACGGGGTAAATTTTTTATCCACATAAATAGCTTTTGAGTAGCCGAATAATTCCCTCATACAATACAACTTGTAAAAACGTCACAGTCACGGCGAAAATGCGCTTTAAAATTCAAATCAGATAAAAGTCAAATTTTTCCCAAAAAGTGGGGTAATATTTTTACCCCTAGCAATACTAATCAATTAGACATACAAGTCTGCCATACACGCCAACTGCTACAAATGTCAGCAACACTAAGAAAATACGAATTAACGTTAAAATAATACTTAAACTAAAACAAAATGGCTTCCACAGCCGCCGCCATCTTGAATTTTTATAAAACGTCAAAAGAATATTAAAATACAGGATCCTCGGAGCAAGACCGCTTTAAATTTTTTTTCCCAGTGTCCACCCAGCCCTCGCTACGGGCCTGGAAAAGAGACCATGTCGAAAAAATTTGTTTTTGTTCTCACATCCAGTGTTGCCCGATAAAAAACTTAAAAATACCAAAAATACACTAATGCTCTCTCCAACCATCGACGTCCGTACCAGAAAGTTGCAAAAAGTAATTATTTCAATATTTTGCATTTTTGGGAAAAATCTCCTAGATTACCCTGAAATATGGGAATTTTTATTGCAACGGGCAACACCACTTGGCCGGGCCTACATCCGCCTCATACACTGCACACTTCGATTCAGGTGGCAACACCGCGAAAAGACGCTCCGAAAAGTGCAATTTCTCATGCGCTTTTCAAAATGGCCGCCACGGCCGCCGCCATCTTGAATTTCAGTAAAACGTCACAAGAATATTATAATACAGGATACTCGGAGCAAGACTGCATCAAAAAAACATTTCCAGCGTCCACCCAGCCCTCGCTACGGGCCTGTCAATGGAACCATGTCGAAAAAAATTGTTTTTGATGTCACTTCCAGTGTTGCCAGATGAAAAATTTTAAAATACCAAAAAGACACTAATTCTCTCCCCGACCATCGACCCTCATACCAGAAAGTTGCGAAAAGTAATTATTTCAATATATTGTATTTTCGGGAAAAATCACCCAGATAATCCTAAAATATGGGAATTTTTATCGCACCGGGCAACACTACCCGGCAGGGCCTACAACCATCACATACACTGCAAACCTCGATTAAGGTGGCAACACCGCGAAAAGACGCTCCGAAAAGTGCAATTTTTTATCCGTTTTTCAAAATGGCCGCCACGGCCGCCGCCATCTTTAATTTCGGAGTCTGCTTGCCAAAAACCCTAAATCGAGTACAAAAGCAACGCACCGACGTGATCAAACTCAAAATCCGGCTACAGATTAAAAAATCCTGAGACTCTAAAGTCGGGTCTGAAATTGAAAATTTTCAAACGGCTTCTGCGCGGCGGCCATCTTGTTTTTTCAACTTTTTCAAAATTGCCCACTTTTTTTTTGTCAATCAGTACCCACCTGGTAAATTTCATCGCAATCGGTTGGAAAACAAAAAAATCAGCCGCCATCTTGGAGCCGCCATCTTGTTTTTTGCAAATGTCGGATTTATCCCATACTTACCAGAGTCACGTGACCATTTCGCCCATACATTGTTTTCACCTACCTACCCTCCTTCTGGGAGAACAACCATGTCAGTGAGTCAGTCAGTCAGTGGTCAGTGGTAGTCGAAGTTTATATATTATAATAATAATAATAATTATGCATTTACGATTAGCCAAGGGCTCCGAACGCCAGAGCCACGATGGATGGATTCGTTTTATCGAAATTTATCGAACGTCGATCCCAATTTGAGAGAGGTGATTTTATCATGTTTAATACATTGTTTAGGGTACCTATTGCCACCTATCGTCTCCAAAGATCAGATCAGCTAATAAACAATTGCATTGAATATTACCGCTCGATCGGAAACCGCCAGATGGCAAACTATAAGACTTAGTCACGAACACAACAAGAAAGGTGAAAGTGAAGATATCTGGAGGAGGGTTCTTCCACTGTGGCCCAGAAAAATTTCAAGGCATACAGGAAATCCAAAGTTAGTGTGTATAGGATTTCGAGCAACTTTGAATGTTCATACCATTCGTGAGTTTTGGAAAGCCACCTCCTTTCCACCCCCACAAACCCACGCCGCTGTCTCTCTTCTATTCTTCTCTCTGTCTTTGAACTTCTACTTAAGCCGTTTTAATTTGCACGCGCCGCTCGGCTGCGCGCTCCACGTATAAAATCGAGTTTTCGACATTCAACGCGCTGAAGGGCATGCGGCAGCGCACAAAATTTGTTTATTTTGGATAGTACGATGACAGTTAATTTTATATTTATTGTACTTAGTAAATTAGACCCTTACGGCTTTTTGAACGGACTGGGTGCATGTACTTGTCTGCTCCTATCGGCGAATGGGAAGCCACTGTAGCTAAACACTAAACTCCGACACATGATAAAACTTGCGGAGGCCGAATACAGTAGTTTTGTAAACGCTCCAATTTATGAAGTTGCTCCTCGGTGATATCAATGAAGCAAGTATCAGTTTAGTCTAAAATAGGCAGCAATAAGGACTGTTTTACATAATGAGTTGGTAAGAGTTACAAACTAATGGTTCTCCCAATACTAACCTATGCCGCAGAGACCTAGCGTCTTTACAAGTGAGACGTCAGTAAGCTTGATAAGTACCTTTCATATGCAGGCAGGATCGTGTGCCCAACGCCGAAGTACTGCGTCGCTCGGAAATGACTAGTATTATAGATTGTCGACCTGAGTGGCTCAGTTGGTTAACATGCCGGTTGCCACGCAGAGGTCCCGGGTTCAATTCCCGGCCGAGCAGAAATGGAAATGATAAATTTTAGATAGATACTAACTCCTTGCCTGCTCTCAAGTCTAAAATAAACTAAAAGGCTATAATGTCGCGCATTTTTAAGTTCCGTTCATTACACGAATGCCATACAAGCCTTCTCAAGTTTTCAAAAGGGCCTTTTCATTACACGAACACCATCTAGACTTTGTTTATTTTCCTATATTTTCAATTTTTCCGTTTTCTAATTAACCATCTATTTTACACACTAGGCACTTCGCGTCTTTGAATTGTGGCTCAAAAACTGATTCAATGAATCACGCGTATAAATTACAACTCCATTATTTTGTATCGGGTTATTCTGAGTGTTGTAAGAATTATATTCCTCTAAAGTTGGAATGATGGGTGAGCTTTACAACCAATACTCCGTCAATATTATTAATATATCAAAGCGAGCTTTGACAGAACCTAACAAGGTTTGATATTGGTCAAAATTTTTATTGATACTTCTTATATTAAGTCGGATAATTTTTAACGATTCATTAAGATGCGCGAGATAGTTGTGACACGTGTCTGGGGAAGATACGTACGATTCAGCCAGTGACATGGTGTCTTAGTTATCTTCAAGTCAAGTCAAATCTTCTTCTCGCGCGTGCGCGGAGCGCACGTGCGGGGAGATCGTATTTGGGCGGTTGCCCACGGACGGTGGTGTGAGACGGGCGGGTCGTAGGGGTGAGCGCCTTCTTCACCTCCCCCGAAGTCGCGCGCGCTGGGTTGGACGGCCCATCCAACGCGACCCACATGGGGGAGGCTTCCGGGTCGCAAGCACGGTGTTTGGGGGCTGCCACTGGCGTGGCAGGGGCATCGCCGGAGCCTCGCAGGATCGTCGACCTCGAGGGGACTTTCCTGCGGCTGCCGGGGGTCTTGTTCGGAGGAGGGGACCGCGGGACTAGGTCGCTCAACGGCACCGCGTGCTGCCCAATTGCAAGCAGCGCTCGGGGCCCGGCGCAGTTAGATCCGTTGATCCGTAGGGACGGAAATGCAACGCCGGGCAGTCGATCCGGTGGGTCGGCGGCCGGTGTCAAGTCAGGTGGGGCGCCGCGAGCGGTGCTCAGCGGCCGAAAAGTCCGGTAGGGGTGGGGTGTAGGGCCTCGACCCGAAGGGAGCCCACCTTCACCCGATGTCGCGTCAGGGAGTGACATCGTCGTGTCCGGTAGTGCGCCGTCGTTGGCGGCGATGAGTCAACAGCGGGTCAGGATGGTTGTGGGGATCGGTTCGATGCGCGCGCGCCCGCACAGCCCGAATCCAGCCCGGCGTTGGCTGGATGGCGGCGGCGGCCCCGCCGGCGGGGGTTGATTGAATCCGTTCGGCGAGGCGCATGTGCTGCGACACAACACCATGTTGTGCGCGACACATTTTTGGGGGCTCGTGTGCGGCTTCGTCGGCTCGGCGGGCGGAGGGAACAGGCGCGCGGTGCTCGACCTCTCGGCGGCTCGGTGCTCGACGGCTGGCTGTAGGCGCGGCGCTTAGTTATCTTGTACACTATCTTCCATTTTTAAACGTATAATGCAGCACAAAGGGGTGCGCAGAAATTATGATGCTCAGGTTTGCAAATAAGTAGTGTATTTATATTTTTAATTTTGTGAACTGAAGATGAGTGGAAGTGTAGTATGAATGTGTTTGTATGGTGAGTTTAATAACACTTATATTAAGAAAATAACGTATAAACAATAATATTATAGAAAGAACTAAAGTAGGTATTAAATAGTTTGATCCAAATAGTCAAATTGCAGTATGTACTTGCGGTTTCCCGTAGATCATTTAGGCATTGTTCAGTTGTTATTTGAATCTGTTTCGCGTTTTCTTCTTTCCTTAAGAAAACTGTCGAATTTGCGATCCAACAGAACTGAGTTATTTTCCTTTAAAAATTTTCTACTTAGGAAGTACAGCCGCTTGGTGGCTAAAGGTAAGTGTTCGTCCACGTAAACTGGTGACCGCTCTCCAGATAAACCAATGTTATGGGTGTGTAATTTATTTTCCAGTTTTTAAGACCTGTTATATTTCCTGGTTGCATGTATAAAGTTATTAAGCTATTACATAGCTTTTATCGCGGGCTTTGAGCGCGGCGACCGAATCAAGAAATTCCGTAACGAAAAAAACCTAACACCCCCCACTCCGACCGGCAAAGCGGTGCGGCGTTGAAAGCCGTGCATCGTCTAACGTCGTTTCAGTTCGGCAGACTTCGGCACGGTGTTTGAGTGCGTGCGACTAGACGTATGCGTGTAGACTAGCTGCTAACTGCTCATAACTGATTCTATCTCTTTTAGACACAATGCTAGGTGAGACAGCGTGCTTTTTGGCCGCGTCCACGAGTGAGTTCGAGCCCGCGACTAGTTGAACCTTACCATATACATACACGATGTATATGGTACGACTGAACGAAGCTCGCACGGATCGAGACGAGCTGCTCCGAAATCGGACGAATACGTAAGCAGCTGTTTGTGAGAAAGTATATAGGTGTATAGGTATCTATCATCTATGTACAACAGTGAATAGCTGTACGCGTAAAGTTTGTGTATAAAGTGTTTTAACTTTAATTAATATCAAAGAAAAAACAATACTGCATAAATAAAATAAATAAACAATTATAATTGCAAGTTGATAAAAAATGCTATGCAATAGCTTTACCGCGGCAGTCCCCGAGTGCCACACGTATTTTTTTATTTATGACGGACTTGAACTCGACCAGAATTGGCCTAATGTTGCCGGGTTTAGCAAGAAGTCGTCGACTGTCCCGTAAGTCGCTGGATTTCAGACTCACACTTAGCCACCTTGGATAAATACCCGATGAGATCAGCGGATTTTTCGTTTTCCCTGGAGGCTGTTTCTAATTTCGATTACCGCCGACCTGGATTAAAACTTCCTGTCTCTGATTTGCCTATCCAAATTATTTATAATTTCCTTATTTTCCTGTTTTTCCTTCTCCAACGTGTTAATTTTAATCCTAAGCTCTTCTATAGATTTTTCTATTTCTGAGTTGGTATTTTTAATTTGCTGTCACTGTGTCTTTAACTCAGACACTTCGGATACTAATTTGGCCAAGATGGTGGTTTGTTCAAGTTTCCATGCTTCGAGCATTGCTTTTAAATCGTTGTAACAATTAGACGGAATGTCATGGGGCTGGATGTCGCACGGCGCAATGACCGCGCCTTCTTAACTTGCTCCGGTTGGTTCTTCAGAAATTAAAACAGCGGTCCCTCCTTTACTCTCTAGAGTTACTTTTGGACTAGAATCCGTAGTTGGGGTACGGGGAACTTTTGGCATTAAGACTTGCTTATTTAATCAAAAACAAAGCAACACAGCAATAGCATAATTCGCGCATATACCGTAGCGACACCTAGGGGCAGCAGTGTGCAGCGCTTTGCAGTGACGTGCGTCAGCCGGCCGTGTGGGGACGTTGTAGCTTCTCGCGCAGAAGCAGATAGGTAATTTTGCCGCGCGCCGCACTGACTTGATGGTAGAGCGGCGACACACGCTGTCTCACACGCAGATGCACCGGGTTCGAGACTCACCGAGGACAGCCCACAGACATAACAGACTAAACACAAATCACAAATATTCCCTGTTCGCTCGCTCTACAATGATTATGAATCTAGCTATCCCGTTTTTTGATCCATTGGAATAAGTTCACGGAAAATTACGCGCGCAACGTTTTGAACGTTCGATATATTGCTCGAGGGCCTAACGACCTGACGTTTCTTTTGAAACATCGGTGTAAATTTTATAATTTCCTAATAAAATTTAAATCAAACCATTTAAAAGACAGTGTAATTTATTGCACAATTATGAGAAAGAGCAAAGTATGGAAATACAAATGGATTATCTTTTCATCGGTAAGTAATTTCATTCGTGATCGCGGCGATTTGGAATCAATTTTAGAAATTGTGATAAAAATAAGCATTGTAATAGTGTGAATTTGCAATAATTGAAATGCTTTACATTAAAACAATATGCCATTAAAGATAGATTTAAAATTATTGCCAAATTGAGCAATATTTCGGTGTCTAAATAGGTACGAAAATATTTTGATGCTGGCAGGGTCGGACTTAGAATTTATTGTATAGAATTGTAATACTCAAATCTTGTAAATAGCGGTCCACAATTTTATATGTATTAGGGTTTCATACCAAAAATATACTTAGATGACCTTTTAAATGTTCATACATTTTATGAAACCACGGATTATCGCGTATTTACGTTTATTTATTTGTTTTTTTTTATTTATTTTTATTTGTTTTTCTAGGTTTCCTAAAGACCACACATGGTGATGTCTGGGTTGCAAATTGAAAGTGCTGCGTTGTTTTTGAAGATTAAGATAATAATTAGATGCAAGTCCCTACGGTCCTGGTGCACCATCAATAAATGAATTTTTACTGAAAATAGAGAATATGCTGCCTGTTTAATATCCTTTTAATTATTATTCTTTGTTTTTTTTTTGAGCAAGCACTGCCGATATCGAAAAGACGGTGGTAGGTATCAGGGCGTGGGTTTGATTCACTAGACACCTTACCTTTTATTATAATGACAAAATTAAATTATAGGTACAAGTTTAAAAAAATGACGAAGTCGTCAGGAGCGAATTATGCCAACAAGTCAGATTTTGTGTGTACGTTACTAGTAGAAAGTCGTAGCAAAATATAACATCTGCAGATGGGCTGCCTTGTTCCGTCCCTGCATTTGCATTAGTGTGTGTGCTATAGAGATGTGTGACATTTTGTCTCGTATTTCAACTCGGATTGTACTCTCTGCTTCTGTATATAAAATTTGTTATCTATGGGACAGCCCAACAAAATGGATTTTTAAGGTAAGTTGGCTTCACTAGTGTCGTCTTACTCGGGCTCCTCCCAGTAGGCGGAGTAATGTAATTTAACACTCACTTGTGGGACAAGGAATTTAAAATTTACAATATCACCTATTACAAAAAAGGTACTCAAAAATAGCAAAACAGATCCGAATCCGTCGGAGGAATAACACGATGCACTATGAACGTGATGCACCATAGTCCAGCAATATAGGCCCCGATGTCAAGTCCCGAAACTCTGCAGCTTGGACCAAATGGCGGGAACTCACAGCAGTCATCTGTGACCCTAAAATCCCTGTCAAGCTGAAAGGGCTTACATACAAGAGTATAATTAGACCTGTGATGCTCTATGGCTGCGAGACATGGCCAGCGCTGACGAAACATGTTTGTGAACTCCACGCCAACGAAATAAAAATGCTGCGGTGGATGTGTGGATGTGTGTGTGTGTTACGCGGCTCGATCGTGTACGTAATGAATACATCCGTGGCAGCCTTCGCGTGAGGGATATCGCAGACAAGACCGATGCGCTGGTTTGGTCACGTGTTGCGTAACCCTCAGGGATACGTGGGAAATAGGTGCCTGAACCTGCCGATATTAGGAAAGAGGCCCCGTGGGCGACCTAAAAAGCGATGGATTGACATTGAAGACGGGGCGAAGTGGAGAAGAATGGGTTGGAAAGCGGACCCTGTCAGAGGCCGGGATGAGCGCTAGAACGATTATGAGTGGGATTCGATCCCTGGACCTTTCGCTTACGAGTCGTTCAATTTTAGAATACAACTGCCTGCGAACGTTATACCGCCCTGACTTAGCCTATTTAAACATATAATGCAGAAAACGTGTACATAATAGATATTGCAGGTAATGAATGGACAATGCGCACCAATATTTCAAACTTTACAGAAAATTTGGAGAATAGTGCTAAAAACTAAAAACTATACAGCGCAAATGCAGAAAAAAAAAATTGTAAGTAGATCACTTTTGAATAATAAAAAAATTATTTACAAAAAGTAATGAAATCCTACCAAAACATAAATGTGAAAATAGGAGCATAGCAAATACGCCACATGCATACCTATAATATTAGTTCCCTCAATTCCTCATGGATTCTGTCGTCAGAATTGGCTTTTGATAAAAATAAGACCATAATGCAAGCATATCCTTTCAAATAAAAAAGATTTTTTCTATTAGTTTTATAAATGACGGAGTTCTGTAGTAACAAAAAACTAATTGAGAACCTCACCCTTTTCTGAAGTCGGTTAATAACAAGAAAATTAAGAAATCTACAACTTTTAACCTCCAACCCCCATAAACGACGGTGCAGTTCTGTTTATAAAATTAATCCATTAAACACGTACCTACCACTAAAACATTACATAGCTTTGGCAAGCCTCATAAGCTCTTAGCGGTTTCACTAAGAAAAAGTTATCAGATCTCATGACAAGACAAGCTCCTTGCTTACGATTTCGTTTATTTGTACAGTATTAATAACTGCTAATTTGTTGAATTGATGTAAGCACGCAGCTAGATCACAATGTGGGAGGGCATGAAGGGTGGAGAACATTTTGTAATTTAATAACGAACTAATCTAATATTTTAATACGCAACGATGTGCCAATTGGAAGATTTTGCTCCAAATTTCTTTGCAGGCGTTTGAACACTCTTAAATGCAATCTCGGAAGATAATTCCAATCCAGGTATTTGAATTGAACCATCTTAGTCCTGCTCGATTCAGGCATTCGCGAGATCCAGCAGGGTGGACTTAGAACCCAAAAACCAATCGTAATAAAGACCTCGTTTAAATGGTTTTAATTTTTACCCAAATAATCTAGCTATTTGTACATTTAAAATGGTTTATTAGTGCTTAGACCTAAAGATTAAGACAAACTAACACTCTCAAATCAACATCAACATAAATTTAAATAATTACGTAACCACAAACACGTAAAGGTCTTTAATTCTCGTAAACATCTTAAGAAAATTAAACATCATTTTGAAAATACACTCGTAAGCATAACTATCGAACTACCCGATATTTTTCCCTATACGCTCATACATTTCTGGCGTTACAAATCAGTCTTTAACTTCATCATCATCATATTATCCAAAAGACCAGGCCTTCCCCAGAGATCTCTACAAAGGACGTTCCTGTGCCTTCCGCATCCAGCTGGTACCTCCGATCTTTACCAGGTCGTCGATCCACCTTGTGGGAGGCCTACCCACGCTGCGTCTTCCACTACGTGGTCCATAAATACTTAATCAATTTTAATAATGTTTTTGCGGTTTTATATGCAATGAGACAAAAATTACCTCTGTATTTACTGTATGATCCCGGTATTTCGGGATCCCGGTATCCCGGTCTTGCATTCTCTACTCCTAACTATATAATGCCTTGCGCTTATTTTATTTGGCTAAATACAGTCGTCTCAAGTGGAATGTATTCCTCATAATAAAATAAAATTTATTTTTAAACAACGACCAAAAAATAGTGGTGTTATAAGTATGGCGTGTATCTGTGGATCTGTCTGTAGTATCGTAGCTCCCGAACGGATGGACGCAAGCAGAGTGTCGTGCGCCATGGCGGCGTATTATCGCATGAAATCATGCGACGGTAAGGTCCACGTTTTTTTTCCACTTGAATAATATTTAGAGTAGCATAATATATGCAACTAGATAATAAACACATAGGGAAGAGTTCTAATTTTTCTATTAACGGTTTTTTTGGTTTATAGTTGTCATCGAAAAAACTACCATGCCTACGGACACACCTCTAGTCTCAAAATAAAGGTAATCATTTCCCATGACTTTCCGCGTGGATATCTCATACCTGATATTTTGGTCTAAAATTGACTTTTCACATTTTTTCATTTTTGTTCGAAAAGCAAATTTTGAGAGGCCTGTATCTTGGGAGTTATTAGACGTAGAAAACTGAATTAATCCTCAAACTATCGAGGATTTTCTTTACTTTAAAAAAGTATTGGTGAACTTTCTCGTCAGTCTTTCTATGTGTATTTTTTTGCATTAAACTAAAAAAAGTGATAAAAATGACCGGATTTTTAGATGCTTACATTATAGAGTGCTGCAAAATCTGAATAAATTCTACGGGGACTCACCATATCAAAAAGCAAGTTTACAGATTTTTGTGTAAGTTATGACCGATTAAAGTCTTTCACCAGTCAGAGTACAAACCAAACGAAGCAAGACTAATCAGTAGTTTAAGAATTATTAAGGACACCTTCAAATCTATATCAACAGATCAGTTGGATAGCATAACCTTGCATTGTCACCTAACTTACATTTGTATGCAAAATTGCAGCTCAATCGGGAACCTGAAAGCGGGAAATGGCTCAAATTGAACTTCCAACAATTTAATTACGTACAAACGTAAATAAATAAAAGCTAGTAACATAGTTAATTGCTTTTCTCGAAATTGAATGCGTTTCTTACAGGACCGGAAAGCTAATACGAAAGATATTAAAAAATATTAGATAGCGTTCGTGTAATGAACGAAACTTAAAAAAATGTCCACGAGTCTTGCGGAACGGAGTTCGTGTATTGAACTTCAAAAGTGCCAACCAAATAGTTCCCGTAAACTGATGCGTAGGATAGAGTTCGTGTAATGAATATCCTATTGCCTTATGAGGAAACATTACTACATTTCTACGTATTGGTTTACGTCACGCGTAGAGAGAGAGAAACGTGTTTCCATTCCATTTTTATTAGATCAATCACGTATCGTGACGACGAGTATCAATCACGTATCGTGGCGAGTCAACAATTTAACCTTGGCATATTGCTCAATGGAACACAGGCGAAAGAAAACAAAAGACTGTAATAAAAACAATCTCATCTGACACATCAAAACACAACTTATGAAAGTGCTTTTCCAATTAGTTGTATCTACCTATTCGTGGATTTTGTAAGCCATTTCTATTTGACGACTATACTGTATTTGCTCTATTAGGCGCCGCTGCTCGGCCGCGCCCTACGTAGTTAAAAACGGTCTTACGACGTTCAACGCGCGGGAGGCACGTAAAGGCAGCGCACGGTGCTTGTTTGTTGGAGCGCGTAACGGCTGGGGGGCTAAGTTTGTGTTGACTGCTGTGTTTTGTTTTTTTATTATTTTGAATAGTGTAATTTTACAAGCATTTATTTAACTTTACTTGTATGTTATGGAATCTTGGAAGCGTAGTTTGACCCACTTCCCTGCATTTAATTGAGATATAATTTGGGATACCTATGTAACTTGGATGACAATGCATTACTATGTTCCCATGGAACTGGTCTGATGATGGAGTAGGAAGGTGCTCATAGGAATGCAACAAGATAATCCCATCGTGTATGGACTCTTAGGAATGGGCTTGGTGAGTACTATACCCCTACCCCTTAGATGACATTCAAGGTCTAATTATGATGACAGAAGGTGGAAATAGGAACTAGGAGGATTTTTAACCTACTGTGCGACGCAAAGGAGGGTAATGTGTTTAAGAGCTTAGATATGTATGTATGTTTGTTATTTTGTGGCACTCTAGCGAACAAACGCGACTACCAGCCGCCATTTTGTGTAAAATAAAAACTAAAATCGACGAACTATGGCATGTAGGGTATCGTTGAATAGGTATAGAAAAATCACATTTAGGATTATCTTACAATTTTTCATTTAAAACGACGGTTTAGGATCTATAATGATTTACCATTCTCACTTACGCTTTTATGGTACCGATCATTATCTAACATAATAAGCAGAAAGTAAAAAAGTAGTACAAAAACTAAAAAACCCGACTGCTGTAACAAATTGAAAAGTTAGTAACAAGCCGAATGCTGTAAGTGAATAGGTGTATAAAGTGCAAACATTAGTTTATTTTAGACTTGAGAACAGGCAAGGGAGTTAGTATCTATCTAAAATTTATCATTTCCATTTCTGCTCGGCCGGGAATCGAACCCGGGACCTCTGCGTGGCAACCGGCATGTTAACCAACTGAGCCACTCAGGTCGACAATCTATAATACTAGTCATTCCCGAGCGACGCAGTACTTCGGCGTTGGGCACACGATCCTGCCTGCATATGAAAGGTATCAAGCTTACTGACGTCTCACTTGTAAAGACGCTAGGTCTCTGCGGCATAGGTTAGTATTGGGAGAACCATTAGTTTGTAACTCTTACCAACTCATTATGTAAAACAGTCCTTATTGCTGCCTATTTTAGACTAAACTGATACTTGCTTCATTGATATCACCGAGGAGCAACTTCATAAATTGGAGCGTTTACAAAACTACTGTATTCGGCCTCCGCAAGTTTTATCATGTGTCGGAGTTTAGTGTTTAGCTACAGTGGCTTCCCATTCGCCGATAGGAGCAGACAAGTACATGGACCCAGTCCGTTCAAAAAGCCGTAAGGGTCTAATTTACTAAGTACAATAAATATAAAATTAACTGTCATCGTACTATCCAAAATAAACAAAATAAACAAATTTTGTGCGCTGCCGCATGCCCTTCAGCGCGTTGAATGTCGAAAACTCGATTTTATACGTGGAGCGCGCAGCCGAGCGGCGCGTGCAAATTAAAACGGCTTAAGTAGAAGTTCAAAGACAGAGAGAAGAAGAGAAGAGAGACAGCGGCGTGGGTTTGTGGGGGTGGAAAGGAGGTGGCTTTCCAAAACTCACGAATGGTATGAACATTCAAAGTTGCTCGAAATCCTATACACACTCACTTTGGATTTCCTGTATGCCTTGAAATTTTTCTGGGCCACAGTGGAAGAACCCTCCTCCAGATATCTTCACTTTCACCTTTCTTGTTGTGTTCGTGACTAAGTCTTATAGTTTGCCATCTGGCGGTTTCCGATCGAGCGGTAATATTCAATGCAATTGTTTATTAGCTGATCTGATCTTTGGAGACGATAGGTGGCAATAGGTACCCTAAACAATGTATTAAAGATGATAAAATCACCTCTCTCAAATTGGGATCGACGTTCGATAAATTTCGATGAAACGAATCCATCCATCCTGGCTCTGGCGTTCGGAGCCCTTGGCTAATCGTAAATGCATAATATATATACAATATATGCATGGTTATGATGTGATGTAGTTTAGGTTTAGAGCTTATTGTGTGTAACGACCAATAGGCAGAATTCTAGTAATTACTCCTTGTAAGAACACCGTACTCTCTAAAAGGCTATATGTCGCGCATTTTTAAGTTCCGTTCATTACACGAATGCCATACAAGCCTTCCCAAGTTTTCAAAAGGGCCTTTTCATTACACGAACACCATCCAGACTTTGTTTATTTTCCTATATTTTCAATTTTCTAATTAACCATCTATTTTACACACTAGGCACTTCGCGTCTTTGAATTGTGGCTCAAAAACTGATTCAATGAATCACGCGTATAAATTACAACTCCATTATTTTGTATCGGGTTATTCTGAGTGTTGTAAGAATTATATTCCTCTAAAGTTGGAATGATGGGTGAGCTTTACAACCAATACTCCGTCAATATTATTAATATATCAAAGCGAGCTTTGACAGAACCTAACAAGGTTTGATATTGGTCAAAATTTTTATTGATACTTCTTATATTAAGTCGGATAATTTTTAACGATTCATTAAGATGCGCGAGATAGTTGTGACACGTGTCTGGGGAAGATACGTACGATTCAGCCAGTGACATGGTGTCTTAGTTATCTTCAAGTCAAGTCAAATCTTCTTCTCGCGCGTGCGCGGAGCGCACGTGCGGGGAGATCGTATTTGGGCGGTTGCCCACGGACGGTGGTGTGAGACGGGCGGGTCGTAAGGTTAAGCGCCTTCTTCACCTCCCCCGAAGTCGCGCGCGCTGGGTTGGACAGCCCATCCAACGCGACCCACATGGGGGAGGCTTCCGGGTCGCAAGCACGGTGTTTGGGGGCTGCCACTGGCGTGGCAGGGGCATCGCCGGAGCCTCGCAGGATCGTCGACCTCGAGGGGACTTTCCTGCGGCTGCCGGGGGTCTTGTTCGAAGGAGGGGACCGCGGGACTAGGTCGCTCAACGGCACCGCGTGCTGCCCAATTGCAAGCAGCGCTCGGGGCCCGGCGCAGTTAGATCCGTTGATCCGTAGGGACGGAAATGCAACGCCGGGCAGTCGATCCGGTGGGTCGGCGGCCGGTGTCAAGTCAGGTGGGGCGCCGCGAGCGGTGCTCAGCGGCCGAAAAGTCCGGTAGGGGTGGGGTGTAGGGCCTCGACCCGAAGGGAGCCCACCTTCACCCGATGTCGCGTCACTCCGGAAGGTGGTCATAGGAATGCAACAAGATAATCCCATCGTGTATGGACTCTTAGGAATGGGCTTGGTGAGTACTATACCCCTACCCCTTAGATGACATTCAAGGTCTAATTATGATGACAGAAGGTGGAAATAGGAACTAGGAGGATTTTTAACCTACTGTGCGACGCAAAGGAGGGTAATGTGTTTAAGAGCTTAGATATGTATGTATGTTTGTTATTTTGTGGCACTCTAGCGAACAAACGCGACTACCAGCCGCCATTTTGTGTAAAACAAAAACTAAAATCGACAAACTATGGCATGTAGGGTATCGTTGAATAGGTATAGAAAAATCACATTTAGGATTATCTTACAATTTTTAATTTAAAACGACCGTTTAGGATCTATAATGATTTACCATTCTCACTTACGCTTTTATGGTACCGATCATTATCTAACATAATAAGCAGAAAGTACAAAAGTAGTACAAAAACTAAAAAACCCGACTGCTATAACAAATTGAAAAGTTAGTAACAAGCCGAATGCTGTAAGTGAATAGGTGTATAAAGTGCAAACATTAGTTTATTTTAATCGTCGTCAAATAGAAATGGCTTACAAAATCCACGAATAGGTAGATACAACTAATTGGAAAAGCACTTTCATAAGTTGTGTTTTGATGTGTCAGATGATTGTTTTTATTACAGTCTTTTGTTTTCTTTCGCCTGTTCCATTGAGCAAAATGCCAAGGTTAAATTGTTGACTCGCCACGATACGTGATTGATACTCGTCGTCACGATACGTGATTGATCTAATAAAAATGGAATGGAAACACGTTTCTCTCTCTCTACGCGTGACGTAAACCAATACGTAGAAATGTAGTAATGTTTCCTCATAAGGCAATAGGATATTCATTACACGAACTCTATCCTACGCATCAGTTTACGGGAACTATTTGGTTGGCACTTTTGAAGTTCAATACACGAACTCCTTTCCGCAAGACTCGTGGACATTTTTTTTGAAGTTTCGTTCATTACACGAACGCTATCTAACATTTTTTAATATCTTTCGTATTAGCTTTCCGGTCCTGTAAGAAACGCATTCAATTTCGAGAAAAGCAATTAACTATGTTACTAGCTTTTATTTATTTACGTTTGTACGTAATTAAATTGTTGGAAGCCATTTCCCGCTTTCAGGTTCCCGATTGAGCTGCAATTTTGCATACAAATGTAAGTTAGGTGATAATGCAAGGTTATGCTATCCAACTGATCTGTTGATATAGATTTGAAGGTGTCCTTAATAATTCTTAAACTACTGATTAGTCTTGCTTCGTTTGGTTTGTACTCTGACTGGTGAAAGACTTTAATCGGTCATAACTTACACAAAAATCTGTAAACTTGCTTTTTGATATGGTGAGTCCCCGTAGAATTTATTCAGATTTTGCAGCACTCTATAATGTAAGCATCTAAAAATCCGGTCATTTTTATCACTTTTTTTAGTTTAATGCAAAAAAATACACATAGAAAGACTGACGAGAAAGTTCACCAATACTTTTTTAAAGTAAAGAAAATCCTCGATAGTTTGAGGATTAATTCAGTTTTCTACGTCTAATAACTCCCAAGATACAGGCCTCTCAAAATTTGCTTTTTGAACAAAAATGAAAAAATGTGAAAAGTCAATTTTAGACCAAAATATCAGGTATGAGATATCCACGCGGAAAGTCATGGGAAATGATTACCTTTATTTTGAGACTAGAGGTGTGTCCGTAGGCATGGTAGTTTTTTCGATGACAACTATAAACCAAAAAAACCGTTAATAGAAATATTAGAACTCTTCCCTATGTGTTTATTATCTAGTTGCATATATTATGCTACTCTAAATATTATTCAAGTGGAAAAAAAACGTGGACCTTACCGTCGCATGATTTCATGCGATAATACGCCGCCATGGCGCACGACACTCTGCTTGCGTCCATCCGTTCGGGAGCTACGATACTACAGACAGATCCACAGATACACGCCAAACTTATAACACCAATATTGTTTGGTCGTTGATTAAAAAAAAATCCTATTTTATGAGGAATACATTCCACTCGAGACGATTGTATTTAGCCAAATAAAATAAGCGCAAGGCGTTATATAGTTAGGAGTAGAGAATGCCAGACCGGGATACCGGGATCCCGAAATACCGGGATCATACAGTAAATACAGAGGTAATTTTTGTCTAATTGCATATAAAACCGCAAAAACATAATTAAAATTGATTAAGTATTTATGGACCACGTAGTGGAAGACGCAGCGTGGGTAGGCCTCCCACAAGGTGGATCGACGACCTGGTAAAGATTGGAGGTACCAGCTGGATGCGGAAGGCACAGGACCGTCCTTTGTAGAGATCTCTGGGGAAGGCCTGGTCTTTTGGCTAATATCATGATGATGAAGTTAAAGACTGATTTGTAACGCCAGAAATGTATGAGCGTGTTAGATATAAGGTATTTTAGTATATTTTAATTGTTATTTAAAGTTACATATATATTGAAAACTATCGTGATTATTAATAATTAACATTTCAAAATACTTTCATAAAACATTTTACCAACTTCAGAACGAAATGTCTGGATTTCTGAACGATTGTGACTTTTGATCAGATTAAATACTGTTTATGAGAAACTTCCTTAATTAATTATGTAATAAATTTATTATAATGTTAAAAATGTTAAAAGTATTGTAATACATTAAATTAACATGTAAGCTAGCTATCATTAAATTTAGGAGACCGGAAATGAGAATAAGAATGACATTTCCAGCTAGATAGCTAGTATAAAGGTTCAGTCGTGACAGTGAGAGGGACCTTTTGCTCCAGAGCCGGCACAGAGTTAAGTACACTTGCATTGTATTATTGTTGCTTTATATTTTGTATTAGTTTTATTTATTTATATAATCGGTTATTTATTGAATCGTACGTAATACCACTGTCCCATTTTTAAAGGATAAATATTTGGTTTGTGATCGATAATTGTGTCATTACATTTGATTACAATTTTGCATAAATGTTGTTTACCAATGGTACTTTGTTTGTTTTATAAAATCTCGTTTAATTCAGCTAATGTTGTTTAAATAAATACCTCATTTTATAACGGATTACATTGCTTATTAAAATATACCTAATATGTTTAAAATATGCTTTTGTTTGATTAAATAATGTCCACTAGAATAATACTTTATCCTAGATAACAAATAGCACTACCTCCATGAACTACATTTTACATGACATAGATATATATTTATTAATATGCTGTTGTTTACCTAATTTAGCGTTTTCCATATATTTCTCTGGGGTTTTGGATAAATACTCACATCATCATCATATCAGCCAGAAGACGCCCACTGCTGGGCATAGGCCTCCCCCAGAGATCTCCTCAAAGGCCGGTCCTGTGCTTTTCGCATCCAGCTGGTGTAAATACTCACACTCTGATATTATTCTGTAGCTTAATTACTAAGAAAAAGGTTTATACTAATAAAAGTCACTATATTTATTTATTTAACTGTTTATTGTACACAATAATTATATACAGAGAAATATAACAGTATAGAAGACACAACAGGCGCTGCTTATTTCTAAAAAGAAATTTCTATAATTATAAGAAGGACATATATTAAATCTAATATCGGAAGTGGGATTCGTTAACTCTTTATATCGATATAAAAATCACTATTTTGCAGATTCTGCGCCATGGGCGGACCATTCTACGAAGCATCTTGCAAATCGCCGACGACGGTGTTTGGAACGACCAATTGACGTCGGAGGGATCGAGGGACCGAAGAACCAAAGGAAATGTGCTGTGCTGTCTTCGCGGACCATCGCTGTCAAGAGCTTCGCAGATCCTGGTTGAAATCGTCACCCGGAACAGCATCACCAAAGCTGTCATGGCCAGGTAATACCCCGAACGGTTCTGTATCTGAACATCTTGGACGCCAGGACATCTACTGCTGGACATAGGCTCCTCCCCCTGGCCTTCCGCATCGATCGGCTTGGTGCCCTTACATCCACCAGTTCCGTCCATCTCCTGGAGCTGTCCTACACTATAATTTTCTGTATGTGATCGCCATTCGAAGACCTTTGTGCCTCATTGACCATCGGTCCTATAAAATTTTGTGGCCAGCCCAATGCCAGTTTAGTTTTGAAACTCGTGGAAACTATGCCGGTGACTTCTGCATCCACTATGGCACAAATCCTGGACACTTTGGAATCACGATTCGAGCGTCACTTCATCGAGATATAAAACGCCGCTTTTATTCTAATATTTTTTATCTACACTCAAAGCGTAATGTTCCAATTACATATTCAAATACAGTTGTTTAAGGATACACTTTTTTCACGCCAGTCTATAAAAATTTAAAAAATTACTTTTCGATACAGCATTTTCCATACTATTTTCATTACAGCTGTATCGAAAAATAACTTTTTAATCATTATGCAACACCTTTCTTTTTTAAATTTTTGTCGGACGCCGGGACACGGCTAAATGTAGGCTGAATACCTAATTGTCTTCAACAAATTCAAAATTCCTGTTTATATTTGTGATCAGTTCATAGTCTGTGGTTGTGATTGTGTACATTTGGAATCATTTTCCCGCTAAACAGAATATTTTTTCTAATTGTTGTAATTTGTGTTTGTGAATGTTTTTTCTTGTTTGAAGCAAATAAATAGAAAAATGTGAAAGAAGTGAAGTGAATTTCGCTTGATATCCTCGACGCGTAGATACAACAGAACTGACTCGCAGTTGCTTCCAGCAAAGTTGAAAAAATTATAGGTACCAAATTTTAACATGAAAATATGAGTGTAGATAAAGTAGTGTATGCAACTGCATATAATTAGGTATTAAAACACTCGTGTCAAACTATTATCATACTCGGCTACGCCTCCTATGATAAACAGACACTCATGTTTTAATACCCCCTTTTATATGACAGTTGCATAAACTACTATAGAATTGCAAAACATTTATGTAAGAATGGCATCCTTAATTAGCAAAAGAACACCACATCGTAATTGTTTAGCCCTCTTTTCCATGCTAAAAACTACGTAAACGAAAGTAAAATGTTTCAAGCAATTTTTCTTGTGCGGTTGACCGATAAAAACTTGCAAAGTTTTCCAAATATAAGTTAAAGATAATCGGAAACTTTATAGTCCCGTAAATTTCGATAGGTATCTTTATATGATAGTCAACTTAAGTACCTACTTGTAATAGTCGGACCTAGTGTTTTTGGAAATGGAAACACACATATTATTTTCCATTATTGTAGGTAGTCTTCGCATTTCTACACAGTCAATGCAAAAATTAGTCTTGTATAAGAAGAAATAACCGATTATAATTATGAATGACCGATGAAATAACCTTTAACATAAGATGTAAACGTAACATACCGGTTACTCATATTGGAAAATATTAAAATCATTGACTGGGTGGAAATGCTGTAGATACCTTCTTCCAACATTGAACTACGAGTATGTTTGAGTTGATATTTATGAGACAATTTTTCGAAGCTCCTGGTCCACAGTTCCCAATGAAAGTGTTGTTTTAACAATTGTCCCTAATTTACGAGAACTTTTATTTTTCCTGTCAAAAATACTATGTTACGTATTTTGTTGCACAATGTTTCCAACATGTTGCATATCTTTAAAAATCACTAAAATTTAAGAAGAGGTTTGCATTATTATTAATATTGGATTATCAATTCCCTAAATGCTTATTTGTCAAAATCTTATTTCAGTACGTACCTTTGGATCTACAAAGGATATATAAGTTGAATATTACGAATCTTTTCATTTATTGCCCTTTAGACACAATTTGTTGTACATTTTCTTTTTACATTATATCCCGTAAATACTTAAATTTCCGTTTAAAATTCCCGATCCCTATTTTACAAGGTGGCTCAAACCAGCAAAAAAAATTGTGATGCAAAAAATAAAAATCATAGGGTCGGCACAGTAGATATAATCAAGGTTGTACCGTTATAACACTTGACGTTTAGCAAATTTCAGTCCTAGATCAACAAATTACTTAAATCATGACATTCATGATAGGGAATTGAGAAGAATGATAAATAAATAATCCATTAAATTTCTTGAACAAGAATTTAGACTTTGCATAAAGGCGCTTCTCCGCCGAAAGGTGGCAACATTTTGTCATCAACACGTGTTGACAACACAAAGTTTTGTTCGGTGGATACGCAGCTTAACGCAAAATATTTATTTTGTTTGCTACATTTTAATTTCAACAATCTTTCACGATACAATAAATATTCAATTCAAGCTATTTATTAAAGTACCTACATAGACACGATTCGTGTAAAAAAAAAAATGTTTGCCTACCTTTGTTTGCATAAACTATATTTCGCTTATCTACCGCTAGTGGTCTCGAAACAAAACGTCAGAAATGGCCGAGCGAATTGAAAAAGTAGGTACTACCTGCAATGACGTCATTCATATTTTTTTGTCGATTGATCGTATCGTTAATAATATTCGATTTCAGTAGCAGCGGATTCGATTCCCGCCCGAGTAGAAATTGAAGTAATTACTAATTAGGTACCATAAAAATCTGCTCCGTATCTGCGTGATGTTTCGCATTCCATTAACCACAGGATATTGTTATTTAAATTGATATTTTGGTGGTATAAATTGCGATGTGGGTCTATAATTACAACGCTATTGAAGATGCTATTCAGTTTGAATTATTTCATCAATCGTAATTTCATTCGTAAATTCAAAGAAAGTTTGTGTACAATATTTGATAGAAAATCCTAATGATGTACAACTTTTGAAATGCCACCAGTTATTCAGTCACATGTAATAAGTAAATAATTCGATAAAAAGAAGTAAAAGTGTAATAACTTTAAAAATGCCAATTATGACATGATTATATAGATTGTTTGAATCCAGCTGTGGGAAACCGTGTTACAATATGGCTGCTAGGTAGTAAGCTTGGTGTGGCTTTGGCTTCACGGGCAGCGGTGATTGCAGCCAGCACCTGGATGCTTATACTGAACGTTGTTGCTAGGTAGTGAGCTTGGTTAAGTTCACTTCTCGGGCAGAATGATGGGACCATACCTGGAAGGCTACTACTAAATATTGCTGCTAGGTATTTGGCTTGGTGTGGCTTTGGCTTCACGGGCAGCGGTGATTGCAGCCAGCACCTTGGAAGGCCTATACTGAACTTTGCTGTCTAGGTAGTAAGCTTGATGTTGGCAAGATGACCTTCACCGGGCAGCAGTCACGCTGCCAACATCTTTATGCGTCTACCGAAACTTAGCTGTGCAAGGTAGTAATCCTGATGTTTGGTCATTGTATCACGGGCGGCGGTGATGGGCCAACATTACAGGTTACTACTCAAACCAAATAATAATATTGTAATGCGATTCTTCATGACTATATTTGAACTTAGCTATAATTCTGTAACCTCGAGAATAGTTTATAATTATTTACTTTATTTAACCTTGGCTATAATTCTGAAACGTCGAGAATAATTTTTAATAATTCAGCATAAAAGATTACACTGATAAATAAAGTTTTGCTAGTCCCATAGACGATGCTAATCTGGTTTTCCTCGGCACTGGTGAGGAAATTGGCATCGCGGGACAAATGACTTTGAAAGTACAGACCAGTATTTGGTTACTTAAAAATGTGCACAATAAAATTAACTGCAATATATTTTAATTGTTATAAAAGCCAAATACCGATATGATTTTTATACTTTACAAGTTGTGATTGAATTATTTGTGGCATTGCAAGAAGTTATTATTTTCTGAAATTCTGATTCCTGTGATTTTACGTTGCTGGAATTTTGTGGTTAATTTACCTATTTGTGGTATAATATTTTGTTGAGTCGTTTTAAATAAGTAAATGACACAAAATAAAACATTAATATATTTTGAAGTAGATATTTGTAACATACATCTAAAATTTGATTCACAAATGGAAATTTGTCCTAAGTTTGATATAAATAGGTACTTCAGGGACGAAGTACTTGTCAGTACGGCCGTGTTAGATATAAGGTATTTTAGTATATTTTAATTGTTATTTAAAGTTACATATATATTGAAAACTATCGTGATTATTAATAATTAACATTTCAAAATACTTTCATAAAACATTTTACCAACTTCAGAACGAAATGTCTGGATTTCTGAACGATTGTGACTTTTGATCAGATTAAATACTGTTTATGAGAAACTTCCTTAATTAATTATGTAATAAATTTATTATAATGTTAAAAATGTTAAAAGTATTGTAATACATTAAATTAACATGTAAGCTAGCTATCATTAAATTTAGGAGACCGGAAATGAGAATAAGAATGACATTTCCAGCTAGATAGCTAGTATAAAGGTTCAGTCGTGACAGTGAGAGGGACCTTTTGCTCCAGAGCCGGCACAGAGTTAAGTACCTACACTTGCATTGTATTATTGTTGCTTTATATTTTGTATTAGTTTTATTTATTTATATAATCGGTTATTTATTGAATCGTACATAATACCACTGTCCCATTTTTAAAGGATAAATATTTGGTTTGTGATCGATAATTGTGTCATTATATTTGATTAGAATTTTGCATAAATGTTGTTTACCAATGGTAGGTACTTTGTTTGTTATATAAAATCTCGTTTAATTCAGCTAATGTTGTTTAAATAAATGCCTCATTTTATAATGGATTACATTGCTTATTAAAATATACCTAATATGTTTAAAATATGCTTTTGTTTGATTAAATAATGTTCACTAGAATAATACTTTATCCTAGATAACAAATAGCACTACCTCCATGAACTACATTCTACATGACATAGATATATATTTATTAATATGCTCTTGTTTACCTAATTTAGCGTTTTCCATATATTTCTCTGGGGTTTTGGATAAATACGTTATTATTCTGTTATTATTCTGTAGCTTAATTACTAAAAAAAAGGTTTATACTAATAAAAGTCACTATAATTATAAGTAGGACATATATTTAATCTAACAAGCGTATAGGGAAAAATATCGGGTAGTTCGATAGTTATGCTTACGAGTGTATTTTCAAAATGATGTTTAATTTTCTTAAGATGTTTACGAGAATTAAAGACCTTTACGTGTTTGTGGTTACGTAATTATTTATGTTGATGTTGATTTGAGAGTGTTAGTTTGTCTTAATCTTTATGTCTAAGTACTAATAAACCATTTTAAATGTACAAATAGCTAGTTTATTGAGGTTAAAATTAAAACCACTTAAACGAGGTCTTTATTACGATTGGTTTTTGGGTTCTAAGTCCACCCTGCTGGATCCCGCGACTGCCTGGATCGAGCAGGACTAAGATGGTTCAATTAAAATACCTGTATTGTAATTATCTTCCGAGATTGCATTTAAGAGTGTTCAAACGCCTGCAAAGAAATCAGGAGCAAAATCTTCCAATTGCCACATCGTTGCGTATTAAAATATTAGATTAGTTCGTTATTAAATTACAAATTGATCTCCACCCCTCATGTCCTTCCAAATTGTGACCTAGCTGCGTGATTACATCGATTAAGCAAAGTAGCAGTTATTTAATTCAATCCTGTATAAATAAACGAAATTGTACCCAAGGAGCTTGGCTCGTCATGAGATCTCGTAACTTTTTCTTAGTGAAACCGGTGAAGCTTATGAGGCTTGCCAAAGCTATGTAATGTTTTAGTGGTAGGTACGTGTGGAATGGATTAATTTTATAAACAGAACTGCACCATCGTTTATGGGGGTTGGAGGTTAAAAGTTGTAGATTTCTTAATTTTCTTGTTATTAACCGACTTCAGAAAAGGGTGAGGTTCTCAATTAATTTTTTGTTACTACAGAACTCCGTCATTTATAAAACTAATAGAAAAAATCTTTTTTATTTGAAAGGATATGCTTGCATCATTTTTATCAAAAGCCAATTCTAACGATGGAATCCATGAGGAAATGAGGGAACTCCTCAAATATTATAGGTATGTGGCGATTTTGCTATGCTCCTATTTTCACATTTATGTTTTGGTCCTACCAAAACTTATTCGTACGTTTCATTACTTTTTGTAAATAATTTTTTTATTATTCAAAAGTGATCTACTTACAATTTTTTTTTTCTGCGTTTACGCTGTATAGTTTTTAGTTTTTAGTACTATTCTCCACATTTTCTGTAAAGTTTGAAATATTGGTGCGCATTGTCCATTCATTATCTGAAATTTCTATTATGTACACGCTTTCTGCATTCTATGTTTAAATAGGCTAAGTCAGGGCGGTATAACGTTCGCAGGCAGTTGTATTCTAAAATTGAACGACTCGTAAGCGAAAGGTCCCGGGATCGAATCTCACTCATAATTGTCCTAGCGCTCATCCCGGCCTCTGACAGGGTCCGCTTTCCAACCCATTCTTCTCCACTTCGCCCGGTCTTCGGCATCTCGCATCTGACACAGCAATGTCAATCCCCCGCTTTTTCGGCCTCATTCCTAATACCGGCACCTATTTCCCACGTATCCCCGAGGGTTACGCAACACGTGACCAAACCAGCGCAGGCGAGCCTCCTCGGACTTGTCTGCAACATCCCTCACGCCAAGGCTGCCATGGATGTATTCATTACGTACACGATCAAGCCGCGAAACACACACACACACACATCTACACATCCACACATCCACCGCAGCATTTTTATTTCGTTGGCGTGGAGTTCGCGAACATGTTTCGTCAGCGCTGGCCATGTCTTGCAGCCATAGAGCCTCACAGGTCTAATTATACTCTTGTAAATAAGCCCTTTCAGCTTGACAGGGATTTTAGGGTCACAGATGACTGCTGTGAGTTCCCGCCATTTGGTCCAAGCTGCAGAGTTTCGGGACTTGACATCGGGGCCTATATCGCTGGACTCGTGCATCACGTTCATAGTGCATCGTGTTATTCCTCCGACGGATTCAGATCGGAGTGGACGTGTACAGTGATCTGTTTTGCTATTTTTGAGTACCTTTTTTGTGATTGGTGAAATTGTAAATTTTCAATTCCTTGTCCCACAAGTGAGTGTTAAATTACATTACTCCGCCTACTTTGTTTTTGATTAAATAAGCAAGTCTTTATGCTAAAAGTTCCCCTTATTCCAACAAAAGACTCTAGTCCAAAGGTTACTCTAGAGAGTAAAGGAGGGACCGCTGTTTCAATTTCTGAAGAACCAACCGGAGCAAGTTGTTAAGAAGGCGCGGTCATTGCGCCCGCGTAAAGACTCGCCGTGCGATATCCAGTCCCCATGACATTCCGTCTAATTGTTACAACGATTTAAAAGCAATACTCAAAGCATGGAAACTCGAACAAACCACCATCTTGGCCAAATTAGTATCCGAAGTTTCTGAGTTAAAGACACCGTGACAGCAAATAAAAAATACCAACTCAGAAATAGAAAAATCTATAAAAGAGCTTAGGATTAAAATTAACACGTTGGAGAAGGAAAAACAGGAAAATAAGGAAATTATAAATAATTTGGATAGGCAAATCAGAGACATGAAGTTTTAATCCAGGTCGGCGGCAACCGAAATTAGAAGCACTGCCTCGAGGGAAAACGAAAAATCCTCTGATCTCATCGGGTATTTATCCAAGGTGGCTATGACTGTAAGTGTGAGTCTGGAATCCAGCGACTTACGGGACATTCGACGACTTCTTGCTAAACCCGGCAATATTAGGCCAATTCTGGTCGAGTTCAAGTCCGTCATAAATAAAAATAACTTTATAAATGCAACCAGGAAATATAACAGGTCTCAAAAACTGGAAAATAAATTACACACCCATAACATTGGTTTATCTGGAGAGCGGCCAACAGTTTACGTGGACGAACTCTTACCTTTAGCCACCAAGCGGCTGTATTTCCTAAGTAGAAAATTTTCAAAGGAAAATAACTCAGTTCTGTTGGATCGCAAACTCGACAGTTTTCTTAAGGAAAGAAGAGAACGCGAAACAGATTCAAACAATGCCTAAATGATCTACGGGAAACCGCAAGTACTGCAATTTGACTATTTGGATCAAAATATTTAATACCTACTTTTTTTTTTCTTTTTTAAAGTAGGCTTTTCAAGGCTTTTTCAGACCCAGTATCACTGCGACCATTCCTGATCTATTGTGATCGCCTCTTTCTACAATTCAGTACTAATTCCTATAGTTTCTATGAATTGTAGTAGGTTCTTAATACTGATTTCGTGCACCTCGTCGAGTAGTAGTTGGTGTTTACCCAGATGGATGCTACGTTTGCGCACCAGGGCCTCACATTTGCAGGTCGGGTGGAGAGGCGTTTCGTCCTCCACCTTGCAGAATCTACAGTCCTTTGTTCTGCTGATCTTCAAGTTATACATGTGTTTGTTCAGCCCACAGTGGCCAGTCAGTGCCCTTGTCAGGATACGCAAGTTATTCCTACTGAGCGGTAACAGTTCTTTGGCATGCCGCCTATTATAGGGTTTGACTAATGCCTTAGAATGTGTTAGGCCTCGCTGATTATTCCAGTACTCTAATGATTGCTCTTTGAAGTTTATATGGAGGGTAATTTTGCAAGGCTATTTGGTATGCCACAGAATGGTTCTAGACCATGTGTCGTAGTTGTGCTACCAGCCTTCGCGAGTTCGTCCGCAATTTCATTGCCTTCGATCCCTTCATGCCCTGGGACCCAGCGCAAGATCACTTGGTTTTTCTCACCCAAGGAATTGAGGACCTTCACGCAGTTTAGCACCAATCTTGAACTCACAGAGTCTGATGATAGGGCCAATAGAGCTGCTTGACAGTCTGAGTGTATATAAATACAATGTTTCATGTATCTCTTTTTGGGGTTTATGTCCGCACATCCTAAGATTGCGTACACCTCGGCCTGGAATATGGAGGTGCATTTGCCCAGGTTTAGGAATTTCTTGACCTTGGGCCGCTCTCCATATATTCCACACCCTACATGAGCACCTGATTTGGACCCATCGGTGTACCATATCAGGCTTCCATTTTTTCAGTATACTTGGCTTTTGAGCCAGTCATCTCTGGATAAAAGTTCCACAGAGTATCGTTTCAGGAAGCTACTCTGTTTTGTCATTGAGTCAGTGTACATACTCAGTATGTTGCTGCCCATAACAGTGTCCTGGAATGATCTCAGTGACTTTGAGAGCCAGTTTCCTTCTCCCTGGGTGGTTAGCCTGTATATGCTGTTTGCCGCCACCATCCGTACATGCAGGTGTAGGGGCGGGATATCCAGCATTGCATTCAGGGCCTCACCAGGTGAGGTTGACATAGCTCCTGTGACCAAGAGATACGCAATTCTTTGCATGCCGCTTAGCTTAATATTTGTAGCAGTTTCCTGGTTAGCTTTCCTGTGCCACACTACAAAGGCATGTGTTATTATGGGCCTTACGACCGTCTTATAAAGCCATAGGGTGTTTTTTGGAGATAACCCCCACCGTTGTCCTCCCAGTCTGCTACATATTTCCAAGGCTATTTTAGCCTTGTTTAATATTCCGAGTATGTGGCTGTTCCAAGTAAATTTTTGGTCCAATATTACACCTAGGTGCTTGACCTCCTTAGAGAACTCAATAGTTTGGCCATTCAATCGTGGTTTAACTAAATTGTCAAGTTGCCTTTTGTTGGTAAATGGTACAACCACCGTTTTCCCCGCGTTGATGGACAGCTCATTGTCCTTGCACCACTTATCAGCAATATTTAATGCTCGTTGCATAACGTATGACAGCATACTTTGACAGAAACCTCGGACGATTATCACCAGGTCATCAGCAAATCCCTGCATGCCTATCCTGAGCTCCGCCATTTTATACAAGAGCTGATCCACTGCCAGGGTCCAAAGTAGAAATAGAAATAGAAATAGAAATATTTATTTGCCTATAAATTAACAGAATTGTATAAATGTTTTTAAAATAAAAGCTTCTAATAGACAAAAAGGTCCATGACTCAGCGTTTGGGTGAAGGTGGAACCCACACCCGCTGGTATTCTGTCATGGCCAGACTTAAGACTAAAAAACTAAAAAATTAAAACTAAAAACTAAAATTAACATTATTAAGTATAAATATACATACATACACATCATCATCATCATCATCATCCATGTATGTATGTATATGTGTACTATACACAATTATACTCGTACAATTAACATATTAAAATACACTTTAAGTATAAAACTATTATTATAAGATACAATGGCACACAAAAAAAAAAATTTTTAATCTTTAGGTATAAAAGTAGATAGCTAAGAGAAGTAGATAATTAGATAATTGAACATCACCAGAAACCGTGGTCTAGCTAGACCTTCACTCCAGCAACCCGTGAATGTTTCAGCAGCAGCCATTTTGCACATTCCTTGCGAAATGTAGAAAGCTTCATGGATGTGGAGATAAGATCCCTCCCTGGGGGCAATCCCTGGTAGTAAATAATTCAAGTGAGGTTTCATGTAGGGTTACCTTCACTTTCCGGTTTGAGAGCATCGCTTCGACCCACTTCACAGTCGCACGGTCAACATTTTTCTCAGTGAGACCTCGAACTAGTGTCCTTATAGGGGTGTTGTTAAATGCGCCCTCAATATCTAAGAATGCACAAAGTGCAATTTGTTTATCCTCTAACGCCTTTTCTACCTTGTCTACCAGATTCAGAAGGGCAGTTTCAGTAGATCTCCCTCTGCTGTGGGCATGTTGAGAATAATGAATAGGATAGTCAATTTTGATCGCCTCCCTAATGTAAATATCCAGCACTTTTTCCATAGTCTTTAGCATAAAGGAGCTTAGACTAATAGGCCTAAGTGATCTCGGTTGAGAGTAGTCTCTTTTTCCGGCCTTTGGAATGAATAGAACCTTGACATCGGTCCATTGTTCTGGAATATGTCCCCAGGCGTAGCTTGCTCTGAAGAAATGATTGCGAAATGATTGCGTTAAGGATGGACTTTCTGCGCAAGCACCAGGAAAATGGGTATATACCAATAAATTTAGAGTTTCTTTTTCGTTGGCCGTGTAAGTCCTATTAGGGTATTTAAGCAAGCCAATTTGGTTAGGTTTGTCTTTTGCGAGGAATTTGTGAACTCTTGCGCACTGAGACGTGCTGTTTACTTCTTCACAGAATTTTCTCCAAGTTCCCCGCTTAGCCTTCCTAATTTCTTTATTGTAAGTGGTTAAGGCTTCCAATAAGATTCCCACTCTTGGGTCCTTTTAGCCTTATTGAATAATTTCCGAGTCTTACTTCTAAGCTTTTCTAGCTTAGAGCTCCACCACGGTACTGCCCTTTTAGTTGACATTGTTTTTACAGGACAGGACAGGACAGCTGTCCTCATAAGCCTTAATTATGCCGTTTGAGACTATGGTCACTGCAATATCCTGACTTTCTAATGTCTTTATTGTTTTAGGTACATCTTCTAGGTTCTGTTTAAGGTTGTCCCTATAGGCCGCCCAATCCGTAACTCTAGGGTTCCTAAAGCTAACTTCTTGACTTGATAATGATCCTACTAAGTCAAAACAGATATGACCATAACGGTCAGACATTGACGGTTCATCACTAACGTGCCAGTCACTAATGTGCCTAGCCAGATCATTTGTTGCAATGGTAATGTCTAACACCTCTTGTCTTACACGGATTACAAAGGTCGGTTTACATCCCTTATTCACCACGTGCAACCCCTTTGTTAGTAAATAGTCATATAAAGTGTTACCTCTCCTATTTACATCGGTACTTTCCCATGTGGTGTGGTGGGCGTTTGCATTACACCCCACCAGCAGTTGTAATCTGTGACGCCGGGCGTGCTCGACCGCAGGCTCCAGATCTTCAACAGGGTTTTCCTTTTCCCCCGGGAGATAGGCTGAACAAATTAGTGCTCTAGCCGCGCCTCCCTTGGGGATCAAAATGGCTGCTACAACTTCGTCGGAGCACAACTCTGTAACAGTCAATAGATTAATGCTATTCTTATAAACAATACACGTTCTGGGTCTTGTTCCGCCTTTGTTATATATAATCTTACCGGCAGCGTTGAGTCCCAGAATAGTCGAGCTGGATACCCAGGGCTCTTGAATTAGGGCGAGGTCAGCCCTACCATCGTAAAGCCATTTTCCCACCACGGCACTTGCTGCCGCAGCGTGATGGAGGTTGGCTTGCAAACACCTCACCGGCCCCTGGGCCGCCATTACTTCCCTCTTTGTGAAAGGGAGTATGAGGGCTTGGTTTTTCCCCTTCCCTTCTGCGGATTGAAAAATTCACGTCCGGATTGGGTTCCACCCTGACCCCTCCCCCTTGTGCTTCCTCTACCTCTATTCCTGTCCCCTCCCCTGGCAGAAAAGTTCAAGCTAGGTCGCGCTCCCGGGGGGATCGATCCTCCTTGCTGCCCGGTGTTTGGGGCCATGCTGCCCGTCGCTGGGGCCTGCGTTGCCTTAGCCTGTCCCCTGTCAGCCTACTTAAGAGGGGGTCGTGTTCCCTGAGGGATCGAACCTCCTTGCTGCTTGGGTTTTGCGGCGGTGACAGTCGCAGGAGCCTGTGTGGCAGAGGTAGAGGTACCTGGCTGAACAGGGGCCTCTTTGGCTGGGTCGCCCTTGATTTTGAAGACAATGCTCCTGAAACCAATTGAGGCTTTGCCTTGCCTCCCTTTCAGGGTCTCCGCAGAGGGATCATCCACCGCGAAGGTTGCAATAATGCTCCCTTCCTCCCCCCTGCTATGGAGAACCTTCTAGAGCTGCGTGTTTAGGCCCTTGTTCTGCATGCCCAGCAATTTTATCGCCTCGTCTATTGACGTAGCGTCTATACTGGGTATGAAGGCGGTGACTACCGCTGGCTTTGGCAGTTCGCTCTCTGATAAGACAGACAGCTTTGCCTCTGGCCAGGGTTACACGCTGGGTACCGCCCTCATAAGAGAGTGCTTACTGGCTTCATCCTCGCAAACAACCAGGATCCATCCTGGTCTTTGCGAAAATGAGGCGAACCTGGGCCCCTCCCCCCTGTCTTCCTTAGAGATAAGGTCAACAAGGGCGCGGCGCACAAGTCCCGTCTGCTCCTCGGTTAGTGGGTTTTCCCCACGAATCCCAACCCTGACTGAACCGGCCACTTCGCTGAAGGTAGGCTTTGCTCTTACCTCCTGCGCGGTCTTTCTGGGATTCCTCCTCTGATCGAGTGCGTTTTAACGACTTCACCTCAGGGAGATCGGGGAGTAACCGAGGAATCTCTTTCCAATGCTGTCGGCAAAGGACTAGGGCTTCTTTGAGACCCACATCCATCTCCCTCAGCCTTCGGAAACGCTTTCGCGCTGCCCCAGAAAGCCTGTGATGGCTCCCTGGGATGATGCTGTCGGAGGCCGATGTCCCTACCGTATCTGTGACATTACTGTCCCCATCTACGTTATGTTGTGCCCTCTCGGCTACATCATCTAATCTGGGCGTTGGGGAGGCCAAAAGCTCTCCTTCAGCACCAGAATCCATCTCCACCACTTCCATGGCAGAGAACTCTGGACTTTTTTTATTGTTTATATTTTTTTCTGTATTCATACAAATCCCACGATTAGCTAGGGAACCAAAGGTCACCTCCGGCAGAGCCCCGCTTGCCGGAGTAAGGGCACAAATTTCCTTCGAAAAGCCTAGGTATCGGAGGTGCACCGTTAAAGGCCGGACATCCCTCCGGCCACGCAGCCCTCGGTACGGTTCGCGTTACACCTTGGCTTGGGACCAGTCTTCTCGCGCTTGACCAGCAAGAACCCCGCAGCACAGTACACCAATACTGTTGCATTGGTGCACCGCGCTGCCGGATAGTTACTAATCGACCCCCAGGGCGCACCGGCGTGCCGCTTGCGTTCCAGCAGGAATTTCCGGGGAATTTCCCAACTGGACTGCAAACGTCCACGCACACGTGGAGGTGGACTGATGGTGCGCCCCTACCTACTTTAGTTCTTTCTCTAATATTATTGTTTATACGTTATTTTCTTAATATAAGTGTTAATTACATACACCTATACCATGACGCAGCACTCACCTCACCGACAGGAATTACAAACGATGCAGTTTGCCCGACCCGTGGACGGCCACGTGGTGCTGACTTGGTGCAATTTGAGTGGCCTTCCAACCCCATCTCGAAGATCCGAAAACTACGAACCAGCTGCAGCCAGGCAGGAGGAATCTAGACTTCGATTCAAGAGATAGAACCAGAAATGCAGTGTATGTGAGTACAATCGAACTGTAGCCCTACCATGAGTTACTACAGTAAAATCGGCTTACGTAACTACTCTCGTTCCGTAAAATCCGTTTCCAGAATAATAAATGTAAAATCGGTACCATGAGTTTCACATACGTTTCCCGTTTACTGTTCCGTGAAAACCACACCAACTACAGTAAAAGCTAACTTCAGTGTAGTTTCGGGGAATAGGTCCGTGACAGTGTTGTTGATTATTGTCAGTGTCACAAAAAGCTTGTTTATTTACAAACAAGGGTTATATTTTAGCAACGCCTAGGCACTTATTTAAATCCTGTTAAATTGATAATAACATATACCTTATGTTCAAATAAAATTACAAACTCATAGACGATCCCCGAAATGAAGAATTCAGTGACTGGTTGAAACTGCGCTTATAGTTTGTCTACTGGGTTTTAAGTAGTTTTAACCCAGCGGAAACAGCTAAGATTAATACTGCATAATTATTGGTAAGTTTTATCTATATCTTGGAGTATATTATACCTAATTTCAACTAAGTGGACATGTTGTACTGAGTAAACTTATATTAGGTATTATTTGTCAACAGGATCAGACTCTGGAGTCATGGTGGTGCAGTTAATTCTTAGAAATGGACGTCTGTAACTTGAAAAGGAACTGCACTTACCCTAGTTGAATGAAGATCGAAGGCACAACCCCATGTGTAAAAAGGAAATCTCATCATCGGCAAACAAAAAAAATGTTTCTAATTGATGATGCAAGCGGCATCTAAAGTGATGTGAATGTCAGACTAGCATTAGTTAGTGCAATACTATATTAGAAATTGTTTGTAAAAGTGAAAGTGGTAGTTTAAGTGGGGGACAGTTCTGATTTTTTAGATTCTGAATAAAAATACATGTACCTAATTCATAATTTGATTTTTAATTTCCTACTATAATTACTAACATTAGTATAGTATAGGTATAGTACAGCTAAAATAATATCCATGCTATTTTCTATTATCAATACAATCACATAGTTATTTCCCAATATATAATACCTAAGGTTAAAATTCTAAATGACCTATGTGTAAAACCCCAACCTCTTTAAACTCTTCAATGTCTTAGAGGCAGACCAACTAAGACATTCGTAGACCAGAAAATAGACAGCAGTTTTGTGTACTTGTGTGTTCTCAAGACTGGAATCTGGACCGAGACTGGAGATCCAACAGCATGTCAGGCGCAGAGATTATGGTAAAACCCTCTACTGATGTGGAGTAGGCCCAAGTCTAACCATGTACCATTAAAGACTGTTATGTGTGTGATAAAAATATAATAAAATATTTGTCGTTGCGTCAAGGAAAGTGGTGTATCAGGATCATTGTCATCAGGGTGGTGATATCAGAATTAGATCGTTTTCGTACAGATAAATTAAAGAAAGGGTTCACATTTACTCCACTGTATTTATTCCACTTCATTTCTGCACATCACTTATAATTTTGCTTGAAATCAGAGAGGTAGCCATAAGAGTTTTACCCCAATGCATGCTATTAGCTTTGCGTCCGTGCTATCGCGACAGCAAAATTCCCTAGCACCGCCGCCTAACTGGCCGGTGCCCGCTGGACAACGTGCGCCCCAAGGTGCCCCGCATCCGTTCAGGTTTGTGCCATTACAGCCGCAACCCCAGTACCGAATGCCCACGCGTACCCAACAAATGTTCCGCGCTTTACCACCTAATTATAACCTACGAAGTAACGTCTTCCGGTTACCACCTAGGAACAACGTGCCTCATAATTCTATTCCGCGCCCTATGAGTGGAGTACAACCATTCAGCCCGCGACAACTACTCCATACCATGATGACGGGTCATGACTGGCGTAAATCCGGTAACCCCCCACTGACTAATTACTTAAAAAGTCGTGAAATGAACATGAACGAGTGTGTATGACGATTCGCATTACGACGGTTACTATGAGCCCGAGTTCGGTTATTATGCAGACGATAGTACCTACACCGCGCTCGAATACGACACCTCCGCGACATATAATGACCTAGACTTTATCGACGGACATACAGCTGACGAGTTACCAACTGACAGACGACCCCGGCCTAGCTCTAGTCAATCGGAACAGGATTTTCATTTAGCTACAACATCAAAAAAGCTAAAATAGATCTTAATTTACAGACCCAGAGACAATTACCGTATATAAGAATTCATAAACCACCTCTTAAACTTCTCATCGACACAGGAGCTAACCAGTCTTTTATCAGTCCCCAGGCAGTAGACAGTTACTTTTTAAACATGCCGTTAAATTACGATTCCTTTGAGGTGATCAATGTACACGCCACCACTAGAAATGACTATTCTATAGAAATAGAATAGAAATAGAAACATTTATTTACACACAATAACACCACAAACACATAACATAATGGCGGAAAAGGGATGAATCACTGACCTCCAAAAAGGTATTTTTGAGGTCAGCGGCTCGACTCTAGAGCCGTAAAATAAACAATTAAAAAAAAAGGATTCAGAAAAAGAAAGTGACTTAACGATGCACAAACAATACCATTAATTACAAACAACATGAAATGAGTAAACGACAACTAGACAAACATGAATAGAAGGAAAATGAAGAATAGAACCGTTGCATGTGGATGTGGTGTAGCGTGTAAAAGGGACCTCACTCAGCTTCATGCCCTGGCGGAGACCAGGGCGATGGTTTTCAGTGAGACCTGCTGAGTGAGGCACGGACGAAGACGTTTTAAATAGATAGATACGACATGTGAAGTGTAAAATACGTGTTTAGTGTAATATATTGTATGGATGTATTGGCCGCAACGAAGAGTCAACAATACAAAAACGACTTATGTAACTAACCTATTAGGACAAGAAAAATATAAAATAATAAAACATTGGTAAAAGGTAATTATTGTGACAGGTGAATATCAATATTATAATTGTATTGGATTTTGTCAAGCTATTGAAAAAAGTAAATGTCAAGCAAAAACACTAAAGCAACTCACATTACAATGATTTGGAACTTACTTATCAAAGACACATCTGGTATTGGTAATCCCTTGCACACCCAATGCGAAACGACCCAGCCAACGCCCCGCTGTGAGTCTGCAACCCTTGTGGTAAGTTGAATATTTTATATTTGCTTCTTTTGAATTATTAAATAGCAATATTTTGAAGTGTTTTCTAAAAGTAAACAATGATTGCAGACTACGCAGAGGCGGCGGCAAGTCATTCCAACATTTGGTGGCTGCAAATTTAAATGACCCACGAAATGCGGTCGTTCTGTGGCAAGGCAACACCAATGAATACCGACCGGCTCTGGTGACATTTTGGATATCGCTACTCCACAAAAGATTATCAGCGAGATATGGTGGTGTCCTGTAACGAACTACTCCAAACAGGAGATTGGCTAGTTGTAGTTCTCTACGGTAATATCAGCTTTATTCAAATACAGAGTGCATGTGTGCGGGTAGGAATATGAAAGCAAAACCTGGCGCATGAGTTTTGCATCTGCTGTATTCGTTTCCTTGTCCTTGCCAGCAGTCGAGGGCCATAAACAATGTCCATGTAGTTCAGCTTGGAGAGGACAAGCGTGTCGCAAAGTTGAATCCGTACCTTGGTATTAATAAACGGTCTAACTTGGTACAACACCTTTAACCTGTAAAAACATTGGCTTAGCACATTTGAAACATGTTTTTCGAAGCGAAGTTGCTCATCCAAAGTTAGCCCTAGATTTTGCGCCTCACTGACACGCTGAATGGGTTCGCCTTGAATTTGCACTATTGAATTTTTTGCTGCAATTTTCTCAATTTGCTTTCCGCTACCTAGGATCATAAACTTGGATTTGCTACTGTTTATAACTAGTGAATTTGATTTTGCCCATTTGGCTATATTATCCAAGTCTTCATTTAGCCTTATGATTGCCGAATCCACATCACCAGGACTACAGGGTATATAAAGCTGCAGGTCGTCGGCATAGATGTGATAAAAGCAATGCCGAATGACCCTTGTGATATCGGCTGTGTACATGATGAAGAGTATTGGTTCTAAAATCGATCCCTGGGGAACGCCCCTCATAACAGCGGATTGTCCAGATTCATGCACCACACCACCCTCATCCATTGTTTCAACGTGCTGTTTACGGTGCTCGAAGTAACTGGCAAACCAGTTCAATGTTTGACCACAAAAACCATAATATTTGAGCTTCGCTAACAGTAGGGAAACATCAATGCTATCAAAGGCTCGGGAAAAATCAAGGAGAGCCAAAAGAGTCCCCTGACCACTGTCTTGCGCTTCCAAGATGTCGTCGACCACTTGAGCCAAAGCTGTGCAAGTGCTATAATGTCTTCTGAAGCCCGACTGCACCACGGGCAATATGTCATTTTCCTCGAAGTACTTACGGACTTGGTCTCCAACAACCTTTTCTAGAATCTTGGAAGCGCAAGGCAACACACTTATAGGTGTCAAGTCGCTCACCGTGGCTGGGTTACCGTTTTTGGGCAATGGCCTGACTATTGCATGCTGCCAAGCGGTGGGGAATTAACCAGTTTCAATGGAGGTATTGATGACAGAAGTGAGAACGGGCAAATTGTGTGGTGTCATCATTAACAGCATATCCAAGGATATTCGCAGATGTTCGAGCAAGGTTGAATGAAAGCGTGCGACATTGCCGTTGTCATTAGGTGAGTGGGCCAGGACCCTGTGGTGAATTATTTTATGAAGTCGGGTAAAATCCGCGAATAATTGGTTGATAAATTCCGTTGTCGGTAATTATTGTCATAAGTTCACCATGGTGGGTAGAGTACTGTTGTAATGCCTGTAGGACGCTAACGGCAGTGCCGTCACGTAAATGGTATGCCTGACCGTATTTAGTGAACACGTCTATAAAGGTAACGTATTTTTCTGCCTGTACTGTGAATAAGTCCATATACACAATTTCAAATGGTTTAGTCGCAGGGGGTACTATGTTAAATTGGGGTCTAATGGGGTTTCTATCGTATTTAGCCTGTCCGCAGACTATACATTCGTTAATAAATTTAGTTATCTGGTCTCTCGTCTTAGGCCAGTAATATCTTCGCGATAGGGCTAGGAAGCATTCGTTAATGCCACGATGGTTCGTCTTCCCGTCGTGATGGTGGCAAATGATATTCTGTCGGCGTAGGTACTCTTTGACATTCAAGTCAATTGCGAGAGAGAAGATTTCAGCACACTACAAGGCAGCTATCTCGTGACGATTCCTGTAAACTGTTATCTACGCACGCCTGAGTTCACCATCATCAATGAAAATGACAAACTACAAGGGCACCCTTTCACCTTGATGAAAATCCCATACCCGGCTGAAGATCAAGATACAGCATTAACGCATGTTAGCCTCAACTCCATCGACCTAAGAGGACTACATGATATTCAAGACAAGCTGATGATAGAAGCTCCCATTCAACTTGGACATCCAGCTCAAGACATCGTGTATCACACCACCATCCCACTCTACATCATTGTGCTGATCGCAATTGCAATTATATCGGTCTTCACTCTACGCCACAATCAAAGGAGAAACCTCAATAAATCTACAGTTCCTGACCCCATTACACCGCATGAACCAATCTACCATGTTCCTGACAAGAAGAAAATCGGGGGCAAATCAACCGGGGACCATTCCAGCAACATTTTATCTTAACATCCTAAAATAGTTGCTGATCTTCGGGTGGAGGAATTACATAAACCTATACCATGACGCAGCACTCACCTCACCGACAGGAATTACAAGCGATGCAGTTTGCCCGACCCGTGGACGGCCACGTGATGCTGACGCCGCATCGTCACCGACCACGATTTCACGTAATTTTAAGTCATTCTAGATTCACACTTCAAACTAGTTTCTATGCTAAGTTTTAATGTAATTTTTTATTTTAATTAATTATATTTAGTTAAATCATTTTGGTTTTTTTTCGACCTAGTACTAGCCTGTAGCCTACGTATCTAACTTAACTTGCAATATTTTATTACATACAAACATGTAAATAAATAAAAGCTTGTAATAGTTTATTGTTTTTCCCGAAATTCAATGCGGTTCCCACAGGATCGGAAAGCTAAAAAAGGTTGCCTAATATAAACAGCAATGTACCAAGTCTACGTACGACGATTCATAATAATCACTTTAGAAAACGCAACAAGACCTATAACGTATAATGACTCCGAAAGAATAGAATTATTTAAAAGAAATAGAAAAATATTGGATAGTGTTCGTGTAATGAATGAAAAACATGTCCAGGAGTCTTGAATGGAGTTCGTGTATTGGAAATACACTTGTTCGTGTATTAAAAAATTCAACCCTAAACTAATGCGCGGGATAGAGTTCATGTAATGAATAACCTTAGTCGACAAAAGGAGAGAAAAACTTCATGAATTATATTGTAATTTAAAAAAAAAAGCTTTTAATAACTTGGTAAGGCTTGTATGGCATTCGTGTAATGAACGGACCTTAAATAATGCGCGACATTATAGCCTTTTAGCGAGTACGGTGGTCTTACAAGGAGTAATTACTAGAATTCTGCCTATTTGGTCGTTACACACACAATAAGCTCTAAACCTAAACTTCATCACATCATAACCATACCATATATATTAAATATACATGCATTTACGATGAACGCGAGAGCCAGGATGGATGGATTCGTTCCATCCAAATTTATCGAACGTCGATCCCAATTCGAGAGAGGAGATTTTATCACGTTTATATATTGTTTAGGGTACCTATTGCCACCTATCGTCTCCAAAGATCAGATCAGCTAATAAACAATTGCATTGAATATTACCGCTCGATCGGAAACCGCCCATAGGGCAAACTATAAGACTTAGTCACGAACACAACAAGAAAGGTGAAAATATCTGGAAGAGGTTATCTTCCACTGTAGCCCAGAAAAAATTTAAGGCATTCAGGAAATCCAAAGTGTGAGGTATAGGATTTCGAGCAACTTTGAATATTCATCCCATTCGTGAGTTTTGGAAAGCCATCTCCTTCCCACACACCACGCCGCTGTCTCTCTCTCTTCTTGTTCTCAGTCTTTGGAACTTCTACTGAAGCCGTTTTAATTTGCACGCGCCGCTCGGCTGCGCGCTCCACGTTTAAAATCGAGTATTCGACATTCAACGCGCTGAAGGGCATGCGGCAGCGCACAAAGTTTGTTTGTAGGCGTACGTAACGGCTGTATTTCAAATCATTTTATTTATTTTGGATAGTACGATTACAGTTAATTTTATATTTATTTTATACTTAGTAGCAAAAAAGCTTTTTACATTAGTTGTGTTTTGTTTTGAATCCTTTGAAATATCTTGGGATGTCAGACTGATTGTATTACAGTTACAGGTTGGGTGGGTCACGTTACGTGATTTGATCTAATAAAAATGGAAATGCGTTTTCATTTAAGTGCTTGTGGTTTTATGGTGGGGGTGAAACCTTGGTGTGCAGGTAGGTTAGGTTTAGACAGTTTATTGGTTAGTTTATTACCTCTCTCTTCTCTACGCGTGACATAAACCAATACGCAGAAGTCTAGTAATGTTTCCTCATAAAGCAATAGGATATTCATTACACGAACTCTGTCCCGCGCATCAGTTCACGGTTTGAACTTATTTGGTTGGCATTTTTAAAGTTCAATGCACGAACTCTATTCCGCAAGACTCCTGGACATGTTTTTTTGAAAGTTTCGTTCATTACACGAACGCTATCTAATATTTTTTAATATCTTTCTTTTTATTAGTTTTCCGGTCCTGTAAAAAACGCATTGAATTTCGATAAAAGCAATGAACTATGTTACTAGCTTTTATTTATTTACGTTTGTACGTAATAAAATTGTTGCAAGTTCAATTTGAGCCATTTCGCGCTTCCCGGTTCGAAATTGAGCTGAAATTTTGCATACTAATGTAGGTTAGCTGACAATGCAAGTTTATGCTATCCAACTGATCTGATGATATAGATGGACGGTGTCCTTAATCATTCTTAAACTACGCATGATGTTTGGGCTCGTTTGATTAGTCTTGGTTCGTTTGGTTAGTACTCTGACTGATCATGGAGAAAGCGCGATAAAAGCTTGCTATAAATAAACATTTTTTATTTTAGATCCATTTTATTTCCGGTCCACATGTTTACTTTGAATCGGTACTGCCACGTCAAATGAAGGTTCTCTACATGCCATTCATGCAAGTTATGCATGTTCATGTAGCCGTCCTTTTTGAATGTTGATTCATCAGACCATAAAATTTTCGTTAAGAAAAGTGGGTCATCCCTGTACCTCTCCAATATCGTCCGGGAAAAATTTACCCGGTTTAGGTAGGCCCCGGGTAGTAACGTCTGTACTCACTGTACGTGGTATGGGTGTAATTCATGTTTTTTTTTAAATATGATGGGCTGTACTTTTGGGCACTCCGGTAGTTATTTCAATAGCCCTTACTTGGTGCTTGGGTCTTCTTCGACTGCTTCTAGCACCTCGTCTTCCATCGGGTTGGCAGGTCTTCCTGCACCGTGCTCTTGATTTGGGAAGTCGAGAGGTCCAGTCTCAGAGGGCCGAGAAGAGTAAACGATGCACATTCGTAAACACTCGATAATCGGGGTAACGAACAGCGTTTGGGTACCTTTCACGGTAAAGTCTGGCGGCAGCACTGGCATTACCTGCATTCTCCATAAATAAAGTGCATATTAGCGTATTCACGAGTGGTATACGCAGACATCTTAGCACTAGTCACACGAAAGTCCAGAGAAAGCAAAAGTCGTCGTTAAGGGAAAATAAACAGTACGAATCCAAATCACAAGCAATCACAAGTCCATAAACGAAGCCAAAAGTAGTCAATACGAAATCAACACAAACGAATACGAAAACAAGCGCAGTAAACGAAGGAGCGTAACGTACTAATTTGTGATTGTGTTGTGATGTGTAAGTACAATAGCGAATACCTGGCATCACTCTCTGTCTCGCTCGCACTTGGTAAAATGACTCACTCCGTCTCAGTCACTTAAGCGTCAATATCTATCTCGCTCACACGTCTTAGAATGACTCCTTCATCTCAAGCAACAATTTAAAACTGTTTGGAAAACCTTGCGCCCATTAGAATCATTTTTAACAAAGTAACAAAAATTTGTTAAAAACTGGGTTTTAAAGGAAAACAATTTTTTGGTCAACGATAGCAACTACAATTTATTAAGTATCATACCATTCTGGAATCCCTTTGACATAACTTGCCAAACTCGCGTAGTACTTTTTTTTTTTCAATACAGTCAGTTAAGCCTAGGCAATTATTTATTTTGATTTTTTGAGGTGACAACGTCTTATTCGATGGAGCCGGCTGCACGCACGGAAAAACATAACTCATGCGGCGTTACCTCGCTCTGAGGCGTTCCATTTAAGGCTTGAAGTGCAAGCGAAAGCGCGGAACGAGCGACTGATGGAATGGTTGCATTTTTCTTTTGAAAAATGCAACCATTCCATCAGTATTTTCTTATGACGTTGTCACGTTCAACTATCGTCAGTAAACCGACTTTACAGACAACCGTTTTTTTTCTATAAGTCCTATTTTTATGCAAGCTTAAGCAGCTGGTTTCAAAATTTTGATTACATTTTAGAGAAGCATTATTCAGGGTTACAAACCAAAAAAAAAATTGTGAAATTTCTCGTCAGTCTTCCTATGTGGTTTTTTTTTGCTTAAGTTATGACAGACCTATTAACCGATTAAAGTCTTTCACCTATAGAACATTATCAGCAGGTAACAAATTCTGAAATAAACAATGTTTATTCATAGGATGCATTTATCGCACTTTCTCTATGATCAGTCAGAGTACTAACCAAACGAAGCAAGACTCAATCAAGAATCAAACGAGCCCAAACATCATGCGTAGCTTAAGAATGATTAAGGACACCTTCCATCTATATCATCAGATCAGTTGGATACATACACTAGTATGCAAAATTTCAGCTCAATCGGGAACCGGGAAGCGGGAAATGGCTCAAATTGAACTTGCAACATTGTTATTACGTACAAACGTAAATAAATAAAAGCTAGTAACATAGTGAATTGCTTTTCTTGAAATTGAGTGCGTGTCTTACAGGACCGGAAAGCTAATAAAAAGAAAGATATTAAAAAATATTAGATAGCGTTCGTGTAATGAACGAAACAAAAAAAAAACGACCAGGAGTCTTGCGCAATGGAGTTCGTGTATTGAACTTTGAAAGTACCAACCAAATATAAATTAGTTCAACCGCGAACTGATGCGCGGGACAGAGTTCGTGTAATGAATATCATTTTATCTTATAAGAAAACATTACTAGACTTCTGCGTATTAGTTTATGTCACGCGTAGAGAGAGGGGTAATTAAAAAACCAACGCTCTGTCTAAAACTAAATTGAACACCTGAGGGGGTTTCACCACCACCACAACCTCAAGTGCTGAAATGGAGACGTATTTCCATTTTTATTAGATCACCCATCACACGTTATAATAACATGACAACCCCCCCCTCTTCTCTCTTCTCTTTAAGCGTTGTCCTTTGATAAGGACTAAATCATCAAACGAGCTCACCAACTCGATGCGGGGTTTTTTTGTTTAGGGGTCTCTCTTGGGCAAACAAACACGCACCGACTTAATGTTTCCCTCCCTCCCCCCATCTTCAGATCGGCTAGCTCAGTGATACAATAAAACATTGCGTTTCCTGGCCCAATCGATACTAAGAAAGCAAGAATTTAACATGCATTTTGTTCGTTCGTGGATTTTCTAAGCTACTTGTATTTGCTCTAATAGGCGCCTCTGCTCGGCCGCACCCTCCGTAGTTAAAAACGGTCTTACGACGTTCAACGCGCGGGGAGCACGTGGAGGTAGCGCACGGTGCTCTAAGTTCAAATAAGTTCTCGAATGAAAAAAATGTTTTCATAACAAGCTTTTATCGCGTAGCTTTTGAGTAAATATCATAGGAGTATACATATACCTAATAGCACTCTTTAAGACCACTCCAAAGAGCCTAAACGATGGGGCTATGTTGTTGCGTTCAGTAGTTCCTATTTCCACCTTCTGTCATCATAATTAGACCTTGAATGTCATCTAAGGGATATAGTACTATACCAAGCCTATTCCTAAGAGTCCATACCCGATTAGATTATCTTGTTGCATTCATTACTTACTACGACCACCTTCCTAAACCCATCATCAGACCAGTTCCATGGGAACATAGTCATGCATTGTCATCCAAGTTACATAGGTATCCCAAATTTCATCTCAATTAAATGCCGGGAAGTGGGTCAAACTACGCTTCCAAGATTCCAGAACATACAAGTAAAGTTAAATAAAAGTTTATAAAATTACACTATCCAAAATTATAAAAAAATAATAAACAGCAGTCTACACAAACTCAGCCGTTACGCGCCCCAACAAACAAGCACCGTGCGCTGCCTCCACGTGCCCCCCGCGCACTGAACGTCGTAAGACCGTTTTTAACTACGGAGGGCGCGGCCGAGCAGCGGCGCTTAATAAAGCAAATACAGTAGTCATTATGGAATGGGTACAAAATCCCGATCAGTTAGAAAAAGCTAATTGGAAAAGCATATTTTATTTACATAAGTTGTGTTTTGTTCGGAATCCTTTGGGAATATCTCTCGGGATGTCAGAATGAATGTTTTAACAGACTCTTATTTTCTTCCGCCTGTGTTCTATTGAGCAAAATGCAAATTAAATTTGTTGACTCACCGCTTCATGGTTTCAGATTGGGCCAGAAAATGCAATGTTTAATTGTATCACTGAGCTTGCCGATCTGATGATGGAAACATGTTGTCGAGCGTGTTGCCTATAAGGAAACCCCTAAACAAAAAAACCCCGCATCGAGTTGGTGAGCTCGTCTGATGATTTAGCTCGTCACCATAAATGGTGGTTGGTGGGTCACGTCACGTTACGTGATTGATCTAATGAAGGAAATACGTTTCCATTTAAGTACTTGTGGTTGTGGGGTGATGAACCTGGGTGTGTTCAGTTTAGATTTAGACAGTGTGTGTTGGTTATTATATTACGTCTCTTTCTCTGTCCTCTCTACGCGTGACTTAAATCAATACGCAGGAGTCTAGTAATTTTAAATTTAAGTTAAATTTCCTCTAAGGCAAAACGATATTCATTACACGAACTCTATCCCACGCATCAATTCAGGTTAAACTAATTTATTTGGTTAGTACTTTTAAAGTTCAATACACGAACTCCGTTCCGCAAGACTCCTGGACGTTTTTTGAGTTTCATTCATTACACGAACGCTATCTAATATTTTTAATATCTTTCTTCTTATTAGCTTTCCGATCAAAGCAATGAACTATGTTACTGAACTGTGTGTCCGTAGGCATGATAGTTTTTTCGATGGCAACTATAAACCAAAAGAACCGTTAATAGAAATACTAGAACTCTTCCCTGTGTGTTTATTATCTAGTTACATATATTATGCTACTCTAAATATTATTCAAGTGGAAAAAAAACGTGGCCCTTCACGCCGCATGATTTCATGCGATAATGCGCCGCCATGGCGCACGACACTCTGCTTGCGTCCATCCGTTCGGGAGCTAAGATACTACAGACAGATCCACAGATACACGCAAAACTTATAAGTTTTCACCACTATTTTTTCGTCGTTGATTGAAAATGAATCTTATTTTATGAGGAATACATTCCACTTGAGACGACTGTATTTAGCCAAGCGTAAGGCATTATATAGTTAGGAATAGGGAATGCAAGACCGGGATATCGGGACCCCGAAATACTGGGATCATATAGTAAAGACAGAGGTAATTTTTGTCTCATTGCATATAAAACCTCAAACACATAATTAAAATTGATTAAGTATTTATGGACCACGTAGTGGAAGACGCAGCGTGGGTAGTGTAACGATCTTTATGTGCCATAAGTACGTTCCAGTAGATTAGTTATTACCTACATCACTATAGGTATGTGATTTTTAAAAGTATTCATATGTCGTGTTTAATGAGTAAGTTTGTGTTACTAAATAAGACGTATCTCTTCCCGTGGGTGTCGTAAGAGGCGACTAAGGGACAAACCCGAAAGATGGGCAGCAGCATCTTTCTGGGTACATTTACATATACTGCACTGCGATCGCCAACCCGCCTGCCAAGCGTGGCGATTATGGCAATTTCTCCCCCGATGACAAGCACACACAGGCCACGGCCCTCAGTACCCGGCGGCCCCGCTATTCCGGACCATGGTAGCGGTCACGGTAACGGCGGGACAGGGGGTGCGAAAAATCACCGGACGCGACCAGGCTACCACAAAGCACGACCATACCATGACCATACCACGGCCCTGGCAACATACAATGTCCAGACACTGCAGACCGACGAAAAGCTCGTGGAGCTGGAGGAAGTGGTAAACAGATTACATTGGGACATTATAGGGATATCTGAAGTCCGAAGAAAGGGGGAGGACTCGATCACTCTGAAGTCCGGAAATCTGCTTTCCTTCCGGGAGGGCGACCAGCTGTCCCTAGGTGGTGTCGGGTTCCTCGTCCACAAATCCCTTGTGAACAACATCGTCAAGATCGAGAGTGTGTCGTCTAGGGTTGCGTACCATATACGCAGTATTACCAAGCGGTATTAGGTCATACAGGTCTACGCACCGACTTGGACTCACTCCGACGATGAAGTGGAGGCTATGTATGAGGATATAACTACAGCCATACATACCTCCAAGACACATTACACCGTTGTCATGGGGGATTTCAACGCGAAACTGGGCAAACGAAGCGGAGACGAGTTGAGAGTGGGGCAATTTGGAGTTGGAAGTCGGAACGCCCGTGGCCAGATGCTGGCCGGCTTTCTGGAGAAAGAGGGACTCTTTATGATGAACTAATTTTTCGGGAAGCCGGATCATCGCAGATGGACGTGGGTAAGTCCCGATGGTGTCACAAAAAATGAGATTGACTTCATCCTATCTACGAAACGGCATATATTCAATGATGTCTCGGTGATCAATAGCGTAAAAATTGGCAGTGATCACCGATTGGTAAGAGGCAAATTGAATATTAATCCACAGCTGGAAAGATCGAGATTGATGAGGTCCACGCTCCGGCCTGTACCCATCCAAATCCAAAACCCCGAGAGCTTTCAACTCGAATTACAAAATCGCTTCGAGTGCCTAGGAGAGTGCGTTGACGTGGACGACTACAATAACAGGTTCGTGGAAACTGTCTATACGGTTGGGTCAAAGTTTTACAAAGCCTGCCATACAAAAAGAACAAGCAAAATCTCTGACGATACCCTCAAACTCATGGAAGAAAGACGCGCAATGACTCTGCAATCCCCTGATGATGTCTCTCAATTTAGGCGACTTAATCGACAGATCTCCAAGTCTCTGACGCGCGATATACGCCGCTTCAATACTATCAATATTGAGGCGGCGATCGAGCGGAATAAAGGCTCTAAAGTCTTTGCGAGAGATCTGTCGATTGGACAGAGCCAGTTGACGAGACTGAAAACGGATGACGGCAGAGTTGTTTCGACCAAGTCCGAGGTTTTGAGGGAAGTCCAGAGGTTCTATGGACAGTTATACACGACAACAGGTGCCCGTTATCAGTATGGCAAAAGACCCCAGAGTCAAGTTGACCCGACACTACACCGAAGATATCCCGGACATCACCCTGTATGAGATTAGTATGGCTCTCAAAGAGCTTAAGAACAACAAGGCACCGGGTGATGATGGAATTACGGCTGAGCTTCTGAAAGCTGGTGGCAAACCTGTGCTTAAGACCCTTCAGAAGCTGTTCAATTCCGTCATCCTCGAGGGAAAAACGCCGGAAACATGGCACAGAAGTATAGTGATATTGTTCTTCAAGAAAGGTGATAAGGCTATCTTGAAGAACTTCAGACCAATATCGCTGCTGACCCATGTGTATAAGCTGTTTCGAGAGTCATTACGAATCGTCTCGCACGCAGGTTTGATGACTTCCAGCCTCCCGAACAAGCCGGATTCCGAAAAGGTTTTAGTACCATAGACCACATACATACGCTGCGGCAGGTTATACAGAAGACCGAAGAGTATAACCAGCCATTATGCTTGGCATTTGAGGACTATGAGAAAGCCTTCGATTCAATCGAAACTTGGGCGGTGCTCCAGTCTCTACAGCGGTGCCAAATTGACTATCGATATATCGAAGCACTGAAGGGTTTGTACGAAAACGCCACTATGTCAGTTCGTCTCCAGGATAAGACCACAGAACCTATTCAGCTGCAGCGGGGTGTTAGACAAGGTGATGTCATATCACCGAAGTACCTCACTCACCTCAGATTTGCTGACGATATCGTAGTCATGGCTGAAACCCTGGAAGACTTGGGCAAAATGCTCGATGACCTCTGTAGTGCCTCTCAACAAGTAGGTCTTAAAATGAACATGGACAAGACGAAAATTATGTCGAATGTCCATGTTGTGCCTACTCTAGTGACAGTTGGAGGCATTCCACTTGAAGTTGTTGACGACTATTCATACCTAGGACAAATAGTCCAGTTAGGTAGGTCCAACTTCGAGAAAGAGGTCAATCGACGAATCCAACTCGGTTGGGCAGCAATCGGGAAGCTACGCCATATATTTTTGTCCCAATTACCGCAATGTCTCAAGACGAAGGTCTTTGACCAATGTGTGTTGCCAGTGATGACTTACGGAACTGAAACGTGGCCGCTCACTGCGGGCCTTATAAGAAAACTCACTGTTACCCAAAGGGCAATGGAAAGAGCTATGCTCGGCGTCTCTTTGCGCAATCGAATCAGAAATGAGGAGATCCGCAAGCGAACCAAGGTCACCGACATTTCAATATGTTTATCTTGGTTGCGGACTTGATCTCCCGCTAGTTGTAAGATTTACTCGAATCACCGCATCAAATAACGCATTTCCTTTAAGTGAGTTTTCCTTTAATTTTGAAATATTTTATAAACTTAAAGAGGTCATTTCGACATACGATTTTATAAAACACACAACGTAGAGGGTCCTTTTAATGTATCTAAAGCTAGACGATCACGATGTACGGCCAATGTATTTATGTGTAATCTACACGTCTTATAGCTAGAGACATCTCAGTTATGTAAGTGAGTAGGTTTAAGTATTAGGGGCAGGGGAATGGGTGTTACAGTAGGCCTCCCACAAGGTGGATCGACGACCTGGTAAAGATCGGAGGTACCAGCTGGATGCGGAAGGCACAGGACCGTCCTTTGTGGAGATCTCTGTGGAAGGTCTGGTCTTTTGGCTGATATGATGATGATGAAGTTGAAGACTGATTTGTTATGCCAGAAATGTATGAGCGTATAGGGAAAAATATCGGGTAATTCGATAGTTATGCTTACGAGTGTATTTTCAAAATGATGTTTAATTTTCTTAAGATGTTTACTAGAATTTAAGACGTTTACGTGTTTGTGGTTACGTAATTATTTAAATTGATGTTGATGTTGATATGAGAATGTTAGTTTATGTCTTAATCTTTATGTCTGAGTACTAATAAACCATTTTTAGAAGAGATTAAAATTTATAAAAAACTAGCAGCCGCCCCGGCTTCGCACGGGTACGTAACAAAAATATCAAAAATTATTTCTTGACATTGACTCCCCTCCCGTACCCCGTGCTGCCTAGATAGCCGAGCGGACTAAGCGGCGAAAACGCGACTTTTTTAAATTTCTAATATTCACATTTTAAAACTCGTGATATCTTTCGAATGGAATGTCTGAATTGAATAATTCAGTTATATAAAGGTATTGAAGCAGTCTTGAATATGAAGTAATTGATTTTGATAAGGATTAATACCAAGGTACAAATAAAGAGCGTTTTTTAGCGGCGGCATTTCAATTAAATTTTGAAAATAAAAGAACACTTATTGTGACATAACTATAATAGTTAGACATATACTGTCGCGACACTTTTTGTAGATAATAATGTGTTCTGCAAAGTCGTAGTACATTATTTTGTTCTATCATCAATAGTTTTCGCAGCACACGCGATGTAAGCAATTTTTTGGGTATTTTTTTACACCTTGGGTTACATTATTGGAGTTTTATTAATGATCCGTAATTTTTTAGGAAATATAACCTTTCCTCTTTATAATATTAGTATAGATAAGAAGAACTACCAACAAATAAACAATTTAGATTTATTATTTAAATTAAAACGAAACAAACAAGTGGATACTTAATTACTACGCGAAACAGAAAATAGCACGGAAAATGAAGTTATTCGAGCACGCGCCGCAGGCAAAATAGGCCGATCCATTGTCCCGCTGGTTCTTATATAGGGTCGTAGACTGGTGGCGCCCTCTGCATGGAGAACACAGCTAACACCATTTTAAATGTACAAAAAAGCTAGTTTAATTTGGGTTATAATTAAAACCATTTAAACGAGGTCTTTATTACGATTGGTTTTTGGGTTCTAAGTCCACCCTGCTGGATCCCGCGAATGCCTGGATCGAGCAGGACTAAGATGGTTCAGTTCAAATACCTGAATTGAAATTATCTTCCGGGATTGCATTTAAGAGTGTTCAAACGCCTGCAAAGAAATTAGGAGCAAAATCTTCCAATTGGCACATCGTTGCGTATTAAAATATTAGAGGGCGTTCGTTATTAAATTACAAAATGTCTCCACCCTTCATGCCCTTCCACATTGTGATCTAGCTGCGTGCTTACATCAATTCAGCAAATTAGCAGTTATTAATACTGTACAAATAAACGAAATCGTAAGCAAGGAGCTTGTCTTGTTATGAGATCTGATAACTTTTTCTTAGTGAAACCGCTAAGAGCTTATGAGGTTTGCCAAAGCCATGTAATGTTTTAGTGGTAGGTACGTGTGGAATGGATTAATTTTATAAACGGAACTGCACCTTCGTTTATGGGGGTTGGAGGTTAAAAGTTGCCGATTTCTTAATTTTCTTGTTATTAACCGACTTCAGAAAAGGGTGAGGTTCTCAATTAGTTTTTTGTTACTACAGAACTCCGTCATTTATAAACCTATTGGAAAAAATCTTTTTTATTTGAAGATATGCTTGCATTATGGTCTCATTTATATCAAAAGCCAATGCTGACGATGGAATCTATAAGGAATTGAGGGAACTCCTCAAATATTATATTTCCGTATTTTCAGTGACAAGTCGAGCATTTGCATTCAGAAAAGTATCATTTGGTGAAGTGGTGATCATGATGAAGACCCCAGGCCAAGGTATATACATCTTAAGTCTTTTGTCGGTAAAGTCAACCACGCCTTTATTATAATAATATTGGACTTGGTTCCTATTTTCACATTTATGTTTTGGCAGGATTCCATTACTTTTTGTAAATAATTTTTTTTTATTGTTTAAAAGTGATCTACTTACAACATTTTTTTTTCTGCAATTACGCTGTAGGTATAGTTTTTAGTTTTTAGTACTATTCTCCACATTTTCTGTAATGTTTGAAATATTTGTGCGCATTGTCCATTCATTATCTGCAATTTCTATTACACGTTTTCTGCATTCTATGTTTAAATAGGCTAAGTCAGGGCGGTATAACGTTCGCAGGCAGTTGTATTCTAAAATTGAACTACTGGTAAGCGAAAAGTCCCGGGATCGAATCCCACTCATAATCGTCCTAGCGCTTATCCCGGCCTCTGGCAGGGTCCGCTTTCCAACCCATTTTCTCCACTTCGCCTGGTCTTCGGCATCTCGCATCTGACACAGCAATGTCAATCCATCGCTGTTTAGGTCGCCCACGGGTCCTCTTTCCTAATACCGGCAGGTTCAGGCACATATTTCCCACGTATTCCCGAAGGTTACGCAACACGTGACCAAACCAGCGCAGGCGAGCCTCCTCGGTCTTGTCTGCGATATCCCTCACGCCATCGATCGAGCCACGTAACACACACACACATCCACACATCCACCGCAGCATTTCTATTTCGTTGGCGTGGAGTTCGCGAACATGTTTCATCAGCGTTGGCCATGTCTCGCAGCCATAGAGCATCACGGGTCTAATTATACTCTTGTATATAAGCCCTTTCTGCTTGACAGGGATTTTAGGATCACAGATGACTGCTGTGAGTTCTCGCCATTTGGTCCAAGCTGCAGAATTTCGGGACTTGACATCGGGGTCTATGTCGCTGGACTCGTGCATCACGTTCATCGTGCATCGTGTTATTCCTCCGACGGATTCGGATCGGAGTGGACGTGTACACTGATCTGTTTTGCTATTTTTGAGTACCTTTTTTGTGATCCACAAGTGAGTGTTAAATCACATTACTCCGCCTACTGGGAGGAGCCCGAGTGAGACGACACTAGTGAAGCCATCTTACCTTAAAAACCCATTTTGTTGGGCTGTCGTGGGTGAGGCTCGAACCCGGTGCATCTGCAATGAGACAGCGTGTGTCGCCGCTCTACCATCAAGTCAGTGCGACGCGGCAAAATTACCTATCTGCTTCTGCGCGGAAAGCTACAACGTCCCCACACGGCCGGCTGACGCACGTCACTGCAAAGCGCTGCACACTGCTGCCCCTAGGTGTCGCTACGGTATATCGCCTCGCCGTGCGACATCCAGCCACATGACATTCCGTCTAATTGTTACAACGATTTAAAAGCAATGCTCGAAGCATGGAAACTCGAACAAACCACCATCTTGGCCAAATTAGTATCCGAAGTTTCTGAGTTAAAGGCACAGTGCCAGCAAATAAAAAAGATCCAGAGTTTCGAAGAGCTTAGGATTAAAATTAACACGTTGGAGAAGGAAAAACAGGAAAATAAGGAAATTATAAATAGTTTGGATAGGCAAATCAGAGACATGAAGTTTCAATACAGGTCGGCGGCAGTCGAAATTAGATACATTGTGTCGAGGCAAAACGAAAAATCCGCTGATCTCATCGGGTATTTATCCAAGGTGGTTAAGACTGTAAGTGTGAGTCTGGAATCCAGCGACTTACGGGACATTCGCCGACTTCCTGCTAAACCCGGCAACATTAGGCCAATTCTGGTCGAGTTCAAGTCCGTCATAAATAAAAATAACTTTATAAATGCAACCAGGAAATATAACAGGTCTTAAAAACTGGAAAATAAATTACACACCCATAACATTAGTTTATCTGGAGAGCGGTCACCAGTTTACGTGGACGAACACTTACCTTTAGCCACCAAGCGGCTGTACTTCCTAAGTAGAAAATTTTCAAAGGAAAATAACTGTCAGTTCTGTTGGATCGCAAACTCGACAGTTTTCTTAAGGAAAGAAGAGAACGCGAAACAGATTCAAATAACAACTGAACAATGCCTAAATGATCTACGGGAAACCGCAAGAACTGCAATTTGACTATTTGGATCAAACTATTTAATACCTACTTTAGTTCTTACTCTAATATTATTGAGTATACGTTATTTTCTAATATAAGTGTTATTAAACTCACCATACACACACACACACCCATACTACACTTCCACTCATCTTCAGTTCACAAAATTAAAAATAGAAATACACTACTTATTTGCGAACCTGAGCATCATAATTTCTGCGCACCCCTTTGTGCTGCATTATACGTTTAAAAATGTTAGATAGTGTACAAGATAACTAAGACATCATGTCACTGTCTAAATCGTACGTATCTTCCCCAGACACGCGTCACAACTATCTCGCGCATCCTAATAAGTCGTTAAAAATTATCCAACTTAATACAAGAAGTATCAATAAAAAGTTTGAGTCAACGCTCGCTTTGATATATTAATAATATTGACGGAGTATTGGTTGTAAAGCTCACCCATCATTCCAACTTTAGAGGAATACAATTCTTACAACACTCAAAATAACCCGATACAAAATGATGGAGTAGTAATTTATACGCGTGATTCATTGAAGTGCGCAGTTTTTGAGACACAATTCAAAGACGCGAATTTGGTTATACCGCTCCCCATCCTAAAAAGACCTGACCTATTTCTATGATAGCCTGGACAGATTGGTTCGGTCTCTTAATAGGTTTAATAATCTAGTTTTGGCCGATAAAATATCTCAAACCAATGATCAAGTTAGGGAACGTTAATAAACTTGGGATTGTTAATAGATGAAAACTTATAACTTGAACAACACATTCAACAAAAAGTTGTCAAAAGTTTCGGCTCTCTCAAAACGCTATACAAATTGAGGCCATTTATAAATTCGTCCGTTCGTTTACAATTATGTAACAGCTTGGTTTTGTCCCACCTTCATTATTGTGACTTGGTATACGGTCCCTGTCTCCTGGTCAAAACAATCAAGTCAATTCAAAGGGTCCAAAACGCCTGTATTCGGTACTGTTATACAATACCTAAAAGGGCTCACATTACACCGTACCTCATAGATAAGCAGATGTTAAACATGGAAAACTCGCGTATTCTCAAGTACTCCTGTTTTCTTAGCTCGCTCTTCAAACCCGAGTGTCCTATCTACTTGTTTGAAAAACTGGAATTCGTAACCTACAATCGCCATCTTAGAGATAGAGGCCGGTTATTACTCCTTCGAGTACAATCTCTCGCATGCACCCGTGGTTGCTTCAAACACGCCGCAGCAAGAATCTGGTACGACCTCCCACCTCCAGTGCGAGCAACATCATCTCTCAAGCTTCCTACATTACGCAAGAAATGTGCAAAATGGCTGCTGCTGAACCATTCACGGGTTTTTGGAGTGAAAGTCTAGCTAGACCACGGTTTCTGGTGATGTTCAATTATCTACTTCTCTTAGCTATCTACTTTTATACCTAAAGATTAAATTTTTTAATATGGTCTCTACTGTAGGCCATTTATAATACCAGTCATTCCCGAGCGACGCAGTACTTCGGCGTTGGCCACACGGTCCTGCGCAGTATGTAGCGTAACCACCGCATGTGGAAGGTGTCAAGCTTACTGGTGTCTCCCTTGTAAAGCTTCACTTACCTACCCGTTATGTAAATACTTATGGTTGGTGGCTCGCAGGCTACGAAGCCTGACACAACAACTACGAGAGAGGTGTCAACAAGTTACGACCGAGGTAGTATATAACACTTATGGACCCGGTGCGACACTATCTCGCGTACACCTATTTTACCCCTACCAGTTTATGAGCAAAGAAAAAAAGGGAATCATTCCATCTACTTGTATTGCTGAAAACCGCATTAAAATACGTTTCACAGTTTAAAATATCTAACCGTACATACACAGATACAAAGGGCAGACGGCGGGAAGCGACTTTGTTTTATACTATGAATAGATAGAAGAATACCGCATTGGGAAAGCCACGCCGAGCATCCCGCCCCATGGAGACCTGCCGGGGCCACGTCTGCGACCCTACATTATGCCCTTTACCTACATGGCCACAGTAGGTCTTTGTTTTCCCTTGAATAAAAATTAGATTAGCATAAAATATGTAACTAGATAATAAACACAGGAAAGAATTCAAGTATTATTAAAGGTTTTTCAGTTATTAACTTTCCCCGTGATACCTCATAATATCTGATATTTTTGTCGAAAGTTGACCATTTCACATTTTTACACGAAAAGCTAATTTTGGAAGCCCAATATATTTATATTACTTGACTTAGTAAACTGAATTAGAGCTCAAACTGTAATCTTCACTTTAAAAAAGTAATGGTGAACTTTCTTGTCAGAGTCTTCCTATGTGTTTTTTTTGCTTAAGTTATGACAGACCTATTAACCGATTAAAGTCTTTCACCTATAGAACAGTATCAGCAGGTGACAAATTCTGAAATGTAAAATGTTTCCTCATAGCATGCTTTTATCGCGCTTTCTCTATGATCAGTCATAGTACTAACCAAACGAGCCAAGACTAATCAAACAAGCCCAATCATTATGCGATCTTTAAGAACTATTAAGGACACCTTCCGTCTATATCATCAGATCAGTTGGATAGCATAACGTTGCATTGTCACCTAACTTACATTGGTATGCAAAATTTCAGCTCAATCTGGAACCGGAAAGCGGGAAATGGCTCAAATTGAACTTGCAACAATTTTATTACGTACAAACGTAAATAAACAAAAGGTTGTAACATAGTTCGTTGTTTTTCCCGAAATTTAATGCGTTTTCTACAGGACCGGAAAGCTAATTTAAAAATATCAGATAGCGATCGTATAATACATTTTTAAAAACATGTGCAGGATTCTGTGCTCCTGCACAGAATCCTGCACATGTTTTTAAATGATTGTGGAACGGAGTTCGTGTATTGAAACTTAAAGTACCAAATAATTCAACCATGAACTAATGCGCGGGAGAGAGTTCGTGTAATGAATATCCTTTTGCCTTATGAGGAACATTACTAGACTTCTACGTATTGGTTTATGTAGTAAATGATGAAATGTTTGACTTTTAGCCTGCAACCCCCTTAAATGAGTTCAAAGTCTGCATTAAAAACGATAAAGGGCACTTCCCGTGTACAAGCAAATAACGCAGCATCTGATGATGACACCATGAAGCGACGTGATCGTAAAAATCACAACATACGCGCTTACATTTATCGAGGATTACCCTGATTAAATTGTGACCAGCTGGTCATTTAGCTAAATTAAACCTACACACGTACCTACCACTAAAACATTACATGGCTTTGGCAAACCTAATAACCGCTTAGCGGTTTCACTAAGAAAAATTTATCGGATCTCATGACGAGCCAAGCTCCTTGCTTACGATTTCGTTTATTTGTACAGTATGGAATTAAATAACTGCTACTTTGCTTAATTGATGTATGAACGCAGCTAGCTCACAATGTGAAAGGGCATGAGGGGTGGAGATCAATTTGTAATTTAATAACGAACTGCCCCTAATATATTATGCAACGATGTGTCGATTGGGAGATTTTGCCCCTAATTTCTTTGCAGGCGCCTGAACACTATTTACTGTATGTACAAAGCCTTGCGCTTATTACTTTGTCTAAATACGGTTGTCTAAATTCAGAAGCATAAGGCGTGAGCGCAAATCAAAGTGAAATGTATTGCTCATAAAATATCATTAATTTTTAACCCCCGACGAAAAAATAGGGATGTTATAAGTTTGACGTGTATCTGTAGTATCGTAGCTCTCGAGCGGATGAACCAATTTCGTTGCGGTTTTCAATGTTTGAAAAACAGATTAATGGAGATGGTTCTTAGCTTTGTTTAATAACAATCATTTCATTAGTTTAGAAAATATTAGGTATGAGTTTGGGGGTTTCCGACAGTATTCTGTCGGTTAGTTGTAACACTTATACACACAAACACTTACACATTCCAAAAGGCGTTATACGAAAATGGATGTTATTCTATAAGCAATACATTTCACTTTGACTCGCTCTCACGCTTTTTGCTTCTGAATTTATTCGAATGAATTTAGCCAAGTGTATTAAGCACATAAGCCTAGCTTTGGCCGTTTCCTAAAATCAATCATCTCGATAATCATCTGATCTTGCGTCCGACCGATGACATCAGCCATTACCGTCGCGTCGGTCTAGCACTGAATCCAGTATATGTATTATGCAATCGGTCTATGAAACGGCCAAACCATACCAAATCACATGAAATGAAAATAGTAGGACATTAGTAGGACATTTAATATCACTTTCAATCGTCAAAGAGGAGAGGGTAAAAGAGTGGGAAGGAAACACTCAGTGACATGACGGCCACCCAGGAGCGGAGTACATCCACTACACGCCGACAACGGCCGGACAGAGCCGGTCAGTGCCCGACAATTTTAGAGTTAGGCTTTGAATACTTAGGAGCTTGGCTTTTCATGAGATCTGATAACTTTTTCTCAGTCTACGAGGCTATCGGAATATCATTAAAAATTAAGAAATATTATAAAGATGAGAAAGACATGAAGATTTTCGCCTCAACAGTCAAGTCCATCGCCGGAAACCGATATGAAGTAGGCCTACTCTGGCGGGAGGAGGTCCAGAGCATGCCAGCCAGTTTCAATATGGCTATTAGTCGGCCTAAGTCTATTAAAATGAAAATGAACAAGTGCGCAGGCTTTAAAGAAAGCTACCTGAAACAGATGAACAACTTAATAACAAAGGATACTCCGAAAGTTGCACCGGGGGAGTGGGCCAACCCTCGGGCTAGGTGGCTACCTCATGTTGGGGTCACAAACCCAAATAAACCGGGCAAGCTGAGGTTTATCTTCGATGCCGCCGCTGTAAGCAACGGTCTGTGCTTAAACGACGGATTGTTGGATGGGCCGGATCTACTGCAGTCCTTACAAGGAATTCTAATCTCGGGAACTACCGATTGCGATAGCCGGCGATATAACGCGAAATGTTTTTGTAAATAAAAATTCACCAGGAAGATCAGCCGGCGCAGATGTTTTTGTGGAGGAGGGGGACGACCTCAATGGCTTTCGGAGCGAGAAGTTCACCGTTCCTGGCGCACAGCGGCAGGAATAACAACGCCGAAAGACACCGAAAGAAATCCCACGGGCATATTATGCCATCACACCGAACCACTACATGGACGATTTGCTAGGTAGCTAGCAAGACGAGGAAGAAGCAAGCCGAGGTAGTATATAACACTTGTGGACCCGGCGCGACACTACCTCGCGTACACCTATTTTACCCCTACCAGATTATAAGCAAAGAAAAAAGAGTTTTATCCTTGCTTATAAACCTTCCTCTTGAATCATTCCATCTATTGCTGAAAACCGCATTAAAATACGTTTCACAGTTTAAAAGATCTAAGCGTACATACACAGATACAAAGGGCAGACGGCGGAAAGCGACTTTGTTTTATACTATGAATAGAGAGAAGAATACCGCATTGGGAAAGCCACGACCTGCCGTGGCCACATCTGCGACCCTACAGTAGCCCCTTTACCTACATGGCCGCAGTGGGATTCGAACCCGGTACCTCTCGCTTCGGGTAGTCGGATACCTTAACCACTCGGCCACCGACACCCCTGCGTTGTGTTTATTGATGAGATGTCTTTGTCAAATGGTTGATGACTCTCCTGCTCTTCAAATGGGCATCACCCTCCACATTGACATCTCCCCCTCGTTGAAGTCGATATGACACTCCTGGGCCCTCAAAGAAGACGCGTAGATTAACTTAAGCCCAACAGTTGGGGTGAGTTACTAGTTACATGTAAAATAATATAAGGAGATTTTATAAATGTTCTTTGGAAATTTACTCTTGAATATAATTTAGATTAGCATAATATATGTAACTAGATAATAAACACAGGAAAGAATTCAAGTATTATTATTAAAGGTTATTCAGCTATTAACTTTCCCCGTAATACCTCATAATATCTGATATTTTTGTCGAAACTTGACCATTTCACATTTTCACACGAAAAGCTAATTTTGGAAGCCCTATATATTTATATTACTTGACTTAGTAAACTGAATTAGAGCTCAAACTGATTTCTTCGCTTTAAAAATGTAATGGTGAACTTTCTCGTCAGAGTCTTCATATGTGGTTTTTTGCTTAAGTTATGACAGACCTATTAACCGATTAAAGTATTTCACTTATAAAACAGTATCAGCAGGTGACAAATTCTGAAATGAAAAATGTTTATACATAGCATGCTTTTTTCGCGCTTTCTCTATGATCAGTCAGAGTAGTTGTCAAGACTAATCAGACGAGCCCAAACATCATGCGTAGTTTAAGAGTTAATAAGGACACCTTCCGTCACTATCATCAGATCAGTTGGATGGTATAACCTTGCATTGTCACCTAACTTACATTAATTTCAGCTCATTCGGGAACCGGGAATCGGGAAATAGGTCAAAACAATTACATAAACCTATACCAAGACGCAGCACTCACCTCACCGACAGGAATTACAAGCGATGCAGTTTGCCCGACCCGTGGACGGCCACGTGATGCTGACGCCGCATCGTCACCGACCACGATTTCACGTAATTTTAAGTCATTCTAGATTCACACTTCGAACTAGTTTCTATGCTAAGTTTTATTGTAATTTTTTATTTTTATTAATTATATTTAGTTAAATCATTTTGGGTTTTTTTCGACCCTCCGGCTGTAGCCTACGTATCTAACTTAACTTGCAATATTTTATTACTTACAAACATGTAAATAAATAAAAGCTTGTAATAGTTTATTGTTTTTCCCGAAATTCAATGCGGTTCCCACAAGATCGGAAAGCTAAAAAAGGTTGCCTAATATAAACAGCAATGTACCAAGTCTACGTACGACGATTCATAATAATCACTTTAGAAAACGCAACAAGACCTATAACGTATAATGACTCCGAAAGAATAGAATTTTTTTAAAGAAATAGAATAATATTGGATAATGTTCGTGTAATGAATGAAAAACATGTCCAGAAGTCTTGAATGGAGTTCGTGTATTGGAAATACACTTGTTCGTATCTGGCGCAGTCGGTAGGATATTCGCAAGTCGAGCGTAAAATGTTACAAAATCAAGATTCGCGAGCTGCTTGGGTGGCCTTTCAGTCCCATCTCGAAGATCCGAAACCTACGAACCAGCTGCAGCTAGGTGGGAGGAATCTAGACTTCGATTCAAGAGATAAAACCAGAAATGCAGCGTATTTGAGTACAATCGAACTGTTCTTGCGTTGCTTCCCTTTTTAATCCTAATTATTTTACCCCTCCAAGATTTTTCACCCATCGAAAAATTCCCCTCGTGAACCTGCATCTCGACAGGCTCGCAGGCAATTAGTTGATAGGAGTAGATATATTGATAGTAATTTAAATTTAGAGTTTTTATTCAACGAAGAGATGGCAGTCGACCCGGACACAATTTTCAAGGCTTTACGCCTCGTGCCCGACTTCGACGGCAACCCTAATATACTTACTAGGTTTATAGGTATTTGTGACCAAATAGTCGTTAGGTATATGAAATCAGAGCCCGGTAATGACCTCAGTAATCTGTGCCTATTAAATGGGATACTGAATAAAATCACTGGTTCCGCTGCTTGCATAATCAATTCAAACGGTATACCAGACAACTGGTTGGGCATCCGAACTGCCCTAGTGAATAATTTTTCTGACCAGCGTGATGAAACAGCCTTATACAATGACCTCTCATTAGCTACGCAAGGTAATAAGACACCCCAAGAATTTTATGACCAATGCCAATCTCTGTTTAGTACGATAATAACGTATGTGACTTTGCATGAGACAATCAGTACCACAATTGACGCGAAGCGAGCTCTCTACAAGAAGCTCACCATGCAAGCCTTTGTCATAGGGTTAAAGGAACCCCTAGGGTCGCGTATAAGATGCATGCGACCTGAATCTATCGAGAAAGCCCTCGAGTTCGTGCAAGAAGAGCTTAATGTCATGTACTTGCAGCAGCGCAGCGAATTACCTAAATCTCAGCCTAGCCATAAGACTTTTACCCCAATGCATGCTAGTAGCTATGCGCCCGCGCTACCGCGACAGCAAAATTCCCTCGCACCGCCGCCTAACTGGCCAGTGCCCGGTGGACAACGTGCGCCTCAAGGTGCTCCGCAGCCGTTCAGGTTTATGCCTTTACAGCCGCAACCCCAGTACCGAATGCCCACGCGTACCCAACAAATGTTCCGCGCTATACCACCTAATTATAACCCACAAAGTAACGTTTTCCGGTTACCACATAGGAACAATTTTCACTCGACCGGCCCGCGCATGCCTACGTGTTTAATGCTGAGTGCGCGCGCACCGAGCACGCCACAGCGCGCGAACGCGACGTGTTATCGCGCTTACGTACGGACCATTTAAATGAAGAGGAAAAGGCTAACCTCTTAGCGCTTTGCTCTCGCTACGCGAATGTTTTCTACATAGAGGGTGAACCACTAACTTTCACCAATCAAATCAAACATAATATAAGAACAACCGACGAGGTTACCGTATATACCAAAAGCTACCGTTATCCATTCATACATAGAAACGATGTAAGAGATCAAATAACCAAGTTGTTAGATCAGGGTATTATCCGACCATCTGACTCTGCGTGGAGTTCGCCTATTTGGATCGTACCCATAAGGCTGACGCCTCCGGGAAACAAAAGTGGCGTCTAGTAGTAGATTTTCGTAAGGTAAATGAAAAAACTGTAGACGACAAATACCCTATCCCCAATATAAATGACGTTCTAGATAAGCTGGGAAAATGCCAATACTTTACCACCTTAGATCTAGCTAGCGGTTTCTACCAGGTAGAAATGAGCTCACAGGACATACCCAAGACAGCCTTTAACGTCGAGCATGGGCACTTTGAATTCCTTCGTATGCCCATGGGTCTCAAGAACTCGCCCTCAACCTTCCAGCGAGTTATGGATAATGTCTTGCGAGGCCTTCAGAACGACATATGTCTTGTCTACCTCGATGACATTATAGTGTTCAGCACATCCCTTCAGGAATACATGACCAATCTGGAGAGAGTATTCCAGCGCCTCCGCGAGTCCAATTTTAAGATCCAAATTGACAAATCAGAATTCCTTAAGCTTGAAACGGCTTATCTCGGACATATTATTAGTAAGGATGGTATAAAACCAAACCCTGACAAGATTTCAGCCATTAAACGGTACCCCATTCCAAAGAAACCTAAAGAAAAAAAACAGTTCCTAGGACTCCTTGGTTACTACCGAAAATTCATCCACGATTTCGCTCGCATTACGAAGCCTCTTACAACGTGTCTTAAAAAAGGACGAAAAATTTAGAATTAAATTCCGAATATGTAAACTGTTTTGAGAAGTGCAAATCCCTTCTCACTAACGACCCCTTCCTTCAATATCCTGACTTTTCTCTTGAATTTCTAGTTACCACAGATGCGTCTAATGTTGCTATTGGAGCCATATTGTCTCAAGGCCCGATAGGAAGCGACGCCGACGCCCTATCTCGCATTGCGATCCATAATGAGGAGATCGACTCCCTTATAAAAGAGATACAGGAGCTTAGTTCACTTATAGGGAATCCCATAGAGACCCCACAATCTCGAACGCACTGCTCATCTACCGAGACAGTACATACCAGCCGTGAACATCCTATATTAGAGGTCCCAATCACAGACGAACCGCTCAATAAATTCCATCGCCAAATTTGCTTCACAATCGTTAGTGGCGTAAAACGTAAGCCCGTAGTAACGAAGCCATTCGATACTCACACCCGTGTTGCCGTTCAATTATCTAAATCTTCCCTAGAAGAGGATGTCGTGAAATATATTAAAGAATACGTAAACCCCAAAGTTAAAACCGCTATCTTAATAAACCCACCATTAGGCATGTACTCCATTATACCTATTATTCAGGATAAATTTAAAAGCTCATCAATGAATCTCGTACTGGCTAAAACAGAATTAGAAAATGTCAAAGAGTACCTACGCCAACAGGATATCATTCGCCACCATCACGACGGGAAGACGAACCATCGTGGCATTAACGAACGCTTCCTAGCCCTATCGCGAAGATATTACTGGCCTAAGATGAGAGACCAGATAACCAAATTTATTAACGAATGTATAGTTTGCGGACAGGCTAAATACGATAGAAACCCCATTAGACCCCAATTCAACATAGTACCCCCCCCGACTAAACCATTTGAAATTGTGCATATGAACTTATTCACAGTACAGACAGAAAAATACGTTACCTTTATAGACGTGTTCACTAAATACGGTCAGGCATACCATTTACGTGACGGCACTGCCGTTAGTGTCCTACAGGCATTAATACAGTACTGTACCCACCATGGTGTACCTATGACAATTATTACCGACAACGGCACTGAATTTACCAACCAATTATTCGCGGAATTTACCCGACTTCATAAAATAATTCACCACAGGATCCTGGCCCACTTACCTAATGACAACGGCGATATCGAACGCTTTCATTCAACCTTGCTCGAACATCTGCGAATTCTAAAAATAGAGAACAAAGACGAACCTATAGTCAACCTTATGCCCTATGCTATTATAGCTTATAATAGTTCTATCCATAGTTTTACGCGTTGTCGACCATTTGACTTGCTGACTGGACATTTCGACCCACGCGATGCTCTTGACATTGATCTAACACAACTCTTGTTACAACAGTACACTAAAACCCATAGTGATCAAATGAAAAAAGTATATGAGATAATTAATGACTCATCGCTTGAAAAACGTACCGCAATCATGCAAAATATGAATAAAAATAGAGAGCTAGAAGTTGAATACACCCCCCAGCAACAGGTTTTCATAAAGAACCCCTTTGCTAGCCGACAAAAAACAGCCTAACGTTACACACAGGACAATGTCCTCGCGGATTTACCAATCCATATCTACACGTCAAAGAAACGTGGCCCCGTGGCTAAGGCAAGACTTAAACGAGTTCCCAAGTCAGCCCAATTGTTACAGGACCGTGATGTTACTGATGACCGCCCACCTGACGTGAACCCAAGAGTAATCAATTACTGACCTACACCAACCGACTTAGTAATGACACCTATCCCCTTTACGAATTACAAATAGACTACCTTACAAACAAACTTGGCAAGGTTATAAACCAATTAAAGTCTTTAGAACCTAGTCGCGCTAAAAGAGGTCTTGTAGACAGCCTAGGTTCCGTAATAAAATTCGTAACTGGAAACTTAGACTTAGACTTAGATTTGAGGGAATATTACGATATAATTAAACCTGGATACTACTACATTGAAAAGCAAATAGTTATTGTTTTCGAATTTCCCGTAGTCACTCAAGATGTCCTTAATTTATTTAGGCTTCCCATAGCACTTAATAAGAACCAACAAGCCATTGTCTCGTCCTATCCCTTTATTGCAACCAACGAGAACATGTTCGTGTACATGGAGGCAGAATGCCCGAAGTTTGATAACTGGTATCTCTGTGAAAAGAACGTCAACCATCAAATTCGTTCCAAACCTGATTGTATCCAGCGCCTCATCGTGAATCAAGACCTAGACGGATCCTGCAGCTTCACGAGAATCTCCCTAGCAAGAGAAGCAATGGAAAAGCTCGACGACCAACACTACGTAGTATCATTTCCACGTGCAACGAAAGTACAAGTCAATTGCGAGAGAGAAGATTTCAGCACACTACAAGGCAGCTATCTCGTGACGATTCCTGTAAACTGTTATCTACGCACGCCTGAGTTCACCATCATCAATGAAAATGACAAACTACAAAAGCACCCTTTCACCTTGATGACAATCCCATACCCGGCTGAAATCAAGATACAGCATTAACGCATGTTAGCCTCAACTCCATCGACCTAAGAGGACTACATGATATTCAAGACAAGCTGATGATAGAAGCTCCCATTCAACTTGAACATCCAGCTCAAGACATCGTGTATCACACCACCATCCCACTCTACATCATTGTGCTGATCGCAATTGCAATTATATCGGTCTTCACTCTACGCCACAATCAAAGGAGAAACCTCAATAAATCTACAGTTCCTGACCCCATTACACCGCATGAACCAATCTACCATGTTCCTGACAAGAAGGAAGATCAACCGGGGACCATTCCAGCAACATTTTCTCTTAACATCCTAAAATAGTTGCTGATCTTCGGGTGGAGGAATTACGTAAACCTATACCATGACGCAGCACTCACCTCACCGACAGGAATTACAAGCGATGCAGTTTGCCCGACCCGTGGACGGCCACGTGATGCCGACGCCGCATCGTCACCGACCACGATTTCACGTAATTTTAAGTCATTCTAGATTCACACTTTAAACTAGTTTCTATGCTAAGTTTTAATGTAATTTTTTATTTTAATTAATTATATTTAGTTAAATCATTTTGGTTTTTTTTCGACCTAGTACTAGCCTGTAGCCTACGTATCTAACTTAACTTGCAATATTTTATTACGTACAAACATGTAAATAAATAAAAGCTTGTAATAGTTTATTGTTTTTCCCGAAATTCAATGCGGTTCCCACAGGATCGGAAAGCTAAAAAAGGTTGCCTAATATAAACAGCAATGTACCAAGTCTACGTACGACGATTCATAATAATCACTTTAGAAAACGCAACAAGACCTATAACGTATAATGACTCCGAAAGAATAGAATTATTTAAAAGAAATAGAAAAATATTGGATAGTGTTCGTGTAATGAATGAAAAACATGTCCAGGAGTCTTGAATGGAGTTCGTGTATTGGAAATACACTTGTTCGTGTATTAAAAAATTCAACCCTAAACAAATGCGGGGGATAGAGTTCATGTAATGAATAACCTTAGTCGACAAAAGGAGAGAAAAACTTCATGAAAAAATATTGTAATTTAAAAAAAAAGCTTTTAATAACTTGGTAAGGCTTGTATGGCATTCGTGTAATGAACGGACCTTAAAAAATGCGCGACATTATAGCCTTTTAGCGAGTACGGTGGTCTTACAAGGAGTAATTACTAGAATTCTGCCTATTTGGTCGTTACACACACAATAAGCTCTAAACCTAAACTTCATCACATCATAACCATACCATATATATTAAATATACATGCATTTACGATGAACGCGAGAGCCAGGATGGATGGATTCGTTCCATCCAAATTTATCGAACGTCGATCCCAATTCGAGAGAGGAGATTTTATCACGCTTATATATTGTTTAGGGTACCTATTGCCACCTATCGTCTCCAAAGATCAATCAGCTAATAAACAATTGCATTGAATATTACCGCTCGATCGGAAACCGCCCATAGGGCAAACTATAAGACTTAGTCACGAACACAACAAGAAAGGTGAAAATATCTGGAAGAGGTAGGTTTCCTTCCACTGTAGCCCAGAAATAATTTAAGGCATTCAGGAAATCCAAAGTGTGAGGTATAGGATTTCGAGCAACTTTGAATATTCATCCCATTGGTGAGTTTTGGAAAGCCATCTCCCTTCCCACACACCACGCCGCTGTCTCTCTCTCTGTTCTCAGTCTTTGGAACTTCTACTGAAGCCGTTTTAATTTGCACGCGCCGCTCGGCTGCGCGCTCCACGTTTAAAATCGAGTATTCGACATTCAACGCGCTGAAGGGCATGCGGCAGCGCACAAAGTTTGTTTGTAGGCGTACATAACGGCTGTATTTCAAATCATTTTATTTATTTTGGATAGTACGATTACAGTTAATTTTATATTTATTTTATACTTAGTAGCAAAAAAGCTTTTTACATTGGTTGTGTTTTGTTTTGAATCCTTTGAAATATCTTGGGATGTCTGAATGATTGTATTACAGTTACAGGTTGGGTGGGTCACGTTACGTGATTTGATCTAATAAAAATGGAAATGCGTTTTCATTTAAGTGCTTGTGGTTTTATGGTGGGGGTGAAACCTTGGTGTGCAGGTAGGTTAGGTTTAGACAGTTTATTGGTTAGTTTATTACCTCTCTCTTCTCTACGCGTGACATAAACCAATACGCAGAAGTCTAGTAATGTTTCCTCATAAAGCAATAGGATATTCATTACACGAACTCTGTCCCGCGCATCAGTTCACGGTTTGAACTTATTTGGTTGGCATTTTTAAAGTTCAATGCACGAACTCTATTCCGCAAGACTCCTGGACATGTTTTTTTGAAAGTTTCGTTCATTACACGAACGCTATCTAATATTTTTTAATATCTTTCTTTTTATTAGTTTTTCGGTCCTGTAAAAAACGCATTGAATTTCGATGAAAGCAATGAACTATGTTACTAGCTTTTATTTATTTACGTTTGTACGTAATAAAATTGTTGCAAGTTCAATTTGAGCCATTTCCCGCTTCCCGGTTCGAAATTGAGCTGAAATTTTGCATACTAATGTAGGTTAGCTGACAATGCAAGGTTATGCTATCCAACTGATCTGATGATATAGATGGACGGTGTCCTTAATCATTCTTAAACTACGCATGATGTTTGGGCTCGTTTGATTAGTCTTGGTTCGTTTGGTTAGTACTCTGACTGATCATGGAGAAAGCGCGATAAAAGCTTGCTATAAATAAACATTTTTTATTTTAGAATTTGTTACCTACTGATAATGTTCTAGGTGAAAGACTTTAATCGGCCATAACTTACACAAAAATCTGTAAACTTGCTTTTTGATATGATGAGTCCCCGTAGAATTTATTCAGATTTGCAGCACTCTATAATGTGAGCAGCTGAAAATCCGTCAATTTTTGTCACTTTTTTTTAGTTCAATGGAAAAATAATACATATAGAAAGAATGACGAGAAAGTTCATCAATTCTTTTTTAAAGTAAAGAAAATCCCCGATAGTTTGAGGATTATTTCAGTTTTCTAGGTCTAATAACTCCCAAGATACAGGGCTCTCAATATTTGAGATCTCTGGGGAAGGCCTGGTCTTTTGGCTTATATGATTGTAAGATATTGATAATAACCGTAGATTGTTTGGTCGTAGTCCGTGGTACTCTACTTTGACACCTTTCACTTTTGGCGCGGTCTGGACCACAAACGTATTCCGTTCCATTATAAAAATTGTCGTCGTTGGTGCCTAAGGCTACTTACCTAATTTGTGTAAAATATCCAAGTAAACATTGTCTGGCATTATTAGAAGTGAGTTGTGTCCTATCAACTGAGTTTCTATTAAGGAGGAATCCAACAAATCAGAAGTCGGGACGCCTCCCAAAAACCCACGAACAAAAGTGGACTGTGCGAGTCGTAAGTGCTGAATCGGCGATTCTTCATTGAAGGTGAGTGTGCAACCACGTTTTTAAAAGTACATTTTCGTCAAGTGAACTCAACGAGATCTAGTGTTTTCATGAATAACTGCAACTACTTATATAATATGAAACCCAGTGTTCGTTGCTGGTGACTATATAATTTTGATTCGGAAAATGCTATCTGCTGGGCCTCATGTACCTAGTTTATCTACGATTACATCAAATAAGCTTTCGAGCTGGCAATATAATATGAGTAACGTTAACGTAGTCCCAGAATATGACCCTGCCGACAACACGCAGAGTGTTGAATGGTGGATTCATAAAGTTGAGGAATGTGCCAACCCTATTCCTGGGATGATCGACAAACATGTCATTATGCGTTGCCCAAACTGGTAGGTCTGGCAAAGCGCTGGTACCAAGGATTACCTTCAGTACTATTTTTATGGGATGAATGGGCGGCAAAATTGAAATCTGCATTTCCTTCAAATGAAAACTACGGCGATTTGTTAAGTAAAATGTTGAGAATTCGCTGTAAATAAAAGTTTCACGATAAACTGGCTTTATTACATAAGTGTGAAATAAGTGGATCCAAAGCGGTAGCATGTCTTATCCATGGAATAGATGATAAATTTGTTCGTATGGGTGCTAATGCTTGTATGTTTGATGAACCTCAGAAACTGCTGTCGTATTTTCATAAATACGACAGCAGTTTCTCAGTCAGTTTCGAACCATTGGCCAAAATTAAATTCAGACGCCAAGAAATAGGCCGCTATTTACGCATCCACAGGCTCGTAATAATAGACCGGTTACAAATACGACTACGTCATCTGAATTATATAAAGGTCCAGATTCACTTCTACGGTGCTTTAATTGCGGTAAAACAGGTCACATTAGTGTGAGATGCACAAAACCAATTAAGAAATGCGGATTTTGTCACATGTTGGGACATGTTACTAAAGATTGTCGTAAAAGACTCGTCTACGGCAAACGCTGGGAATAAGCCTGATCAGAATGAGTCAGAACCAGTCAAGAAGATTATGTGTATCGCAGAACCTGACGCTGGACCCAACAGTAAATACTATAAAAACATAAAAGTTAATAACATAGATAACAATTTACCTAATCTTCGTGGCTTTGGGAACTCGTTGGTGCAGGCGTAGGAACTACGAAGGCTAAAATAGCTGTTGGTAATATCGAAGCATATATCGATATTTTCATAGTCCCAGATCAGTATATGCAGGTTCCAGTTATTTTATGTAAATTACCTAATGTAATAATTTATAAAACTTGTGACGAGCTTACTTTCTCCGAATTGCCCTTAATGGAAATTTGTGATCAAACCTTTAAAGTGAAAATCCTAAATGATGATATATTTACGCTAGCTGCCAGTTGCACTGCACCAATCATCGTTCGCCTGGAGTCCACGTATACGGGGCATCTCTTTGTGCCGGGTGGTAGTATTCGAGTTGGTATCGCAGAGTGTTTTATATTGCCTGGTTTATATAACTTTGTTGATGGCAAGGGTTACATTATGATAACAAATATTAGTAAAGCGGAAGTTGTAATAAACCGAAACCATGTGATTGCCCGAGGCTGCTCGTATGAAGAAGTTGATGATTTGTATGTAGGATGTGTAGATTTTTCAAAATCCATTACCTATTGATAAAGTTAATATTGGAACTAAGTTAAATGATGTTCAGATCAGTAAGTTTACAGATTTATTAAAGAAATATAGAGATTATTTCGCGTTGAACCTGTTGGAATTAGGCAAAACTTCGTTGACCGAAATGACTATAAGATTAAGTGACGATACGCCGGTAGTATATAACCCATACAGAATGTCAATAAAAGAAAGGGAACAACAAGCCACGATCGTCAACGATTTATTATGCAATATAATAATAATACGAGTGAACACCTCATCTTACGCTAGTCCTATTATTTTAGTTAATAAGAAAAATGGCGAGAAACGCCTTTGTGTTGACTTTAAGGCTCTTAACTGAAAAACTCTGAAGGAGAAGTACCCTCTTCTCAGAACAGAGGATCAGCTGGATAGTCTATTTCACTAGCCTGGATTTAGCTTCAGGCTACTATCAAGTACCGATGGCCAAATCCAGCAAGTCACTGACCGCGTTTGTCACACTCGATGGGTTATATGAATATAACAGAATGCCGTTCGGGTTGGCAAATGCGCCTAGTGTTTTCCAGAGGACAATAAATACTATGTTGATAGTTTCAGGAAAACGCTGAGCTCTAGCATACATGAACGATTTGCTGGTCGCTTCCAAAGATGTCGAAGAGGGTATGGATAAACTAGAACAAGTGTTTATGTTGTTACGTTCAGCGAATTTGACTTTAAAGCTGGAAAAATGTCACTTCTTCCAGACCCACATCGATTACTTAGGATAAGAGATCTCAGCAATGCTCGGCAATTTATTTAGTTAGTTGTAAATTTGTAATTAGTAGTCTGTAGTTATTTAAATCATTGTTATAATATCTTTTAATTGTCAATAAATGGTGGATTATGTTGCAAAAAAGTCCTAAGCAAATAGCACTACCTCCATGATCAATATTTTACAAGACAGAATAGATAGATGGATGGCGCTAGCGCCACGCAAATCAGTAGCTCCCGTAATTAAATTAATTAAAAATAGTAAATTGTACTTACAAGTGATGTAAAGACAATAAATATGATTTCAATATTATAATTAAGAAGTGTAAATTGTTATCTAAACGTGTCAACTCCAAAATTAGTGAATAGACACTCGAAAATAATAAGCCTGGACTATCGTTACGATTCGATGTTTTCGATTTGAATTAAATCATAAATTCAGCCCTGTTAAATTATACGAGGAAATCTATATATTCAGTGAAAAGTGATTGAAAGTGATTTTTACTAACATAAGTTCTAGTTTCCGACACAAACAGTGCATAACAAACTACAAATATTCCCCGCCAAAAACTTTTAATTACCTATGTGAAACATAGATCTCTATCTATGTGAAAAATATTAAAAAAAAAAAAAGTGGAACTCTAAAAACAAAATATAACCTGTGAAAATTGTGAAAAAATCGTAGCGGTCGAAAAAGGACGCCGAATTCAAATTCTTCAGTTTTGAGTTCAGACCAAAAAAAGACACAAACTGGTTGTTACAATAAGTTAATATCATGCACCTATACCTACCAAAAAAGAAAAAGTGCGCCATGAAACAATTTCTTACATCAATATTTATTTTACCTACCTAATTGTGTTTTAAAAACTGTGTAAACACAACACAAGTTTCCCGCCAAAAACTTTTAATACCTAGGGACCTATATTTCAACCCTGGATTTCGTGCATGCAACTAACAGATGTAAAATATACAATATAAATACATACATATGAAACCAAATCAAAAGTGAAATAGTAAAAACTGTGAAAAATTTTCAACGATTTAAAGGACGCCGAATTTGAAATTGTTTGAATTTCGGTTGTTCTGCTTTCATCAAACAAGAGACCTTCTATTTCGCGTTTAAAATAATGAACACAGTGTTCGATTCGGGCCATGAAGGAACTGTGTTGTCCTAGAGGTCGGCGGCGGCTGTTCGAAACCCGACCGGTGTCAGTGCATATATTTTTCTTTGTTTTGATGATTATTTTATTCAAAACAAAGTTAACAACCGTTGTGTTGTACAATACAAAACTATACGGAAAAGTGGCGAAAACATTGACCATTTAGCCCTTAAGACCAGAAATAAATGACGTACCGAAGCTTAAATAACCTACTTATAAGGTAGTCCCCGGACTCCCCGGTTCAGAAAAAATAATAATTTAAATTTTCTTTCCTTTTTCTTGTTAATTTTCTCAAGACTGAATATTATGACTGTATATATTTTCTTTTCCTGTTATTTATAAAAGCTATATATTTTAGTGACTTGGTGAACTGTTTGTGCTGTAATACAAGAATCTGTGATATTAGAAAAGACATTCGGTATATAGTTAGTTCGGTATATATGTATAGTTCAAGATTCATAGAATTAAATTGTTTTATCTAATAGTAAATAAAACTATAAAAACATGTTTTAATTACCTTCTGAATTATAGATTTCACAGCCGGAGGACTTAAAGAAAACCAAAGATTAATACTAATGATAATTTAATTTGAGTTCGATATTAGAACATCAGATTATTTAAATTAAGAATTAAACTAATTAAGCCTACGACTCAGATCGAAGTGAGATCAGAAGTGACGCGATGGTGCCGTCGCGTAGAGCCGCTGCTTTCTAGGTCGCGCATGAGGCACAACGTCAGCGCTTTACTTGCGCGGATGAGATTTAGGACAACGCCGCGTGCCTCGGATGCCATCTCAGCTGTTGCTTGGGGCCAATGTGCAATTCGGGTGGCCTGGTCTAGTCAGCAATATGCATCTACAGCATAATCTCGTAACACCTCCCTCCCGAAGTTCCGGGGTTTCGACGAGCAGGTCCTGGTTTCGCATAATTAACTCGTTCTGGGACTTCTGGACTGGGTTCTTGTTTCTTTTTTTCTATGCATGACCTTATCGTATTTTCGGCATAATACAATTATAGTAATTGTGCATGTACTAAGTTGTACTGCATAGAAGGGGAGAGTGGTATGGTAAATGGTACTCGTTGATGGTTGTTCCAATTGAACGGGTGGTTGAGACATTATTTTGTCCTGAATGTTCTTTAGTTCGCTAAAATTAATAGACGCCAGGTTGGTGGGGTGTTGCGACGAATATGAGACCCTTAGATTTGTTGGGATATTGGTTATTTTCATCGGTTGCCCTTCAACACGGTTGTTACTATTATAGATGGTGAGTTCTTTCGTACGCAGAGAGCATTCATGAGGAATAGTGACGAGGAAACTTCCCTCCAAGGTTTTGAATTCATCACGCTCACAGGTGAGTTGAATCTTCGTAGGTCGGGGGAATACCATCACGTAATTCCGGTCATCCAGTCTTTCCATGGAGTCTTTTGACAATGTCACAGTAATGTTGGCAGGATGTCCACTCGGCGGGTGATAAGCTGTTGGATACAATCTGGTTCTGATCTTATTTGCTGGTTTATCTTCTTTTGACACAAATATCGAGTATTGTACTTCGGGCATTCAGCCTCTATGTACACGTACATATTACCACTGGTTGCTACTAAGGGATGAGGTGGGATAAGGATTTGCTTATATCTATTAGGTGCTATGCATAACTTATAAAGGTCGTATGTATGGGGGAATATTATAGGGATTTTAAATACGATTACTATCTTGCTATCCATGTAATATGATCCCGTCTCGATTACGTCATAGTATTCACGTAAGTCTAAATCTAATAATTGCTGCCTATCATACACACCCCTAAGGTCATATAACATTTTACTTAATATACCTATGCCTAGGATAGAATGATGTGTACTGGATGTACGTGAAAAGGCCAGGACATCCTCTACTCTACGTAATTCATTCGAGAGTACCTCTGTATTGTCACTGATTAAGGTTAGTAACTGTACTAACTTTGCGTATTTTATTAAGTTGTAGCCTTGGTAGGTTCACCTATCTCTCATAAATTATTTCATTGCTACCAACATTCGTTCTGATTTTTTTAAGTACGAAAGGTCTAAAATTAAGTACTCTAGCATTGCGTCTAGGCACCGAGAAAGATACCATGCTTAATAAGTATGGACAGTCGATTAACCCTCTCAAAATTTTAAAAAGAAATATTTGGTCTGACATCCATCGGCGATCCCGGAGTGTGAACATGTTATAGTGGGACAATCGCTCTTTGTACGAGGTGAGCTTTGACAATTTCCCCTGGTGGACCGTTAAGAAGAACATGAAACGTTTCTGTACTCTCTCAATTCTGGACATATGGTTTTCATATTGTGGATTCCAGACACAAGAACAATACTCCAAGATGCTACGCACCAGCGCGTTATAAACATATCTAAGTGCAGAAATACTTTTAAAACCCTTGCAGTTCCTCCAAACAAATCCCAACATTCGAAACGATCTGGTTATAATTGCATCGATATGAGGATTGAACGATAATTTAGAATCAATTATAATACCAAGATCCCTTATTTGACTAACCTCTTCCAGGACATGACCATTGATTGAATATAAAGTTCTAAGCGGGGACTTCTTTTTAGTGAATTTAATATGCTTACATCTATCAATGTTGAGAGGTAGCCCGTTGTCAAGTGACCAATCTGAAATAGCATCTAGGTCCCTCTGCAGAAAAAAAGAGTCCACTGGTGAACGAATAACCCTAAATATTTTTAAGTCTTCCGCAAAAAAATAGAACTTAGAATGACAGATTTTAGTGGCTATATCATTAACAAAAATCAGGAAAAGAACTGGTCCCAAATGGGAGCCTTGAGGAACGCCTAAACATGCCCTAAATGTTCCAGACTCATGACCACAAACTACTACTTTTTGTAATCTTCCCGATAAGTACGATGCCAGCCATTTAACTAACGTTCCACTGCATCCAAAATTATTATATATTTAACAGGATTTCGCTGCCAATGGGGCGAGCTGCTAATGGGACGAGTTGCTATGAATCCTATTATTAGTCGTCATGCCTAAACTTGATAAATTTCTGTTTATTCTAGACTAGCTTTACGTGGTTACGCTACGTACTGCGCAGGATATAGCATACTGTAGAGTATCTGTATAGAATTTAAATTTTATAAAGAGATTTTTTCATTTTATTGATAAATAAAATCAATAAAAGGAAGAATTGCATAACAATGCCATCTACCGAAAACTACTAGATGTATCTGAATACGTCGATTTCCTGTTAAAGTGGACCTATCAGTTTGCAATGCGGCCAATAGATGGCGCATTTACATATTTCCATATAATTTACATTTTCTCTAACAATTAACTAATTATGCCACCACTAGAGAGCAGAACTCATACTAAAACAGTGGGTTGGTACATACAAAATAATTATATAGCCAAATATCGCATCACAATTTATTTTGGATAAGTAAATTGAATAAATCACCATGGATTCAAAATGTTCAAGATGTTGTAAACAACTACCTGGTAGATATTTTTTTACGTGTAAGATATGTGCAAAAAAGTATGATTTAGAGTGCGCAAACGTCTATACTATGCGTTTTTACAACACAATGGACTTGTAGCGAAAAAAATGCTGCACTTGCCACGCTTGTTTCTGTAAAAGGGCGGATACGCCGGTACGGCCACGAGTCCTAGACATAGACCATAATGAGAGCTCACCACTCGAGAATAATGTTACGATAAGGAAAAAAGATCAAGCTGCAACGACACCTTAAACTCTGAAGATCTCAGCTTATTAGGAGACACAATAATTCAAAATGAAAACAGCATAGACCTAACGCTACAAAATTCAACTGAAAGAGAACAGTAGAGCCATGATAGCAGAATTGCAATCTACAATTCAATTAGAGATCAGTAGAGCCATATCACAACTACGAGAGGATTTTAATAAGGAAACGAAAATTTTAAATACCGAAAACGAGTTAAGGAAGTCGGAAATAGCAAAACTGAAAGAAAATATAGAGAAATTGACTATGGAAAACCAAAACTTGCAAATGGAAATAACAGCTATAAATAAAAAAATTACAAACACAAAATTATACCAGGAAGATGAAAACAGAAAAATTATGCTCTATGGCCTAAAAGAACAGTTTGAGGAGTCTGAGTATGACTCAAAAAGGATAGACAAATATTACAAAAATAAGAATCGACCATTTGTGAAAAGAATGACGAAGTACGTACTGCAAAATAAACACACACTACTTGGATCAAGATTTACTATTTCCGAATTTCTCAACGAAGAATCCTGAAAAGAAAGGCATTGTATGATAAAAGACATGCTTGAGGCACGAAGCAACGGCAAATATGCCGTAATACGTAACGGCCAACTTATTATAAAAGAAAAGAAAATTAACTACCTGCATGAAAAATGTACCCAAGAAGAGCCCAAAACAAAACGGATTCTGAACAAAACGGCCCCAACAATCAACAAAATAACATAATGCAACTCTTTCGGAAACCTACATTTCGTAAACAAAGATTTTAAAGTATAATTTCAGAATTTCCAGAGTCTAAACAACAAACAATATATCTTAGAAGCATTCATAGACCAACACCAACATTTTCAAGCCATATGTATATCTGAAACCTGGTTATCCCCTGATAAACTCGCCATGTTACATTTCAACGGATATAAAATTGCAGCTTCCTTCTGTCGAAAGACGCGAGGAGGTGGCGGCGTTTGCATCCTACTACAAGACCATTTTGAATATCTAGAGAAAAGTGATATCAGTAACATGTCAATAGAGTATGTAATTAAGTTATGCGCAGTTGAGTTACCCTATCAAAATATATGACGGAGAGATAGAGCCCGTAGTATTTTTAAAAAGAGTGACGTCAGCGCTGCTGACGTCACGAGTATTTTCACGATCACTCATATTCACTGGACAGGACTAAGAAACCGTAGAATGTAGAAAAACACGACAAGTTCTTCAATTTTTCTTTATTCAAACTGACTGCGTAACAGTGTCTTGAGGAGGTCCGTACGCTCCGACGGATCGAGCGAGAATGCCTGAGGACCGTCCGTGCGCCCGTATTTATACCCCCTCAAGGCGTACAAACAACACGTGTTTTTTCGTGTACAACTTAACTATTATTAAAAATCATTAAAAATTGCTTAGTTAAATCATTTTAACAATTCAAAATAATTAACCAGTTTAAAAATAACAATAATCTAAATCAACGGTCGATTAATTTGAATTCTCGCCGTTTTTAACCGCCGCCACGCAGTCGTAATACACGTCGCGCCGATATATATTATTAGTAGAAATATATTGGAATAGGAAACAAGAAGACGTGTTTTACACTTGACTCAGAGAAATTTTAAACTATCTGAAGAAAAAGTATCATAAAATGAATATCATTATAGAAGGCGATTTTAATGTAAACATATTGTTAAATAACTCGAAAACTACACAACTATTAGAACTTATGCTAGAATACAAATTTACACAACACGTAAAGAAACCTACACATATAACAGACACTACTTCTACATGTTTAGACTTAATTTTCACGAACTATGATGACGTAAATATGTAAGTATACTAAAGTCAATGAATATGGGTTTTCTGACCACTCAGCCACAATACTCTGTACAAAATTATCACAATATAACAAAAAAGTAGCATGGAAGATAGAAAAAAGGATTTACAATTACACAAAAATACATAAATTTAAAACCACATTAAATACCTTAAATTGGACCAATATCCTATCAGAAAATAAAGACACCATCGAAAATTATATTGCGTGTGCTAATGAAATGAAAATTGTATGTGCTAATGGATACCCTGAATGAATGTATGTATAAAAACAAAACTAAACAATGTATAAAGTTAAAACTAAATTTAAAAAACATTCGTTAACGACAGGTATAAAAATGGCGTGCCGAAATAAGAGACTCTTGAAAATATTTACAATCAAAACAAAAAATGAACACTTAACAAATTAATATAAAAAATATGAAAAAATTCTTAAAGAAGTCATAATTAAGGTCAGGTGGGGTAAGAGGGACATAGTTTACTGGTTTTTAAACATTTTGAGCTCCAGCTACCAAAAATATATATTTACTTTGATAACAATAGGATCAAAACTTCGGACTAGAAATAAACGAACTATTTTTTTAACACAGAAATGGATTCTTCCTGTAATAACGGCATAATTTGACAACAAAGCCAAGTCTTCTAAATGTTTCTCTTTCCCGAGAATTGGAGTAAGAGGAACAACTCGATTTTTTTAATTAAAAACGCATGTTTATAGAAGTATTTCTAGAAATTTTTAAAGAAATTTTTGACTTATTCACAATGAAACCATACTTAAGTTAAAATAAGGTCCTATTTAGGATCACAATAAAAAATACGAAATTGGGGGTAAAAGGAACATATGTATAAGTAAGGTCAGAGGTGCTAAACTACAAATAAAACTTTTTCCTTCATTGAATGATTTATATTAAAAATAGATCAATGTATTTTTGTAAGTTTCTCTTATAAATTTCTAAAAATTCACATTGAGAAATTGTACAGAAACAATAAACGTAAACACTTGTATCTTGTAATACAAAATATTTAACGGCCCTCACTGCTACTAATAGTTTTTCTTTGGGGAACTTCGTTCAGTCTTTCGTACATAAGTTCGAGGCATTTTGCTTTGTCTGTAACAAATAAATAGTTTGTTTGTTTGGAATGGATAAACTAAAAGTCAGGACAAGGTTTCTATGTAAGAAAAAAAGGTAGGTAGGTGCATAGTAGGTGTAGGGTAATTGAACGGAAGGTGTAGTGTAGGTAGAGGGTAGATGCAGAGTACGTGCATGATAGGTGTAGGGTAGGTGTAGGAGAGGTGTAGGGTAAGTGCAGGGTAGGTGTATGGTAGGTAGGTCAGGTATAGGATAGGGTAGGTTATGGTAAGGATTGGACACCACGCGAACGAAGCCGCGCCGAGCCCACTACTACAAATAAATATTTAAATTTGCAAAATATTTACGAAACGTGTAGATGAGTAATTATAAGTATTTTAGCGGCTTTTAAAGTGTTTGTTACCCCTGCAACCGGGAAAGAGAAACATATGTTTCTCTTAACCTGGTGTGGCCGTTCCTCTTTCCCTCCTCGGCATTTTTGGCGGTCATGTTGTTGATGATATCGAAAAAGCAAACAAAACACATGCTACAAACAATATAATACGTGGAAAATAAAGATTAAATATAAGAATTGAACTTACCTTCGCAATCAACCGTATCACTGATGTTTTCATACATTAAAAAAACACAGACAAAAACTGCCGCTAGGTCATGGTTTTTAAGTTTGACAACAGTTTTTTTTTTTCTTATACTCGCATAGTTATTTTGTCATAGCGCCACTTGTCGAAGAAAATGAAAACTACACCTAATACTGTTTTATCGACGGAGTTACCATAGAGCTGTGCTTTATAGTTTTCTATTTATTAGTTACTGTTTCTCTTCCCCCAGCGTCCCTTTTACCCTACCTGACCTTACATCTAAAAAACTGAACTACATTAAAAAAATGAAAAATTCACAAAACAAAGTTAAAACAATGTGGAATATAATTAATGAGCGTACAAATAAAAAACCAAAAAAAAGAAAAATCCAACTTAAACTTAATAATGAATGGTGTAAAAATATCAAATCCAAAACAAATCGCAGATACTTCCAATAACTACTTCTTATCAATAGGTACACCACCCAGCCGCGTGCCCGCGCCTCGCGGGCCGTGCTTCAGCCAACCCAAAATACCATGTTTCTAACCCCAGTAGATTATCGCGAAACCTATGCAATAATTATGAATTTAAAAAGAAATAGAAAAGCCACGGGGTAGACGAGCTTTCGCCTGCCCTATTTAAACAGACACAGTGTGCACAGGAATTAACGCCACCTTTATGTATGCTCATAAATCGATTTTGAAGAAGGTGTATTTCCAAATGCTTTAAAAACAGCAATAGTTCAACCTATGCACAAAAAAAGTAAAAAGTCCGACCCTAGTAATTAGAGACCCATAGCTAACCTACCCACCGCCTCCAAAATATTTGAAAAAGCAATGTGTAATCGCGTGTACGCTTTCTGCGAAAAGTATGAAATATTTAACGACTCACAAAATGGCTTCCGTAAAACAAGATCTACCATTTTGGCAATATATAAATACATTCAGGAAATCTTAAATATAATTGACAGTAAAAAGTATGCAGTTGGCTTTTTACTGGACATGACCAAAGCTTATGATAAGGTGCAACACGACATATTGTTAAACAAGCTTTACGGCATTGGAATTCGCGGGGTGGCTCATGAATGGTTTCAGTCATACTTAAATAATAGAGAACAATTTGCCCAAATAGAATATTACAATCACAAAACAGCCCAAATAGAAAAAATTCAATCAGATCATAAAACCACCCAGGCCTCGATCTCCCAAGGCAGCGTTATTGGATGTCTTCTATTCCTAATCTATATAAATGACTTGCCAAAAGCCGTAGCGGAGTTATGTATTTTATTTGCGGACGACATTTCCCTTCTAACATCATGTGAAGATAGTGTTAAATCTAGAAATTAATTTCAACAAAACTAAAGTCATGACGTTCCTTCCCCATCAAAATGCCCCTCTCAAAATAAATTATACATATAATAACAATAACATAGAGACAGTAAACGAATTTACATTGTTAGCATAGACATAGATACAAATATTAATTGGAAAGCACATATCTGTAAAATCAGAAAAAAATAATTAACATTTTCATACGCCCTCCACTAAGTAAAAACATCCACAAAATACGAAACAGCACCAATGACGGATAATACTGTGGGGAAATATCACCGATGCGCCCTCTCTGTTTATCGCACAAAAAAAGCTAATTCGCATACTGATGAATATTAAACCAACCGACAGCTGCAAACCTCACTTTAAACAACATAAAAAAACTCACCATCCCATGTTTATACATACTTGAAGTTTGTAAATTCGTCCGCAACCACCCTGAGTTCTATCAGAAACGGGAGGATGTACCTGTGAAATACAGGCTGCGCGACGAAATCAAACTAATGTTACTCACCTCACGCCTCACAATCCATTTAACCAGCCCTTTGATCATGTCCATAAAGATAAAAAACAAACTACCTGAAAAACTCCGAAATGAAACGAATAATAAGAAATTCATATAATACTTAAAAGAACTACCTCAGACCAAAAGTTATTACAGTGTAAAAGAATATTTAGAAGATAAATTAAAGTAATTTCATTGCCAATATACATATAATTTTACTATTTAACATACTATTTACATACGTATTTGTATTGTATTTAAATTACTCATAAAACTTCTCTATTTTAGATTTATAAACTTGTATATAATTGTCGTTGCGTCAAGGAAAGTGGTGTATCAGGATCTTTGTCATCAGGGTGGTGATATCAGCATTAGATCGTATTCGTACAGATAAATTAAAGAAAGAGTTCACATTTACTCCACTGTATTTATTCCACTTCATTTTTGCACATCACTTATAATTTTACTTGAAATCAGAGAGGTATTACAATGTAGGCAGTTGAGGTAATTTACATTATTATTTCAAAGGTTATTTTAAAATCACTTTATTTTCAAACGTAAACAACACTTTCTATAAACGAAATGTGGAGACAGTTTCAAGACGTGTTCACTCCTCGGCAGTTGGGCCAAAACTGCCCGCCACTCCGCCTGAGTCGTGCAGTCGAGACTCTGTCAGCACGCCCCACCAGGCGGCGCACTCCCACTTCCGTTTTCTGCGTCATGAGTCCGTACTAAAGACCACATGATTCCATGCTATTGACCGGATCCGTCATAATAAATAGAAAATAGCATATTAGGTTAGATATTACAGTATTGTAAATGATACTTACATATATACTTATTATAGATACGTGTTTTTGTCTGCCTATGGAAACTTTACAACATGTAGATACCTAAAGCAAAACAACTTTTACTTTATTGTTTAATATTGAACTTAACAAAGATTGGCTTGTTAATAGGTAGCCATAGTAGGTAGATAATATACCTACCTATAACGACATTGTTATTAAAATTAGAAAATAAAATAACCCTAGTATTTTTAAGTTATTAATATTGTAGTGCCCGTCAGGGTCATAATTGTACAAATTACTTTTATGAAGCAATAAAGATTTGAGTATTTAAGTAATTAAAAAAAAAAAAAATTATTTATCTATTTTTATTTTAATAAAGATTCGTTTGTGTACTATTTTCCTCTGTTTTTTAATGAATTTTTCAAATCCAGCCAAGCTTCTGGCCCACCCTGAATTTTGTTCCTGCAAGCAAAGCTTTTCGTGCTAAAGAGGTGAAAAGAATACACAAAATATACCTAAGAAACTTTTCGTTCGCGACTTTGCCCGCGTAAAAATCGGATCCGTCCCTGTCGGACATACATTGATTTTTTAATTTCGATTGCAGAAACGGGTTATACTCGACGTTTACTAAGTCCAATAAATAAAATAAGTTCTCGAAGGAAAAACATTTTTTCATAACAAGCTTTTATCGCGTAGCTTTTGAGTGAATATCATAGGAGTATATACCTAATAGCACTCTTTAAGACCACTCCAAAGAGCCTAAACGATGGGGTTTTGTTGTTGCCTTCAGTAGTTCCTATTTCCACCTTCTGTCATCATAATTAGACCTTGAATGTCATCTAAGGGGTATAGTACTCACCAAGCCCATTCCTAAGAGTCCATACACGATGGGATTATCTTGTTTCATAAGTTCCTATGACTACCTTCCTACTCCTTCATCAGACCAGTTCCATGGGAAGATAGTAATGCATTGTCATCCAAGTTACATAGGTATCCCAAATTTCATCTCAATTAAATGTCGGGAAGTGGCTCAAACTACGCTTCCAAGATTCCAGAACATACAAGTAAAGTAAAATAAAAGCTTGTAAAATTACACTATCCAAAATAATAAAACAACAATAAACAGCAGTCTACACAAACTCAGCCGTTACGCGCCCCAACAAACAAGCACCGTGCGCTGCCTCCACGTGCCTCCTGCGCGTTGAACGTCGTAAGACCGTTTTTAACTACAGAGGTTGCCGCCAAGCAGCGGCGCGTAATAGAGCAAGTACAGTAAGAGAGTGGCTTACAAATTGCAAGAATAGCTCGATAAACCTTTAAAGTTCTTACGTATGTTGTGACTTGTTATGAATCCTTTGAAATATCTCGGGAGGTCATAATGATGGTTTTTACAGACTTATATTTTCTTTCGCTTGTGTTCCATTGAGCAAAGTGAAAGTTAAATTGTTGACTAGCTGCTTTCATGGTTTCTGATTGGGCCCTGAGCTCTAGCCGATCTGAAGGTGCGTGTAGGTGTTAGACGCCCTAGACAAAAAAATCCCGGACAGAGTTGGCGAGCTCGTCTGATGATTTAGCTTTGTCAAGGACCTGATCGCGTAAAGAGGAGAGAGGAAGGGGGTGGTGGGTCGCGTCAGGTTATAACGTTATAACATGATGGTGATCTATTATAAATGGAAATACGTTTCCATTTCAGAACTTGTGGTGGTGAACCCTTTGGGCGTTCAGTTTAGGTTTTGACAGCGTGTTGGTTAATTGATTACCTCTATCTCTCTCTCTCCACGCGTGATATAAACTCCTACGCAGAAGTCTAGTAACGTTTTCTCGTAAGGGAAAAGCAGCATGTTCATTACACAAACTCTATCTCGCGCATCAGTTCACGGTTGAACTAATTTATTTGGTTGGTAGTTTTAAAGTTCAATACACGAACTCCATTCCGCAAGGCTTTAAGACAAGTTTTTTGAAAAATACATGGCCTTCAATTATAAGAACTCAATTATTAAATGTTTTTCAGCTATTAACTTTCCCCGTGTTACCTCATAATATCTGATATTTTTGTCGAAAGTTGACCATTTCACATTTTTACACGAAAAGCTAATTTTGGAAGCCCTACTATATATTTATATTACTTGACTTAGTAAACAGAATTAGAGCTCAAACAGTTTTCTTCACTTTAAAAAAGTAATGTTGAACTTTCTCGTCAGTCTTCCTGTGTTTTTTTTTGCTTAAGTTATGACAGACCTATTAACCGATTAAAGTCTCACCTATAGAACATTATCAGCAGGTAACAAATTTTGAAATAAAAAATGTTTATTCATAGCATGCGTTTATCGCGCTTTCTCTATGATCAGTCAGAGTACTAACCAAACGAAGCAAGACTAATCAAACGAGCCAAACATCATGCGTAGTTTAAGAATGATTAAGGACACCTTCCATCTATATCATCAGATCAGATGGATAGCATAACTTTGCATTGTTACCTAACCTACATTAGTATGCAAAATTTCAGCTCAATCGGGAATCGGGAAGCGGGAAATTGCTCAAATTGAACTTGCAACATTGTTATTACGTACAAACGTAAATAAATAAAAGCTAGTAACATAGTGAATTGCTTTTCTTGAAATTGAGTGCGTGTCTTACAGGACCGGAAAGCTAATAAAAAGAAAGATATTAAAAAATATTAGATAGCGTTCGTGTAATGAACTAAATTTTCAAAAAACTTGTCTTGAAGTCTTGCGGAATGGAGTTCGTGTATTGAACTTTAAAAGTAACAACCAAATATAAATTAGTTCAACCGTGAACTGATGGCGCGGGATAGAGTTCGTGTAATGAATATCCTTTTTGCCTTATAAGAAAACAAACTAGACTTCTTGCATATTAGTTTACGTCACGCGTAGAGAGAGAGAGAGTGGTAATTAAATAACCAACACGCTGTCTAAATCTAAACTGGATACCCAAGGGTTCATCCACCACCACAAGTACTGAAATGGAAACGTATTTTCGGCTATAGCTTCAGTGATACAATAAAACATTACGTTTTCTGGCCCAATTCGAAACCATGAAAGCGGCGGAGGTCAACAATTAACTTGCATTTTGCTCAATGGAACATAGGCGAAAGAAAATAAAAGTCTGTGTAATAACAATCATTCTGACCCTCCCGAGATATTTCAAAGGTTTCAGAACAAGAAACATCTTATGAAAGAGCTTTAGCTTGATATTCGTGGATTTTGTAAGGCACTCTCTCTACTGTAGTTGCTCAATACTATTAAGCGCCTCTGCTTGGCCGCACCCTCCGTAGTTAAAAACGGTCTTACGACGTTCAACGCGCGGGGAGCACGTGGAGGCAGCGCACGTTGCTTGTTTGTTGGGGCGCGTAACGGCTGAGTTTGTGTAGACTGCTGTTTATTGTTAAGCTATTGCATAGCTTTTATCGCGGACTTTGAGCGCGGCGACCGGGCGACCGAATCAAGAAATTCCATAACGAAAAAAACCTAAAACCTCCCACTCCGACCGGCACAGCGGTGCGGCGTTAAAAGCCGTGCATCGTCTAACGTCACGGCACGGTGTTTGTGTGCGTGCGACTAGACGTATACGTGTAGACTATCTCTTTCTATCTCTTTTAGACCCAATGCTAGGTGAGACAGCGTGCTTTTTGGCCGCGTCCACGAGTGAGTTCGAGCCCGCGACTAGTTGAACCTTAACGTGTATGTATATGGTTAATATCAAAGAAAAAACTTGAATTAATAGGCAGCAAGATATCACCGGGTTTAGGTGGTGTGTCCTAAGCCGCGAAATTACATCATTGACGCGTGAGTTTTAACTTTGCTCGGTACACGCGTACTTAACATCAAACGACTCGGTTATAAATATTATAGGCTGGCCTTGCTCCTCTACCTCCCCATACCATACATCTGGTTGTGGCGGCTCCTCATATTGGTATGGAACCGAATTATCGTATTCATAGTTGTTGTATGAGTCATGCACAGTAAATAAAGTAAAGAATCTCTATCAAAGCAATCGTTATAATAGTAATTAGAATAATCATCATATGGAGTACACTCATTTCCGTTAATGTCGCGAGTTTTAAAGTAATTCGATGGTGGTGGATTACCATGCTTCCTCCAATCATGCCCCGATGGCGGCAAAACTCGAGGTGCAAAGTGGCTAACACCACTCATAGGTTTTGGAGCATTATTATTATAATTAGGTCTCTGTTGCATCCTAAGCATATTACTTTGCGGGTTGTAATTAGTAGGACGCGCACTGAACATTTGTTGAGTGCGCGTGGGCATACGCATAGGAGGCGGTGGCATGTATTGTTGGAATTGGGGTTTTGGTTCGAAGTTGTTTATAAAACGAGGAGGTGGAGCTTGGGTGCTTGGTAGTTTGATAGGAAAGGTGAATGTTCGTTGCTCAGCAGAAGCATTAGGCATTGGCATATGTACGGGAGCTCTATAATTAGACGCGTTCTGTACTGTTTTAGGTAAAGCTTCGTTTCGATTCTGCAAATACATAGTATTAATCTCTTCCTGTACGTATTCCAATGCTTTTTCTATACAATTCGGCGCATGCACCTTATACGAGATCCTAAAGGCTCCTTAAGTCCGCGCACAAACGCTTGCATGGTATGGTAAGTTACGTTTTCCCTCGATAGTGGTCTCTATAGTCTCGTGACTATAGAGACCACTATCGAGGACAACTATAGAAAACGCTTCTAATGCCACACCAACTCTCAGGAATTCCATTGGAGTTAATCGTTCTAGCTGCGGGTCCCGTGATTTTATTGAGTATCCCGTTTACTAGAAATAATCTGCCCAAAGCGTCTGTTTGTTCGTAATAAGACTCTACTATTTGATCACATAGCCTTACAAATCAGTAAACTGACTACAGTACGTTAGGGTTGCCATCAAATTCTGGCAACAGGCGTAGAGCCTTGAGGATCATATTAGGATCAGTGGGCAGAGCCATTGAGCTTACTTCACTGATGGTACTAAAACTATAACAACTATCGTTTTCACTATTAATATTTCTATTTCTATCGACAATAGTGCGGGTAACCCTAGTACTTCTAGTAGCCTTAGGGTCCCTGCTACTTCTTGGATGGAAAATTTTGAAGAATTATAATAACCGCTGGATAAAATTATCAATAAAACATATAAATCTAGGAATTAAAAAGAGGACTAAAAATAGGAAAAAGGAGAGCAACACTAGAGGAAATTCAGTGGTGTACTTACATGAACATCATAGACCTCGGTTTCTTTGATCTTACTATCCATGTCTGGATACCCCGGTGCAGGCTCGCTTGTTATGCAGAACTCCCAGTGAGGGCTTGAAAGCCGATTAGATACGGCGATGACGATTTCGGAGAAAAGTCTTTACGCGCACTAACCCGGGAATCCTACCGACTGCGCCAATTACGTTAGCCACGGCCGGAGAGTTAAAAAAAACCGATTTATTTTATGATATATTTAATTCTGATATTAGAATTACAATAGGAAAAATTATAACTAATAATAAAATCCACTTGTTGACCCGATCGATGTATGTACCGAAGTAGCGTGGTCGTCCGGTCACGTAGACCGCTGCGTGGAAAACACAAGGCACGGTGTCAGCAGTTTACACCAGCCGCGTCAACTGGAGCGGGCGAAGTTCGTACAATCGCCAATACAGCTTTTAGGGCCGTGTGCACTGTTGTTCATGGCGTTTGCTAACTTAGCGTATTCCTTACTACGTGATCTCGTAACAAAAGGTTGGCAACTATTATTAATGTTTTTGTTTTTATATTTTTGATTTGTCGTTAATTATTTAATTATTGTTTAAATTTTAAGTGTGTGTATGTACTATTGTCATCATAGCCTAGCTACTATTTGGTTAGACTAGGATGCCACACGGCCATGGCAGAATAACAGCGGCTGCTGGTTTCACTAGCAGCTATAGCTGAGCCTTGGACCAATTTGTTTTGATTTAGTTTGCCAAAAATGTTCTTACAAATGTATTTCCTGGGTCAGACATGGCGCGCAGGAGTCTTTGTTTCGTTATAGGTACTTACCCGACTTCCGATTCCATTGAGAACTGTGATTGGCTGACACTTATCGTGTAATTACTCATTTAATGTGAAAATTAACTTAGGGATTCCACTAAAGATTGAATTGCTTGTAAATGCAGGCTGTATTTATGTAATTTTAATAATGAAACAAAATATCTATATCTAAACTTAGGATCGGATTTAAATGGAAGCAGGTTAATGTGGTTCAACCAGCGGCTACTAGTTGGCGCTAGCAGTACAGCCCGTTGTTTATTCTATAACTAAGTTAGGAGTACTCTAAAACAATTTGTATGAACTGTTACAAAGCACTACCTGATCCTGCCTAGATTGAAACCGAAATCACTAGAATTGTAAATTAAATCTTCATGTATTATATTTTCACCCTATCGATTGGCGGCGCCATCTGTGAGGCTCACTGGGAACCCGCTAGATACGATCTAATCGATGACCACGATACAAACAGTTTTCTATCTAAAAACATTTGCTATCTCTCAATAGGTGGCGCCTCGAGAAACTTGGTAACTGGATTTAGGATGATGAGAAATTTAAATTTCGGGTGCAGCATTTGATTGAGTGGTTGGTATTGGTTCTACGATTTGAATTCCTTGAATATCTTGTATTTAGGATTTGATTACAAAATTACTGATTAACGGATGTGCTTAGGTTCCTACTACGGAACTAAAAAATGAGATTGTATTCGGATAGCAAAGATAGACCGGTTTAGTACTATGATATGGTGGACAGCAAATATTATACTTGAGACATGATTATAATACTCTATTTTGTGTTGTTTGACTTTTCATATGTGTATGGTTTGCGAGTATATAAAAGTGTACTCAGACTGGAATCGCGTTCGTCGCCGTCCGCATCTGTGGCGATTCACTGAGTGTTAGTGGTGTTTGGAAGTAATCAAAAGGTAGAATAAAGCTGCATCTGGGACTCTCTGGTTGACCGATATCGAAGATCTTAGAAGGGAGAGCGCAGCTGATAGCTATTCGGACAAATTGTTGACTTGTGATGTTGAAAGGCTTCGGCCTTATACAATGGGAAGCTGCAAGACTGTCTGAATCACGTAACTAATGCGAAACCGTTTTGAAATCATTAGATTGAGGGCCCTTGGGGAGCCATTGGTGTAGCAGTTGTACCTGGCTTGACCCTCCACAAACCGCTTCCTTACTTCGTGAATGTCCACCTATATGCGAAAGAGCTGACTCCGGCACTTTGGTCTGTGCATTGGATGTAGTCGCAAATTGTATACATACCCACGGAGAATCAAACAGATTTAACTTATCATAAATCACTGGTCAGACCTTGGAAGGCGGACCCTACAGGAGCTTCCTGTCCTGACCTCAATATTACTTACTTCATAATTGCTACTATTGGATTCACAATCACCAAGGAATTTCTACACGAATTATCTACCAATGATGGCTAAGCCATTAATGCTACGAGTGCAACATGGTTGCTACCTATCTCTGCGATCCGGATTTCAATAAATTATAACAGGGTTGATATTTTCCCCAATATTCACATATCATGTCAAGGCCATTGGAATTGAAACAACACCATTGATCTATGGAACATATCCAAATATTACTACTCCTGATGACATCACCGACAGTAATTGGCCATATTTGCATGTGTTTGGAGCACTCTCTCCATGGACTACCTACTGATACTACATTATGCTACCTATATCTGTGCCGCGGAATTCGGGCCCTTAAATGTTTGGGTTGCCACAACGAGTCTATACATATACCTGCACCCTGCATTGCGTTTGAGTAAGCTGATGTTTTCCAAGTGAGTTTTATTATGCCCAGGAGTACGTTCTTGCACAAGATCTACCTACCTACAACGAGACGATGTGGAGAGTTCGTGGAGAGCGCTACAAGCCTTTTGGATCTACTTTATACATTTATCACCTGGATATGGTCTTGGAGACACTGGATTGTTCATATTGTCCTCTCAAGTCACTTCATAACTCGAAAACAACCTGACTATGACGATTATGACTTACCTCTTTGTACCCTCTCTTTCAATATAAACAAAAAGTATTGTTGGGCGGATTGGAGTTTTTTAAAAGACGTCTTTGGCTGCTCCAAACGGAATCTTGCGGAGAGATATCATATCCTCACTTAGGCTGACTTATAGAGGATATGATGAGCCAGTGTAATGGCTGGGGCAAGATTCACTCTCCCAATCCCCTATTTTTTCCCTAGAGAGTCCCTAAATCCCCTTAAAATCAACATTCCCCTTGAACATACGACAGCTATTTCATAATTAAACTAGATCTTATATTTATCTTCTACCTGGTAATCATTTATCCTAACAAATCATAATAACCTGTTTGTCTTCCAACTCTAAAAGTCTTGGGTTACCACAAACACAACATAGGAATAACTAGACGATCACGAGGCCATAGTAACGTCAAGAATGTACGAATACGCGTTAGGTAATAAATAGATGAGAGAGTAGAGTTATTTATTTATATTTATAGAGGAAAAATAAAGGGGGGAGGTACAATATGGGTTAGCCGTGACCAGGATTTATCACCATCACCTTCATCTTCACCATATTCTTCATCATCACCACCTTCACTTAACTATTTAAGCACAAATTGAAATTACTAATATAATTTTAGGGCAGGATAGGCTTTCATCGTGATAGCCACAATTTGTTGTACGTGCAATGGAGAGAGTCGAAAGTATCAAACGGGTTATTCAACAAAGTATAAACAAAACATGTAAATTTACTTACCTTGTGAAGTAAGTCACCGTATGAGGTAATCGAGTAAACTTAGTGTTAGCTTATTAAAACTGAGTACAACGGAAACTTCATAAAACATTTATTAAGGGTGTTAAAAAATAATAATAATAATAATAAATAAATAAATAAAAATTCAAATCCGTTACATGTTCTACGTATTTGTACCGTAATTTCGAGCGGGCATTGTAAGTTTCGGTAGGTGTGCTGGGAAAACGTTCAACTCGTGAACGTAGGACCCGAGATCAAATCTCTCTTGGTGACATTTTGGCTTTGTTGTTTTTTTGTACTTAATTTATTTTTGTGCAGTTTACTGTAACCAATCGAGTGCACCCGTCGCGGTGTAGTGTAGGAAATGTTTACTTGGAATTCAAAACACTTGTCGGTTATAGTTATTAAAGCATATTATACATATATATATATATATATATATATATATATATATATATATATTGTTTTAAGGTTTAGGCGGCACAGATATGTCACTTATTAGCAGTGAAATGGTACTGTCCGAAAGGTCTTTAAAGGTTCGCTGCACGATCGTCACAATTTGTTAATTTTTATAGATTTAAACAAAATGTTATGAACAACTAACACTGTCACTACTATGATACATTATTATAAATCAAATGGCAATTGAATCAATAAGTTAAATGTAACTATTTTAATTAAATTATCAGAAATCGATCAGAGATCGTGACTATACGCCATCTAGTGATACACAGAGGAAATATCTTAGTTCGTGCAGTGGTGTCAAACGTATTAGTTCACATAAAAATAGGTAGATGTCAGTGTAAATACTATGATGCAAGTACGGTCATCTGCAGAAAAATTTGCATCTGCATTTCTGTTGTAAAATTAATTATATCTGCGGGAAAATAATGATGTCGTAGTTTGGCCGAACTTTAAGGACTAGGTAAGTAGTGTAATGAGTAATGGTAGTAATTATACCTACCACACAAATGACATAGGGGCGTGAATTTACCAATGCCTTTCTAGGTAGACAGGTATGTTAGAGATATCACCGTCGTTACCAATTGATAGTATAGAGTGAAATCAAAGTATCTAGGTAAAACAAATTCAATCAGCTTGCTTGCAAATACCGTGACAAATTGCTTGTCACGGTATACCTATCTATGTGTTGGTCTTTACTCAGGAAGAAGAATTTAGTTTACATCTTTTGTCGGGAGGTTTGTGATTGCATTGTATAGCCATAACAAGTTTGACTTTCTGGTTCAGGCGGTTTTAGAGTTGAGGGCTCTTCGGCAATATGGGATTCATTGATTAATTGCAGAGCTCTACGAATAAAACAGGGTAATTCCAAATGTGACCGATTCTACATTTGACCCAACTTTCGTTATGTTTTGCATTGTTATACAAATACCACTAGTTTTATAGTATCAATTAGTTGTGCCTATAGTTTAACCTTTAAATTATACATCTGTGATAATAAATGTGCGCTGGAACAGTTAAATACGGTAAAAAAAAAAAAAAAGAATTGGGTGACGGACTCTACATACAAAAGAAAGTCGTGTTGAAGTATTTTTAAACTTTAGAAATCTTCCTCAGTGCAAGCTTTACAATTGTAAATTGTATTTATAGTTGAAGTACATACATATATGAGGCAAATGATAGGGATGTGTTAAAATGGAAAGCCTTATATTTATAGAAGCTGTTTTATTAGAAAATAATACGTGACAGACTCTACACTGTGACCGACACTACCAAAATGTTTCAAGCCGTCAAAGATAAATTAACAGAAATAATAAATTCCTATGCTGTCATCGTGTTCGTAATTCAGTCCACAATGAATATTATTTGTTTAATAATGTAGAATGTGTTTTTAAAAAAAAATTAAAGTTAGAGAAAAATCTGTTTGTTTTGTGACGGACTCTACAACTCATCATCGTAGTCTCATCAACAACTATTTATTGGCAAGTCATTACCATGACTTTAAATACTTACTGTAATAGTAGTTTATGCAACTGTCATATAAAAGGGGGTATTAAAACATGAGTGTCTGTTTATCATACGAGGCGTCGCCGAGTATGATAATAGTTTGACACGAGTGTTTTAATACCTAATTATATGCAGTTGCATACACTACTTTATCTACACTCATATTTTCATGTTAAAATTTCGTACCTAGAATTTATTCAACTTTGCTAGAAGTAACTGCGAGTCAGTTCTGTTGTATCTACGCGTCGAGGATATCGAGCGAAATTCACTTTACTACTTTCACATTTATCTATTTATTTGCTTCAAACAAGAAAAAACATTCACAAACACAAATTACAACAATTAGAAAAAATATTATGTTAAGCGGGAAAATAATTCCAAATGTACACAATCACAACCACAGACTATGAACTGATCACAAATATAAACAGGAATTTTGAATTTGTTGAAGACATTTAGGTATTCAGCCTACATTTAGCCGTATCCCGGCGTCCGACAAAAATTTAAAAAAGAAAAGTGTTGCATAATGATTAAAAAGTTATTTTTCGATACAGCTGTAATGAAAATAGTATGGGAAATGCTGTATCGAAAAGTAATTTTTTAAATTTTTATAGACTGGCGTGAAAAAAGTGTATCCTTAAACAACTGTTTTCGAATATGTAATTGGAACATTACGCTATGAGTGTAGATAAAAATATAATCAAAGCTCCACTATAAAATGCACTATCACCTGATACCCACGACGCCATTATGAAATAAAAGTATTACGTACAATCTAAATATTTACGTCGCCATTGCGACAACTTAAAATACTAAAGTGCTACCATCAACCCATACTATTTTTACTACGAAAACAATATTTATATTTCATCAATGACGGTAGACTTTTACCTGGAATTACCCAATAGATACTTACTACGTCTTAAAATTGGAACTACAGTGAAAAAATAAAATTTATATAAATAAAATAATAATCATAATAGAAACAATAATATCGTATGTTATAAATAGTTACTTACCCAATCGAATTTTTATCATAAAATTCTTTTATCATAAAAAATTCAGGGGCGGATGTGACGGTCCCACCTAAGCTCAAATATTAAATAGGTACGATAATCAGATTTAGGTATTATTCCATTCGAAGGTAAATAGGTACACTTAGGTAGTCTAACTAAATACTTAAGTAGTAACAACATTAAGGAGTCGACATTGGGTATAGGTAAGTACCTAGAAAGACTTACAACTCCCTACTAACAAAATACCTAAAACTGTTACCTACCAACTGTCGGGAGGTCGGCATCAGTACTTACCTATAGCAAAATAGATAAGGAAATTTTAAAATATATTATCCAAATAAAAATAAAAGGAAATTACTATACTCCGCAATTCGATACCTACTTGGATACAGGTATCTGAGTACATGCTATTCACGCCCTTAATGCCTACTTGTAAGGCCCATTTTCCGCTGGAGGCTAGCGTCGAGTCAAGTCGGTATTCGGAAGACAAAACTAATATCAACCTTATTTTATTATCCATCGGCATCGAGAGATTGTGCCTTGAAAATTTCATGCGTTTCCCGTGAAACAGAAATCCTTTAGTGAAATATCGACCTTATTACGTTAATTATAAAGCATACTTTCAATCGTCACGTGGAGTTTAGCGTTTCGCGTGAAACATACCTACAATGATCGCATGAAATTGTATCTGACAATGAAGAATACCTTATTGGTGAGGAATATAGGTTGTTTTCGATCGTCACGATGTGCTGGTCCCCCACTAATATGAGGCATGAGCCATTACGTCCCCAGATGAGGTGGTCCTAGAATCGATCTAGAAACCTAGCGTTGGTCGATGGAGTCTCGCGCGTCACGTGAAGCGGTTTTAATGTCGTGTGTGAGTCCAATATAAAATGGGTTGTACATAGGCCACCACCGACAGTCCATTTAACTTTATGAGATTAGGATTTGATGATTGGTTTATAAATGCCTTAAACTGTAATGTTTATTCATTTCTAATGTCTATGTAAAATGAGATGACAGGAACTTGCAATAAAACTCTACTACGTCAATGGCAATGATTCGAGTGATATATAAATATAGTTTTAGTTATAAGACAGCCATCCCCCGTCTTCGCTCACGCGAGCTCCCTCGTCATTGAGAAACTGCAAATTGTGCAGAACATCTTCTGCCGTAGGGCAACGGCGGCTCCATGGTACGTCCGCAATGCGGACCTACACAGAGACATGGACCTGCCTACCCTGCAGCAGTTTCTCAAAACACTCTCCGAGACCTATTTCAAGGCCGCGGAAGTGCATCCCAACCCGCTCGTGCGAGAGGCAGCAGCCTACTCTCCCCGCCCGATCTCCGGCCACGCGATCCGGAGGCCGAGACACGTCCTCACGGACCCCCCCAACGACCTGTCGAGCGCTCTGAACCTCCTCCTGGAGGCTCAGGTCGACCCGACAAAGCCCCTCCCTGCCGTTTCAGCGGCCCCCGTAGGCCCCCAAATCCAGTCCACAGCAGCGGGACCCCCTTCAGGGGTCACGCTATAAGTTCTCCAGTGTACGCTCCATAAGGAGTGACGCTGAGCGCACCCCGTCCCTACGGGGTGTAGCATCCGATGAAACCTGAAAGGCCCTTCCGGCTACAGGTGCTCCCAGGGGGTGTTTAGTACGTATGCGCCTAGGTTCTTTTTGGCGAGTCGTGCATAACTAGCTGGCCGGCCAGCTGGTACTCATGAGAGTTCACCTCCTCCCTCCCAACCGCTATACCGGAGGGTGCCCATTTCCACTTGCGTTGGGCGCAAAAAAAAAAAAAATATATATATATTTAAGACAGCAAGTTGAGCCCCCTGAAGTGGTTCACAAGGAGCCAGGTTCCCTGCCGATATTATTCTGCGACTAGGATATTTTAACGTGTCCCTGCTTCCTTTCATGTGCTCCAAGGAGTACCACGATGGAAGGTGTCGAAGCTTTCTGATCCCCAAGGTTCCCTAAGCTTGCCTTGGCCTGGCAAGATAACTAGGTATATCCTTTACTATACCGCTGTCAATCATTATAACCCCGTAGGGTTATCATATCCATATATTTAAAACATATCCACTTTTCATCTGAGAATGGGGCCCCTATATATTTTCTCTTCTTCCCTTTCTTTTTCAATTTAGGATCCTTTAGACAGCTTTATCCTACGTTTTACGAGATGAAGGATCGCAACGACTGTGGTGTCTCAGTCTTACTGAATATAGAACCAACGAGGGTTTGATAAGTATTACTTTAAATCAAAACTCGAATGCCATGCGTTAAATTGCAAGAAGTTATATGGATATTTGTATTGATTTTCTCTTAAGCCAATGAGTTTATTTAAGGCATTTGAGCACCATTAGTCCAGAATGCAGTTACTTGTCACAATGCTGGGCGTTTAGAAACCCAACTTAGGGCCAACTTAGAAAGTAATTTACTGAAAATAAGTCAAGGTATACGGGAATATGAACTAAAGTCACAGGTAGAGTTTAAAGTATAAATATACGTTTATTTACTTAATTGTGACTATACGATTGAAACTTTTTATTATTTTAACCAAGAATTTCTGACAATAAAGAAATTCGTGATTCTAACCGAGCGATTCCTAGGGCCAATACCTATCGAAACTGGAAAACGGGTCAGTCCGCAAAAACCAGTTCCGCCCAATTAAATCTAATTATAGTTAATTAATGAATTAATATCTGAATTAATATTATTTAAACAATTATCTGTTCATATCAAATCATTTCATCTACACAATTGAAAGTCAAAGCGTCATACTTGGTTTGCAAGATTAAAACATATAATAAAACATAAGATTCATTAAGTAAGTGAATGTGAAACTATTAGTCAATATAAATTATAACATATTAATGAAGTATTCGACTCATTAACGCTGCGCGTTACTAACAAGTGTTAGGCTAGTCATGTGGAGATTGATCAACTCACATGCCTTTTGGCCTAAAAATACTATAGATTATTGGTATATTCGTTAATTAGACTAGTCGTGTAAGCTGGGACAGCCCATACGGTTTTTGGTCTAATAACATTATGAATAAACCGTTGGTTTAAGCTATTACATGTATTTATTACCAAACATTTATGTAGAATACAATCAAACAATATATATTTTGAGGTATTCCTTTATTTTAAGTACATTACGAATTCCCAAGCGTCGCATTTTAGACATAGGTAGGTTTGATATCGTTTCATTCAAATAATGCCACATTACGACTATATCACGCAGGGATGAGTTAACGTGATGATTAACGTTAACGTGAATTACGCGCAATATATACATATACATACATAGGAATTTAATCAAACAATAGCAGCCATTCATCTCATACAGAGATATATCAAACACATTAATTACTTGATTGGATGATGGAAGACATAGGCTTCGGTATATTTATTCCAATAATACCATGCTCTAATTATCTCACGTAGAGATAATTCATAGTTAATAATTACAGTTAAAACTAAATGTAAATGTCAATCGATTGGGTAAATTCTACTTTCCATCTTGACTGAGTTAAACTATGTTATAGAAATCTTTAGTAGTGAGGATATTAATGGAAAATGATGAAATTTATAAATGTAGTTAATCTGTTCGGTACAATATAGACCCAAACCATTTATATAAATATAATAGGTGTCAACTTAACTTTTGTCGCCGACAGCAAATATACACGGACTCTAATTTATAGCAAATTAAAATATCATTTAATTATACATTATTAAACTTTATGATCTGATTCTAATATTTGCTCCGCTGCTCGCCCAGCCGCCTCGTTCCGCTCCGAAATAAGAAGTGTCAACCCTCTACCCCTCGATTCATCTCGCTGACCATTTTTAATTACTAATTACAATTTTAGTATCTACTCAAATTAACATAAGGTTCTTCTTTGCTTGTGTTGCTTGGTGTCCTATGGTTGTTTCGATGGTAACCGACGCCTGCCCATCATCCCTTGTGGCGGGGAGTGCAATCTCCCAACCCCGTCGCTTCCCGCGTATGTGCCTTTCACCACCGACTGATTTTGTCTCGCTTGTTCGTCCCTGAAATTGTCCAACGGTTTGCCGCGTAATATCATATTTGATAAGCATCCCTAAGTCGTAAGACTTAGAATACAGATTTATTTAAATGTATCTGAAACCTTGGTTTTTCTGATAGTTTTTTATTCTATGGCTAGCTTGTTCGCTTTCTTGGTATTGTTTTTACATCGATATCCCAGCGTGAATTTATTTGACATTTTGAATTACGAACTTTAATTTTTTTCCGCGCTTCACAAGTGTGACCCTTGTAATTAAGCTCGTTGCGTTTTGGGGAATTTATTGCTTTTGGTTTTCGGAATTTTAAGTAGGTGCCACATGTGGGTGTTTAGCCTCTTATGTTAGCAAATTGAAACGTTCGAACGACGCCAATGTTTTTAACCGACTGCGACAGAAGGAGGGTTATGTTTTATGAATTTGAATTATTAGCGTCCCATCACAACGGGAAGTTTATAGTTTCACATGAAATATACCTAGTGTTCCTAGGAAACAGTTTCACGTAAAACATAACTACTATGATCCTGTGAAACATACCTACTGCGATCGCAGGAAATTGTGCTTGTTTTATGAGAACAGTTTCATAAGAAACAATTGAGAGGATATAAAAGGGCCTGGAGACGAGGATTCGAGGTTACTCGGGGCGCACTTTTGAATCAGGTTGTTGGAGTTGCTGAAACGCTGCTGGCTTTTCTTGGGGTCGCGAAATTCTTTCAGGGACTTCTGGTTGAGTTGAGACTACGAGCTGTTATACGTGGAGTTCAAGACGCCCAAGTTATCGTGGAGGATTATAATACATTTTACCTAGATAAGGAATTAGAATCAGTGCTACCATAAATAATATACAGGTACGTGAGTGTAACTGGAACAGTGATAAGATTTTAATTAGTTTGTTTGTTTCAGGTGGAGTAGTTGATGCTTTTCCTTAGGTTCCTGGTGCCGCCCTTGTTTCGAAGGGCGGATCTGAATGGATCTCAGACAACCATTCGGGCAAGTGACTCCTACGATCCCATTATTTGGTTTTAAGATATTAGCTACTTACTATGGGACTAGCGGTCGCTTGTACCTAAAGTCTGGCATGGGTCTAAGGTTTCGAGTAAGAGCTGGCCATGGCAACATGGTACGCCGCTTGGGCGGGTCTGACCGCTTCTCGCTAAACAGTACCCTGCTCGAATACTGATGACTCATGATCTTATACACATCTTCCGAGGATCCTCCCCAGCCAGATTGGACCCTCGGACTTGCCAGGTACACATTCCATCAGCACGCTCCGGAGGAGTTCTGTTGGAAGGTTAGGCATACACTTTTTGGACTAAGGAATCTCACTATGCCTTGATGTGACCACTGGTGTTTTCCACTCCAAACTGGTTAGGGAACGTAGGATAGTATAGGTATTAGACACGTGCTTAGGGGAGAGAAGACAACAGAAATTCGATCTTTTCTCCGCCACTTAGGCAGGGACACATACATACACATCAATTAATAGTATAAATTTTATTTTGATACATTTGCAATTACAAGGAATAGAATCAAGCTTCATACTTGGGGACAAGCTAGCTAGACTAGGTACGTTAGGATCATCCTTAGGAATTAAAGTGTGGTTGTAACAATTGTTAAAATGAATAACAGTAAAGATAATCACAACAATAACAGAGAAAAGAAAGAAAAATAAAGGTGAACAAAATACAGCATAAAAACTTTAATATTCAGTAACATTAATAATAAACACCCTACAAATAAAGTATACTGACTTAATTCTCAAATATTATTAAATTTCCAAATTGAGTTAAACCCTCGCAGAGACAATATCTATTATACTAGAGAATTCTAGATTTAAACCAGTGAGGGGCGAGCCTCTAGCAATACAATTCTGAGTTAACATTAGGTATATAGTTCAACTTAGTATTCAATCAGCAAATTCGAAGGATTTCTGATGTCTATTCCACAAAATATTTAACTATACTAGGAAATACTTAACAAAATGTAAAGTCTTAATCGATAAAATATTAGTATCATATTATAGACAACTTAAGTAGAGCATATATCAGCTATGATTACACCACCAGTAGGAATTCAGCAGCCCGTTGCACTCCTAGCTCGAAGCAATCTGTAAGACAATATGATCTACTGGAATTTAAATCAGTTTACCAAACACTACTACTGAATGGTAGGATCATCTTGGTGGAGATAAGAGATAAGATATTGTCCAATGTTATTAAAATAGGATAGGGCATAAACTAGACTAACCAGGGCCTGCTTAGGGTAGGAAGGTGAAGGGGCGACAATACAACTTGTGTACAGTTAGAGTTAGGTTATGTAGCATAAAATTAAACAGTTCATTTACCTACCTATGATTGTCCATTTCGCAAAAATCCAAACTGATGTCATAATCAATATCGAATCACCAGATGCCATAATTTAGAGATCCACGCTAGCTCGAATCTAGTTACTGCCGCAGACTGACAGATCTCATACCAATTGCCTGAAATAAACGAGAATTACAGTTAATAAAACAATACGTCATAACCATAATAGTAATAGGTCTAGTATTAGGTAAGAATTATGGAGGGCAACAATATTACATTAAACCGAAATAAAGTAGGCTCCCATTTACTGGCCGGGTATTCACATTAGGTATTCTCAAATTAAGAACTAGCTCGTACATGATGAGGCTCGCGACCGTACCCGGGTTTGGCCCTATAGTTTGCACTATAGACTCCTAGGCATTATTACCAAAATAGGTATTGAGTTTTAACTTACCCCGGAAGACTAGGATATCGACTTCCGATTCCATTGAGAACTGTGATTGGCTGACACTTATCGTGTAATTACTCATTTAATGTGAAAATTAACATAGGGATTCCACTAAAGATTGAATTGCTTGTAAATGCAGGCTGTATTTATGTAATTTTAATAATGAAACAAAATATCTATATCTAAACTTAGGATCGGATTTAAATGGAAGCAGGTTAATGTGGTTCAACCAGCGGCTACTAGTTGGCGCTAGCAGTACAGCCCGTTGTTTATTCTATAACTAAGTTAGGAGTACTCTAAAACAATTGTATGAACTGTTACAAAACACTAACTGACCCTGCCTAGATTGAAACCGAAATCATGTAACCGAATTGTAAATTAAATGTCACCGAATTGTAAATTAAATCTGAATGTATTATATTTTCACCCTATCGATTGGCGGCGCCATCTGTGAGGCTCACTGGGAACCCGCTAGATACGATCTAATCGATGACCACGATACAAACAGTTTTCTATCTAAAAACATTTGCTATCTCTCAATAGGTGGCGCCTCGAGAAACTTGGTAACTGGATTTAGGATGATGCGAAATTTAATCATTTCGGGTGCAGCATTTGATTGAGTTGTTGGTATTGGTTCTACGATTTGAATTCCTTGAATATCTTGTATTTAGGATTTGATTACAAAATTACTGATTAACGGAAGTGCTTAGGTTCCTACTACGGAACTAAAGAATGAGATTGTATTCGGATAGCAAAGATAGACCGGTTTAGTACTATGATATGGTGGACAGCAAATATTATACTTGAGACATGATTATAATACTCTATTTTGTGTTGTTTGACTTTTCATATGTGTATGGTTTGCGAGTATATAAAAGTGTACTCAGACTGGAATCGCGTTCGACGCCGTCCGCATCTGTGGCGATTCACTGAGTGTTAGTGGTGTTTGGAAGTAATCAAAAGGTAGAATAAAGCTGCATCTGGGACTCTCAGGTTGACCGATATCGAAGATCTTAGAAGGGAGAGCGCAGCTGATAGCTATTCGGACGAGTTGTTGTTTTGTGATGTTGAAAGGCTTCGGCCTTATACAATGGGAAGCTGCAAGACTGTCTGAATCACGTAACTAATGCGAAACCGTTTTGAAATCATTAGATTGAGGGCCCTTGGGGAGCCATTGGTGTAGCAGTTGTACCTGGCTTGACCCTCCACAAACCGCTTCCTTACTTCGTGAATGTCCACCTATATGCGAAAGAGCTGACTCCGGCACTTTGGTCTGTGCATTGGATGTAGTCGCAAATTGTATACATACCCGCGGAGAATCAAACAGATTTAACTTATCATAAATCACTGGTCAGACCTTGGAAGGCGGAACCTACAGGAGCTTCCTGTCCTGACCTCAATATTACTTACTTCATAATTGCTACTATTGGATTCACAACCACCAAGGAAATTCTACACGAATTATCTACCAATGATGGCTAAGCCATTAATGCTACGAGTGCAACATGGTTGCTACCTATATCTGCGATCCGGATTTCAATAAATTATAACAGGGTTGATATTTTCCCCAATATTCACATATCATGGCAAGGCCATTGGAATTGAAACAACTCTCACTTCATAACTCGAAAACAACCTGACTCTGACGATTATGACTTACCTCTTTGTACCCTCTCTTTCAATATAAAGAAAAAGTATTGTTGGGCGGATTGGAGATTTTTAAAAGACGTCTTTGGCTGCTCCAAACGGAATCTTGCGGAGAGATATCATATCCTCACTCATATACTGACTTATAGAGGATATGATGAGCCAGTGTAATGGCTGGGGCAAGATTCACTCTACCAATCCCCTATTTTTTTATGATATGGAGAGTCCCTAAATCCCCTTAGAATCAACATTCCCCTTGAACATACGACAGCTATTTCATAATGAAACTAGATCTTATATTTATCTTCTACCTGGTAATCATTTATCCTAACAAATCATAATAACCTGTTTGTCTTCCAACTCTAAAAGTCTTGGGTTACCACAAACACAACATAGGAATAACTAGACGATCACGAGGCCATAGTAACGTCAAGAATAGATGAGAGAGTAGAGTTATATATTTATATTTATAGAGGAAAAATAAGGGGGGGAGGTACACATTGATTTCAACTTAAATTTGAACTTTAGGTTTTGTTATCGATATTTGATACTTAAGACACAAAGACATTTTGAGTACATAAACACTTTTTTTTTTAGTAAATCGGATTTTGCCTAAACTAAGAGTTTCCGCGTGTATGTTTCTTGGGGAAAGTTGTTCAGTTTCATTGGTAGAATATAAGGTTTCAATTATTGCTGGCGGTCTTTTTACACCTTTTTTATAAGAAGGTATAATAAAAGGTAACTTATATTTTTATATTTCTTGGATAAATCAGTGGACATAAATACAAACAAATGGTTTTAACCCTTTGCACCTGACCAGATTTTCTAAACTTTCAGGTGCCTAAATATATAGGTTTCGTTCACCACTAGGTTGCCGACGCTCCCAAATGGTTATGTATTATTTTATTAATTGGTAGGTGTTATTTATTTATAAAAATAAGTAAGTTATAAGTAGCAGGAGCGTCGGTGGCCGAGTGGTTAAGGTATCCGATTCGTAAGCGAGAGGTACCGGGTTCGAATCCCACTATATTAGTTGAACACTAGCCAATGCTCTTACGGTGAGGGAAGACATCGTGATAAAACCTGCACATTCAAGCGACTGAACGTGTAACCATGATCCAATCTGGTCAGGTTCCTCTGGTGGCAGGGTCACAGAGGTCAGATGGCAGTCGCTCCACTGTAATTGCCTGATCTGCTAAATCCTGGATCATGGTCAAACCTCGGGTCCTCGCGTCCTCGCGCGCAAGAGCACAACCGGGACATTAACACAAATAAATAATAGTTTTATGTACCAGTAGCAAAGAGACCATAAATCATGATTCCTATCGGCTTCCTTTATGAAAAATGTAATCTATGGGTCTTATTGTTTACTTGACGACTTGAGTGGTTCAGTGGTTAACATGACGGTCTGTCGCGTAGAGGTCCCGAGTTCGATTCTCGATCGGACAGAAATTGAAATGATTTACTTTAATTTCTTTTACGGGTCTGGGTGTTATATATCTACATATTATCTTATTATACCGCACGTATAATAAGTATGAATTTTCAATTTTGGATTAGCCCCTATAGGTAACACACGTTTTGTTTCCTTTGAGGCTAGATGGCGCTGTGTGAATTATTTAATTATATTACTATTACTAATTACCATTACATTATTATTACTTATTTCGAATTGACTAAACTTCCACAAAATTTTATTAATAAAGACAAAATCGCAAGACGAATAATACCAAGTTCTCCGTAAAGCAACATCCCATACTAAGCTTTGTTTTATCTCTTACATACCTATCGCTATTCAATCCGTTTCGTTTTATCACGCAAAACAATTCGATGCCTGCCGAGGCATAAATGCATGCATTCACTGCTATTTAACAGATTATTTGTTATGAAAGTAAACTTCGTTTTGACAATAAAACGATGTTGTGCTGCAATTAGGCCGTGCGCAGTCGGCCGCATTAACACTTTCGTCCTTGGGTTGTTATCAGGATAAAATCACAAATCGAATGACTAACTTATATTATAATGTATGAATATATATACATACTTGACTATTAGTCATTTTTAAATAGAAGAAGATAACCGCCGGCCGCGTTAGGCGGAAGGTAGGTACTTGCTTAGATTTAAATGTCACCTGCGTGCGTTAAAGAGCGATCTTTGATATTTTTATATGGTTAGTCTATTAAGCAGACAAACAGGCAAGCAGACCAAATGATTTGAAGTGATCAATGCTACCTATAGATATTAGCAACACCAGGGACATAGTTATTTTACAAGCTTTTATTTTGTTACTATGTATGAATGTTTGCGGCGTTCAATTGAGCTGAAATTTGATGTAGCTAAGTAACTTGGATGACAATGCATTAATATGGTACCATGGACCTGATCTGATGATGAAATCGGAACGTGGTCTCGGGGACCAATGAACGCAACAAGATGATCCCATCGTTTTTGGGCTCTTTACTATACCGCATTAAAAAACTTATTTATTATGTATAAGCATATAACTTTGTATGATTATAGTACTAATATTATACTAAAGTATAACAACAAAATGTTAACCTAAGAATTTGTTGTATTAGTAATACGAAAGTTTTTGTATGCGACGAGTTTTACTCGGACTTGTCCGCTATTTTATTTGGTATAGTTTATTATTTATTGCATATTTATCTTATTTGTTTTTGTTTTGTTACAGCAAGTACTCATCAGGGCAACCTTGGAGGTACGGGCACACAATGTATGGGTATTGCAACATACGCGGCCGTTTCTTCAGTAATTTCAGGTAGGAATCTATTTTCCTCTTTTGAAATGAATTCCATTTTAAGAAATGGAGTTTCATTTTATAACATTATCGATGATTTAAAAAGGTCTGGAATATATCAGAATGATATGTTAACGCTGATGAATTGCCCACCGTCATTAACTTAGAAAATCATTCAAAAGTTGTTGAAACAATTCCAAACACTAACGAAAATGAGCCGGCTCGCCCTAATTATGTTTATTATTTATTTAACAGCCACGCGGAAAACGTTGCTAATAAGACCGACGGAAACGGCGTTGCGCGTTTGTTCCAGTGTAGTAGTTTACCGTCCTTGGCCGCGTTAATATTAGCCGGGTATAGTGAGGGCAACCACTATTACGCCATCGATAGGATCACAGTCCTAAATCATAAACTCGTAACAATTTTGCCGTAAAACATGCCGCGTTAAAATTGGAAAACTCGACTGTGCCAAACTAGGATATCCGAAAGTCGACCCGCAATTCACAGTATTAAGACCAACCGTGAAACTTGTCAAAATTGATATTTCCGAATATTTAAAATAAGACGAGTCACCCGCTAACGTCGCGCGTAAGGGTCGACCAATAAAAAAAACGCGTGGACCGAAACCTGATAACGATAATTCTCACGCGAAAGCCGCCAAAAATATTCTAAAAAAGCCCATTAGTAAATTTAAATGCTGTAAAGAAATATGTAGCACAAAATCCAGATGTTAATAGGGATGCAGTTAAAAGTATACCGCAGAGCGTCCAAATGTACACAGAGATGCGGTTCAAAAGTACGCTGTAGAGCACCCAGATGTAAACAGAGAGGCGGTAAAAAAGTACGCAACTAAGCATCCCTCTATGAATAGAAACGCGGCAAAAAAATACGCGGAAAAGCATCAGGAAGTTAACCAAGCGGCCGTGGAACGATCCAAACAATCGGTAACAGACACACAGAATCGGCGCTACGTGGAGAAACATTAATAGCTAGAGATATTGATCTGAGTACCGTTCCATTGTTTCCGTAAAAAAATCCGTCTTTGCTAAACTCAAATATGTATACGTGACCAAATTGTCGTGCAAAGCTTTTCCTCGAGGAAACAGCTCGTAAGATGGCGTGTTGTCGTCAAGGAGCCTCCAATGTTCAAAATTTAAATCCATTAACAGAAGAATTTTATTCTCATTCGGACTTTTTGCGCAGGCCACGCGCGTATAATAACTTGTTTGCGTTTTCGGCATTAGGTGTTTCGCATAGCTACCTACAACAGCCTCAGGGTTTTAGTTTTCTAAAGATTCAAGGCCGGGTCTACCATCGCGTTTTTGACCTTGAATCTGATTCCTTTAAAATCATTTCGTACTACATTTACGATAGTAATGCACGCAAACAACAAGCTCAAAATCTTACACTTGATATAGGAGTAATTCGTAGCATCACTAAATATTTGCACAATGTAAATCCGTACATTGAGTGTTTTAAACGGCTTCACCGTGAAACATCATCAAATGCTCATTTAATATTCGAACAGACTTCACGTCGCTCATACGGGAATGTGTTAGGAGACATGCCAACGGGCAATGAAGTAGCAGCTGTGATTAGCACAGAAGCGGAAGCACTTACACCACACTGCATTTCAGTTTGGAAACATGGGAGTAGCCCGCATTTTGTTGATTTGTTAAATCCCCATTTTGAAAGCTTGCAATATCCATTCCTCTATCCACATGGCAATCCCGATTGGTATCCTGACATGAGAGATAATAGTGGGAATAAATTAACTCAATTAGAATATGTTCGTTGTTTGTTGCTTTCGGAACCGCGTTTTTCACAACTTAACCGTTTATCTGAGGAGTGGATTATAAATATGTTTAATCGAATTAGCGAGGCACGTCTTAAATTTTTATCCAACCAGCAAGTATCATTGCGATCAGCACCTCTTTCAGAGTTAATTGGGGACGAAACCGTTCAGGACGAAGGCGGCGTTGTACCCGGAAAAATTTACCTACCCTGTACGTATACCGGACGTCCACGGTATATGAAACTGAAATACCTCGATTCGATGGCTTTGGTTAACAGATTAGGCACCCCTTAATTTTTTGTAACAATGATATACATACAAATTAAATTGTTTTTAATAATAATAATACACTGTAAAACTGACCTATTACACTGTCTGTAATGTATATTATGGGTATATGCCTGAAATAAACGAATTTTATTTATTTATTTTTATTTATTTATATCAACGTCGAAGTGGCAACGACCACTGGCGTTGTTAAATATATTTTTAAATATATTACCAAAGGTGCTGATCATTCTAGAGTCACGGTTGTATTAGAACAAGATGTAAACAATGAAATTGAAATTTACGTAACTAAAAGGTATTTAGGCTCGTGTGAAGCGACGTGGAGAATATTAGAATTCGACATAGTGAGTCGCGAACCGTCGATTAAATAACTAAGTGTGCACCTCGAAAATCAACAAACGATATATTTAAAAAAGGGATCAGAAATTGAATCCGCCACTCGCGCAAACTCCGATTTAATAACGTATTTTAATAGACCTGCCGGTAGCGAAATTGATTCGTTGACTTATGCCGTTTTTTATGAGAATTATATCGTATACGCAAGTCGGCCACGCAATAAAACGGGAGATATTATGACCACAACGATTAATCGGTTCGTAACAAAACGACAACGTGGTAAACTCGTCGCGCGTCTCTTTTTCGTCGCGCCCAATAGAGGTGAACAATTCTTTTCGCGGGTTCTTTTAAATTCATATCCCTGCCGAAGTTACAGAGACCTCTTAAATTTGGGTGGTCCGTCGTGTACTACATTCCAGGAAGCTGCTAAAGCCGTCAGGCTCGCGAACGACGAAACAGAGTACGAAAGGGCTATTGTAGGGTCTCGCCCTGAAGGTACTTACGGTTACTCCTGTTCAAATAACTGTTCAGCACGTTGACACTTTTATTGTCCATTTTTATACATATAATTGGTATATTCTTGGGTTTGGCCCTTCAGGCTCTGATTGCTCATCATCTTTGCCTGGAAAATTAGTTAATACTGTAAATTCTGACTACGTTGTAATTACGTTCTACAAATATTTTGAATCGAATTGAACTTCGATTAGAGTATTTTCTTTTGGGGAAATGATCTCTTGTTTCCTAAATATCCAATTGGTAAAAGTAATGATGGTTTTTGGACAAATACAAGGGTATTGGGGTGTGTGTCTGGATTCTTACCGTTGCATCTTCTTGTTTTCCTTTTGTTGGAAATCCAGACAGACCCCCCTTGCCACGGGGGTCATTTTTCCATCACATTAGAAGGTTTCTTTCGTATCAAATATTTATTTTCTAATTAAAAATAGCACATTTTCCAAATTGACGTTAATCTTTTATTATTTTATTCTTTCACACACAGTCCATAGATGGCGGAGATTTTAATCTTTTTTGTGCTCCCCTTATTCTAGATATTTGCTGGATCCAATTATTCATCATATCTTCATAGATTATATCCTTGGCTGCTAAACACGAGGTCGTCCGAAAATAAATATTGACCACTTCAGAAACTGGCTGGCCGACTACGAGTACTGGCCATCAAGACTATATCTTCTTTTGTGCCAAATGCGTTCTCGAACGTGTTTAAATGAAGACCCGAGCCTGCGATAGAGAGTGCAGCGGATGAGTGGGCAGAGTCTTCCCAGCCTTCGAACTAGAAGGTGAACTAAATCATAGCTAGAAGAAGCTATCTTCAGAAACTAAAAATTCAATACCAATCGACCGGTCAAATTACGCACGTGACGTCATAAAAGTTATCCTCGAAGTTTTCAAAGTCAAATTATGCACGTGACGTCATAAAAGTTATCCTCGAAGTTTTCAAAGTCAATCTGCAAACTGTACTTTTCGACCAAAAGTGAACGCAGTGATCCAGCCCGGGCATAAGTTGTGGACTTTCGTGAACTTTCGTACTTTTAGCATTTTAAATTCTTTTTAAAAATTTCTTGTTTAGTTGATTATAGTTTCTGGACTGAATGTACATAAACCCATTACCCTGTTATTAGTTGTTTTTATTATTTACTGAGCCTGGCACTGTCCGTCGGATAGTTCTACGTTACAGTTTGGCGCCCAACGTGGGGCTAACTTTTTAGAAAAATATGAACCAGCATCACATGCCATGAAATTGCCTTATCTGTTTTTTTTAAGACGGAGGAGAGAATTCCAGAATAGCACGGATTTTATCAGGATCAGCAAGTAGACCATTTTTATTTACAACAAACCCAAGATATTTAAGTTCATTCTTAAAAAACTGACTTTTTCCAAAATTAATCGTTAATTTCGCATTTGAGAGTTTATCAAGAACCCTTAGTAATAAGGAGATATGTTCCTCAAAGTTAGAACTAATGATGATTATATCGTCAACATAACAAAATACTTTATTTTCGAATTCTGGCGTGAAAAGAGTATCCATTAATCGTTGCTGAGTGGCCGGTGCATTGGTAAGTCCAAATGGCATTACTACGAAACGGTACATCCCCCTACCGGGAACATAGAAAGCGGTTTTGTCCCTATCAGGTTCAAATAATGGAATCTCCCAGAAAGCTTTCGCAATATCAATACTAGATAAATATCTTGCGTCCTTAAGGTTATCTAAAATTTCATTTACATAAGGCAATCTGTACGCGTCCTGACGAGTAACAGAATTAACTTTCCTACTATCAACACAAAAACGCCAGTCACCGTCCTTTTTAGGTGTTATGAGAACAGGAGATAACCACGGACTTTCGCATTTCTCAATGACTTTTAGCGCTAACATCTTATCAACTTCCTTTATTAAAGCTTCCTGTTTGATAGGGGATAGTCTATAACAACGTTGTCTAATCGGAAGGGAATCACCAGTGTCGATTTTATGAGTAATTAAATCAGTGCGACCAAGCACACCCTTCTTTTCTATTGAAATATCCTTAAAACGCGAAATAATGTTATCGGCCACGCATTTTTGGTCCGCGGAAAGTGCAGAGTAGGAAAGAACTTTAGGATCAATATCCAAAGAGTTACAATTCACCGAAGGTGAGCAAGAGGAAATTAAGACCTTAGGTAAGAGGTTAAATTGTCTCCAGAAATCAATTCCGAGAATCAAAGATGGATAAATATCCGGAAATACGTGAGCTTTAATAAAACAATTGCGATTATTGAAACAAATTGGTAAATCAAAATAACCAATTGATTTTAGTTTAGAGTTATTAGCAGTGGATACATAAATGAAATCAGACTTGATTAATGTGTACCCCAATTTTAAAATATTAAAATGAGAATTATTTCCTAAAATTGTAATAGAACTTCCACTATCAAGAAGACCAGAGAAATGAACATTATTAATAGCGACATCCACGAATGGTCTGTTCTGATCAGTCTCATCGTCAAAGTGAACCGTAGAAATTTTATTCCGACCAAAGAAATTACGGATTTTAGCAATCCAATCACGCCAATCGTTTAAACGAAAATTAATCAAGTCTTTATTTAGTTTTTTTGAGTAGAGGTAGATGGACGATTTTTTTTACACTCAGGACATTCAGGTTGTCTAACCCCTTTAAGGCCACAACCAAAACAAATCAAAAATTTAGGTTGAGGACACGAGAATAAACTGTGGCCATTAACCCGACAACGAACACAAAATTCGTGAGCGTTAAATTTAATTGTATCAATTGCATTTACTTGGAAATTACCCTTGGCTTGGTAATTATTTTGAGAAAATTTTGAACTGTTATTAAAAGGTTGTTTATAATTAACTTGCTTATTATTAGCTTGATTATTAGGTTTAGAGTTATAGTAAAAGTCGCTAAATAATTGAGAAGGATCCGAATTTTGAGGTTCTTTAAAATTTCTGTCCCTATCAAGAAGTCTCTCATACTTCTGGCATGACAAAATTAAAGAATCAATCGTGGTAATGTCGCATAGGGCAACAAAAACCGAATAACAAGGACGAATATTTCTAAGTAAAATTTGGAGTTGATCGGGTTCAGTTAGTTTTTGATTAAGACGAGAGAACATCTCGTACATAATTGATACGTAAATAATTATTGTTTCATCCTCGCCCTGAGTGCGAGAGTTAATTGCCGATAGGAGTTTATAATCGAAATCAAAGCTGCCAAAGTCCTGTATTAGTAATTCTGATAATTTAGCCCAAGAAAGTTTTATATCTCTATGTTTTTGAAAACGGAACCAATGCAATGCTTTGCCTGTAAAAATTTCAAATGCATTATCGAGCAGCCGCTCATGGGTTAAATTTCGCGAGATTCGAAACTCCTCGAGTTTTTGTAAAAAAGATTTAGGGCAAGTGTCGCCTGAATAAGATAATTTTTTAATGTCATTTATAATAGAAGTCATCTGAACAACCGGAGGTTGAAAAATGGGAAACGCAGTAACCGGTGTCTGTTCCTGAATTAATGCAGAAGGCCAGGGAGCATCAACAGGGGCAGCAGGAATTTGCTCCACCGCATGTGTTGATACAATAGTTGATTGATGTATTGGGTCGAAAAAGGTTTGCTCCACCTCACCCGTAATGGAAATATATTTAGATTCACAGCGTTCAAAAACTGTTTTTAGTAAGTCAATCTTAGTCGTTACAGAAGGGGAGCAACTATCGTAGTCCAGACGCTCAAATCTATAGTATAAATGATTAATGTAGGTCCGGACTTTATTAGAAGTCACAGATGTGAACTTCTTCTGGAGAGAGTCTAGTCTCTCCTCAACATAAAGTAGAGTTGACTCCACCTGGCTAATATCCTCTTCTAAAGGCAAGGTCGAAATAATGACCTCTTCAGTCGAAAAAGTTTTAGATATAAGTAATATCTGCTTTTTAAGACTAACTAAGTCCGAAGCGGGCGTTTCCAAACGTATCCTTACTTCTATAGGGTCTCGCCCTGAAGGTACTTACGGTTACTCCTGTTCAAATAACTGTTCAGCACGTTGACACTTTTATTGTCCATTTTTATACATATAATTGGTATATTCTTGGGTTTGGCCCTTCAGGCTCTGATTGCTCATCATCTTTGCCTGGAAAATTAGTTAATACTGTAAATTCTGACTACGTTGTAATTACGTTCTACAAATATTTTGAATCGAATTGAACTTCGATTAGAGTATTTTCTTTTGGGGAAATGATCTCTTGTTTCCTAAATATCCAATTGGTAAAAGTAATGATGGTTTTTGGACAAATACAAGGGTATTGGGGTGTGTGTCTGGATTCTTACCGTTGTATCTTCTTGTTTTCCTTTTGTTGGAAATCCAGACAGACCCCCTTGCCACGGGGGTCATTTTTCCATCACATTAGAAGGTTTCTTTCGTATCAAATATTTATTTTCTAATTAAAAATAGCACATTTTCCAAATTGACGTTAATCTTTTATTATTTTATTCTTTATATGTCATATGTTGTCATGCGGACACAGTCCATAGATGGCGGAGATTTTAATCTTTTTTGTGCTCCCCTTATTCTAGATATTTGCTGGATCCAATTATTCATCATATCTTCATAGATTATATCCTTGGCTGCTAAACACGAGGTCGTCCGAAAATAAATATTGACCACTTCAGAAACTGGCTGGCCGACTACGAGTACTGGCCATCAAGACTATATCTTCTTTTGTGCCAAATGCGTTCTCGAACGTGTTTAAATGAAGACCCGAGCCTGCGATAGAGAGTGCAGCGGATGAGTGGGCAGAGTCTTCCCAGCCTTCGAACTAGAAGGTGAACTAAATCATAGCTAGAAGAAGCTATCTTCAGAAACTAAAAATTCAATACCAATCGACCGGTCAAATTACGCACGTGACGTCATAAAAGTTATCCTCGAAGTTTTCAAAGTCAAATTATGCACGTGACGTCATAAAAGTTATCCTCGAAGTTTTCAAAGTCAATCTGCAAACTGTACTTTTCGACCAAAAGTGAACGCAGTGATCCAGCCCGGGCATAAGTTGTGGACTTTCGTGAACTTTCGTACTTTTAGCATTTTAAATTCTTTTTAAAATTTCTTGTTTAGTTGATTATAGTTTCTGGACTGAATGTACATAAACCCATTACCCTGTTATTAGTTGTTTTTATTATTTACTGAGCCTGGCACTGTCCGTCGGATAGTGCTACGTTACACTATGTCCGAAGCTTGTAGCATTTTCACCGGACCACGGTTGCGTAAATTTTTCGTTCTGCTGGCTGTAAACGGGATTCCTGTAGCCGTATTCACAATTGTTCGATTCGGATTCGGATTCGAAATTTTTTTCGAATGACCTTGAAAATGACAGTTCAATTCGAAAGTTGTCTATTATTCGGAAATTTTCACGAATGCTATTTAGCTCGCGGGAAGTTTTTGTGAATTGTGGATTAGAACGCTTTTCTTGGAAAATGCAGTTTGTACTGGCGCTATAACACCGTAATAGGATAAAGGCGAAGCAGAGAGCCGATACAATGCACCTAAATCGGCAAATAAGGGATTTGTCGAACCCATTTAACATGCACAACTTTAGTAGGGTTTATCGCTTCTCTGCGGAGACTGCGATCCGCATTATAGAAGATATAAAGCCCTATTATCCTAGGACCTCATATGCTTGTGCGATTCTGGTGGAATTGAAAGTAAGTATGACAAAAATTGTGCTAAACGCTGAAAAATAACCTAAAATTTTTTACAATAACAACAATACAAAACCATTGAAAATATCTGTATTAATTTCAGTGTCTATGTGCGCATAAACCCACCAGACGAAATTGAAACTGAGGATAGTGATTCATTTGCATCTGCCACAAAATTGGAGAGAGGGATATATGTATATAGGCAGAGGCACTGAGGGTGAGAAGGCAGTTAGTACAGAGGCTCTGCCATTGATTATGGTTAACTGACTCTCTATAATAACTTGAAGCACCAGCGTATCACCTTGGCCGTTGGGAATATATTAAAAAACACGCTGTGAAAATTGTAGTGTTTGTTCTGAAGAAGTATTTGTCTTGATGCCTACAGTTACTTTCTATCAACGTACCGCTCGCCTTCGGCATAGTTCATCCTCACATTGTGGTCCCAAAGACACATGCGAGGTCTTCAAGAAAGTGGGTTAAAGGTTTTTACAGGGTCGGCAACATGGAAATTTTACCACTGGAATTGCAAACGTCCATAGATTGCGGTAACTGTTTACCATCGGGCAAACCACAAGCCTATGTTCTTTGTTTTCTGAACATTGAAATGTGTTTTTTTTATTTGTGCACTATATGTAAATTTTTTATATCTTTCCTTTTATTTCTGTAAAATTAAATTAGGTAACTAATTAAATTATTATTCATAAAAACGTTTATTCTCTTTTTCTAATTATAATAACCCTTACAAACCCTCTAAGAAATTAAAACTGTTTGTTTTTACTTACAACAGTACCGATCAGCTGATCACATTTTTATAGAGTTTAGTTCAATGAGTAGGACATTCCTTTTGCGGACTTCTTACACCCTTCCTGATATAGGTATATTAATAAAAATACTTTACTAATTATACTTTTAAAATCACAATTCATTTACTAATTTAAATCAGACTCAGTAAAATCACAGCAAAAATTAAATGATCACTACCTTATTTACTAATAACCTAATTATAGGTACATTTAAAATCACAATTCAGTTGCTAATTTAAATCACAGAAAAAATGCTGTCTTAGTGCTTTTTGTATTTTAAAAGTGTTATTTGGTAAGTGATACATACAAAAGCATATCTCAATTATGAAATTTCTTTAAAAATCAACCTACATTGTTAATTATAACTTTAATTAACAGTACAGTTACTAATTTAAATCAGACTCAGTAAAAATGAAATGATCACATAAAACTAATAAAATAATAAAGTTGAAATTTAGTGAGTGGTGGGTAATCAAATTTAGGTAATCACTTAGTTAGATTTTCTATGGCAGTTGCGATTCGGGTGAAAACCTCTACAAGATTTTCTATCGCAACGGCCTGTCTAATTATGCCCTCTGACACTTTATTCACCGCTGCGGCTTGCACTTCGGCTGCTTCAGCTTGGCGTTGAAGGGCATTAAGCATTGGGTCACCCCCACCAGAGAAGGTCCACCACCAGTGCCAGATTTAAATACCCGAATTGTACGGGCTTTATTTTTTATATCTGACTTCCAGTCCTGCCAAGTCTGAAAATAAATATCAATTTAATAAATATAAAAAAAAATATATATATATATATATATATATGTTATGTTCAAAATTAATCAATATTTACTTCTTCTTCGACCTTCATCCATTTGTCTGCAGTTTTAGTTGCACCATCACCGATAGCATTCAATTTTACGGCGAGGTCCGCTAACAATTTTTTCTTTTCCCTTGCTGCGTCTGGGCAATTCAGTCAACCCGTTGTGAGTGCGGGATGGGCCCGCATGTATTCTAACATCGCCACTCGTTGGCCGTATGATGTACGTGATGGCTGGAATCGCAAGAAAACAGGCAGTTTAAATAGCTAATTATCCAAAATTCAATCACCGAGTTTGTACTTGATTCAAGTGAATAGGTACTATAAATATTTAGTCAGGTACTTACTGTTAACATGGTTTCTTCGATTAGATTAGATACGAAAGGGTAAAAATTAATTTAATCACTAAACTAAATCGCTCGAAGAAAAACGGGGAAACTTTTTTGAAAACTTTAGTAAGACAATATTTATGTGTTCATAACGACAGAAAGAATTTAACTTTCAAATAATTACTTTATATTTTTGCAAATTAACTTCAAAGAAAAAAATATTCTACTTATAAACAATCAAATATTATATAAAAATTAATATATAGAGCGAAATTTAACTTATTAATAGCATTTTTTACAAATTTATGTTATTAATTGCCAATAATCCATTTTTCAATCAACAAAAGTGTCTTCGTAAACGCTCTTCTTTTCCGAGGGAGAACCATAGACATTTCCCATTCGATAGAGTTTCCGTGGCCGAATATTCGACAAAGTTTTCGAATCATTGTGAATACGGCTACTGTAGCTTCTCTGTGGTCTAAATTCCGCGTCCAAATAAGCGAAGACTTTATACGTTGGCGTCGTCGGGAAGATAACAATGTGGTATAGATAGTTCAACTCATTGTGCGCGCGGCGCTATGTGTGCGTGCGCTTGTAAATATACAGCTTTCATTTATGTGGCAGTGACGCGGCAGTCGTCGTCCGAGCAAGACGTTTGCGAACGACGAGCGAGAGGAGCGAGACGACGGTTTACCCACACATAGGGCCGCGCGCACAACTGAGTTGAAATATCTATAGTAGCTTATAACTCGTGTCTCGTTGCGATCGATCGTCTCTTGCGCAAACACGGAACTCGCCTTGTCGAACAGGGCCTTCCTAACGCTGTAGACAACACCACGGAATTAGGTCGCGAAAGTTATCGCGGGAACAAAATGACATAAGTATTTACGCATATCGACAAATTCGTCTTTGACCGCCAATTCCGCGAGAACAATGATACGGCAATATTTATCGACGGGCCCGGAGGAACCGGCAAAACGTTATTACTAAATGTGACCACCGCTCACGTTCGCTCAAATTTGAATGGTGGTGTCTCAAAATCTCGCGAATGGAACTACTGGCGTGAACTTATAGAACTTATAACGTGGCCGTGATCGTTTACGACGAAGCCCCTATGGCACATAAATGGTATATACATTTGTTAGATAGATCATTGCGAGATCTAATGCAATCGGACAAAATTTTTGGCGGTAAAGTAATAATTTTCTCTGGGGATTATCGTCAAATTCCTCCCGTAATTTCCGGGGCGAAATCCAATTCAGATGTTTACAACCTTTCTGTAAAGTCATCGCCCCTTTGGAAAACACTAAATACATTATCTCTTGTCACCTCGTAGAGATTCAGAGAAGACCCAGAGTATTCGGAATTTTTATTGAAATTGGGATCCAATCTTATTGAACCATATTCGGCTGAAAAAACGCAAAATTTAATCTATATATATAAAAGAAAGTCGTGTTTGTTACAACACTTATAACTCGAGAACGGCTGGACCGATTGCCATGGTTTTTGATTTGTTGGATTTGTTTCCGTCCCGAATAGCAGAATACATCTTAAAAACAATGAAAACTCGATATGTGTAATGAATACTTAATCATTTCAATAGATGCTGATTTGTTTATTACATGTCAAACATTTGTTGTCCAATCCTGTCAAATAGTGTAACAACAATTTTTTTTATTATCACTGTCCAATGAACCGATGAATTACTTCGTATCACGTGTAAGATGTCTTGACTGTCTTAGTCAAGAGAATCGGTTACACGGCCTTCAAGACTATCGGAGGCAACGCAAACCAAAGTTGTTTCGGCAGGGTTTTCCAAAAGTCACAATATGGCATAGGTAGTAACTTAAGATAGGATACTTTGTCAAGCAAAAAGTTGTGGTGTATGTATATTTTTGTATAGCAGTCATGGATTCCGTTTTTATTATTCTTTTTGTATAGTTATTTATTTGTAATACTTGTAAATCGATTTTGTGGCATTTAATTAGTGTATCTAATATTAGTATTCGAAAATAAGTTAAGAAATATAATTTAAAGGAAGTTGGTAATGTATAAAAATACCTAGTTAAGTTGTAACCGTAGGTTGTTGATATGAGCCGAAAGTGATCGGTCACTAACTTCACAAATATACCGAAACGCTGGTTGTAAATGGCTGCCAATTGGACTGCAATGTCGTTAAACTTGTAATTAAACTATTATGCTCACCTTAGGTACGCCCTCCATTCATACCTAGAATCTGATAGGAAAACTGACTGATAATGCACAGTAAAACCTCTAGATGTAGAAATTTGAAGGCTAGCCAAGACCGGCAAGTTGGGATCATTTTCGTATTTCCGACATACAAACGAAAATTGTCGTTTATTATTATATTTAGTTCTGCTTCGATTTTTACTTCACTATCGCGTTTGCGTTTACGTGGACATTAGTATGAAAAAATGTATAGCGCCATCTAGTGGTACGTAAATGAAGTTTTATCTTTATACTAATTTCGACGTAAACACACAACGCGATAGTAAACTACCAGGCGATACTACTAACTAAGCGACCAGGCTACCACAAAGCACGACCACTGGCCCTGGCAACATACAATGTCCAGACACTGCGGACCGACGAAAAGCTCGTGGAACTGCAGGAAGTGGTAAGCAGATTACATTGGGACATTATAGGGATATCTGAAGTCCGAAGAAAGGAGGAGGACTCGATAACTCTGAAGTCCGAAAATCTGCTTTACTTCCGGGAGGGCGACCAGCTGTCCCTAGGTGGTGTCGGGTTCCTCGTCCACAAATCCCTTGTGAACAACATCGTCAAGATCGAGAGTGTGTCGTCTAGGGTTGCGTACCTTATACTCAGAATTAGCAAGCGGTATTCGTTGAAGGTCATATAGGTCTACGCACCGACTTCGACTCACTCCCACGATGAAGTGGAGGCTATGTATGAGGATATAACTACAGCCATACATACCTCCAAGACACATTACACCGTTGTCATGGGGGATTTTAACGCGAAACTGGGCAAACGAAGCGGAGACGAGTTGAGAGTGGGGCAATTTGGAGTTGGAAGTCGGAATGCCCGTGGCCAGATGCTGGCCGGCTTTCTGGAGAAAGAGGAATTTTTTGGGAAACCGGATCATCGCAGATGGACGTGGGTTAGTCCCGATGGTGTTACGAAAAATGAGATTGACGTCATCCTATCTACGAAACGGCATATATTCAATGATGTCTCGGTGATCAATAGCGTAGAAATTGGCAGTGATCACCTCTTGGTAAGAGGCACATTGAATATTAATCCACAGCTGGAAAGATCGAGATTGATGAAGTCCACGCTCCGGCCTTTACCCATCCAAATCCAAAACCCCGAGAGCTTTCAACTCGAATTACAAAATCGCTTCGAGTGCCTAGGATAGTGCGTCGACGTGGACAACTACAATAACAGGTTCGTGGAAACTGTCTATACGGTTGGGTCAAACTTTTACAAAGCCTGTCGTACAAAAAGAACAAGCAAATCTCTGACGATACCCTCAAACTCATGGAAGAAAGACGCGCAATGACTCTGCAATCCCCTGATGATATCTCTCAATTTAGGTGACTTAATCGACAGATCTCAAGTCTCTAACTCGCGATATATATTATGTCGCTTCAATACTATCAATATTGAGGCTGCGATCGAGCGGAATAAAGGCTCTAAAGTCTTTGCGAGAGATCTGTCAATTGGACAGAGCCAGTTGACGAGACTGAAAACGGATGACGGCAGAGTTGTTTCGACCAAGTCCGAGGTTTTGAGGGAAGTCGAGAGGTTCTATGGACAGTTATACACGACAACAGGGGCACCTGTTACCAGTATGGTAAAAGACCCCAGAGCCAAGTTGACCCGACACTAAACCGAAGATATCCCGGACATCAGCCTGTGCGAGATTAGTATGGCTCTCAAACAGCTCACGAACAACAAGGCGCCGGGTGATGATGGAATTACGGCTGAGCTTCTGAAAGCTGGTGGCAAACCTGTGCTTAAGACCCTTCAGAAGCTGTTCAATTCTGTCATCCTCGAGGGAAAAACGCCGGAAACATGGCACAGAAGTATAGTGATATTGTTCTTCATAAAAGATAAGATTATCTTGAAGAACTTTAGACCAATATCGCTGCTGACCCATGTGTATAAGCTGTTTTCGAGTCATTACGAAGTCGAGTTTCGAGTCAAGACGCAGCGTGGGTAGGCCTTCCACAAGGTGGACTGACGACCTTTTAAGGATCGCAGGTACCAGCTGGATGCGGAAAGCACAGGACTAGCCTTTGTGGAGATCTCTGGGGAAGGCCTATGCCCAGCAGTGGGCGTCTTCTGGCTGATATGATGATAGTAAACTAAAATCGAAAATAAACGTACACTCGGCCCTCTGAACCCTTATGGGATCACTCGTGCGTCCGTCTGTCACAGCCAATTTTATCCGTAACTACAGGACCGATTACACAGACATAAATATACAGCAAATATGGGGGACACTGGGGATTAAGCCTGAACAAGCAAACCGTTTTCTCTGTCTGAATTGACCAATTATTTGTGAGAGACAAAAAATTATTACCATTTTACCCGACTGCGGCGAGTTTCAATAGGAAGGGTTAGGTGTTTGACCTGTGCCACAAACTTACATGAGCCGGTGGCTAAAACTGGAACTTAAAAAATGGCTACTCACTGGCAATAATAATAAATCTTTATTGAAGGCATAAGATATACAATTTAAAATTAAATAATACAATAAAATAAAATGTATAAAATATAAAAATAGTTACACAATAATTAATTAACCTACGTAAATATTAAGGGCTTACAGAAATCCCCGCACAGCCCAAGAGTCACTTCCGGTTCGCAGCCATATGAATATCCACCCAACGTTTAAAGATGGATCCAGTACTTTTCTCAGCGACCACTCTAAGTATGGCATTGTCAGATGAACGTAGCCTCTCCCAAAAAGAAGCCACTCGCGCTCGTAGGATAGCGAAGAAGTCGGGCACCCTCGCGTCGGCGAACATACCTGATGCACTGCAATATCTCGGCAGTCTCATGAGCGTGCGAAACGCATCATTGTATTGCACTGTAATTTGGCAGGTGTAGAGACGTTGGCAGTAGGTGTTAAAAAGAGTTCATTTAACTTCCTTGCTACACCCACCAAATCTACGGGCTAGCATGTTACACCTGACACTGAGCGCCCGTTGCTCTCGTTCTATATCCATATCATCCCTTAGGTGTTCAGTGAGAATATGGCCCAGGTACCTACATCTCTGCACAGCCCGAACCACCAACCCGTTCAGCCTAACCTCAGGTACTCTCTCCGGACCCACCCCTGCCCTAAATACCATAAACTCTGTTTTGAGTGCGCTGAATTTCAGACCGTGCGCGTCCGCATTACGCTCACAAATCGAAAGCAACCACCTCAGGCCATTGATTGAGGGACTGAGAAGACCATATTATCGGCGTAACTGAGGTTGTTTAAACAAACCCCACCCACGTGACATCCGAACCCGGCGCCTCTCAGTTCCACAATCAGGTCATTAATATAAAGGTTGAATATTAAGGTCCGGAGAGGTAAGACCACCTTGACGTACTCCGCAGTCTAACCTATAACTGTTAGACGCCGCGTCGCCCCATTTTACGTAGTTATTTTGGCTTCCATACCAGAACTTCAGCAACTTTATCAGTTGATCTGGTATCATAATCTGATTCCATAATCCACTAGGTCAAATGCGCTGCTCAGATCAAGAAAGCAGGCGTATATTAAGGTGTTACGTTTTATAATAGCTTACTGTATGTTTTAAGCTCAATATAGCTGAGTCGGTGGAGAGTCCAGGCCGGAAACCAAACTGCGCATCAATCTGCAAATGTTTCAGTAGTTCGGGCTGCAACAGACGCTCCAGCACTTTTCCTATTACGATACCCAACGAGATCGGGCGATAGTTGCTGATTTTGCTCTGATCGCTGGTCTTATTTTTTGCGATTGGCACTACCTTAGTAAGTAGCAGATCATGAGGCAAGTGAGTATATCTCATACATCAATTAAGCAATGAAGCCAATTTATCATAAAATATATCGCCCGCATATAGCAAATGTTCAATACTCAAGCCATCATGACCTGGAGACTTACCACGCTTCATTTGCCGAATCGTTGACGCAACCATTTCATTGGTGAAAAATATCAGTGCGGTATTTGGTGCTTAACACCAAACGCACTACCAAGACATTGTGGTTTCGTTTTAAACTTATCGACGAATAAACCGGCAATGAGCTTGGAATCCTGGACGCCTTCCACACATGATGGTAACGACTTTCTCGGGGGTATTTCTTTATCTCTTTCCAAAAGTTAAAAAAAATTTTCTCTTTGTGTTTAACTGCTAATATATTTAATTTGATAGTCTTTTTATTGGTTTGACACCACTTTAGTTTGTTTTTAAATTTTTTTTCGACTTTAACACATATCCGAGTAAAGTTGTCCAGTGGATGGCTTGTTAGCTTTAACCCAGCAGTGGAAATAAAAACCGTACATTTGATGTAAGTTTTTAATATGGTGATTCCAACCAGCAACCTGCCTTTTAAGAACTCGTTGTCCATTATCATTGTCGCGTAATCCGGAAGTAAACCTGGCCGTAGAGCTTAATACAGTGATAATATTATTGTACAGCTTATCGATAAAAAGGCGATGTTCAGGGTAGTTTGGGCACACCATCTGATCCTTGCAAGCAACACAGTGAAATGTGTCCGACACGTTTTCGACTTCATTACAACAATATTTGTAAAACTCGTCAATTTGATGGTTGTCTCTAACGCCCCATTGAACATTATCAGAGCATTTTGGGCGAGTTATCAAGAACATGGTTTGTAGGACTTTCCTCTAAACAACATACTTTTCGGAGAGGGAAATAATCGGACCACTGAACATTATACGTGACGTTAATTGAACCGATCGTCTCCCACGCTGCGTGGGTAGTAAGACAGTGGTCCAGCCATCTGGAGCCATGAGCCTCGCTGATGAAAGTAAATGTATCCGAACTCATACCTAGCTTTGCTATATCAGCACACACCTACTGCTGATCCTCACAAAACTCCAGCATCTCCCTTCGGAACTGCGAGCGGGGGTCCGCGTTGAGCTCGTCCCAAAATGAAGGCAGCTTGAGCCTCGCTCTCTTCTATAATCGCGTTAACCAAACCCAAACACTCAATAAATTCGGTAATGTTTTGCGGGTCGTCGACAGGCATGTACACATTACATTACAAACATACTGGAACCAGTGTTTACACTTATTGCTACGATACGATCACTGTCACAACTTAGCACAGCGACATTGGGAAAGCGTGATTTTCTCCACATTATGGCGACTCCACCATTAGAACTACTCCGTAGTATTCCAACAGAGGTGTCGACCGAGGACTTGGCAACACAACCGAAATCCTTGTCGATCTGCTGCATAAAGCCCAGTCATGCGGCAGGTCACTTTTCAAATCTATTTGAAATGACATGTCAATCCTAACAAAAGCGACGCCGTCACCGGGTCAGATAAGTTTGTGGCACTGTATGTATGTCTGTTTCTTTGTTTCCTCGTAACTACTACACCGCCACAAACTTATCTGACCGGTGGCCAAAACTGGAACTAAGGGTAGCCATTTTGAAATGTCATGTCAATGCCAACAACAGCGACGCTGTTACCGTGTTAAGTATGTGGCCCTGTAAACGGATGAACCGATTTTGATTCATCTTGGCTAGGCGAAAATCCAAAATGGCGGTCGCAGAGTTATAGACAGCTACAGCAGGCAGCTTACGACTATTTGAGGGCAAGTTAAATGAAATACAGGATCATGGAAACTTGAAATATAATAATAAATCAGGAGAATACATTGTCACGGTGGCGAGGTAAAACAAAGAAGAAGGATGACAGATATCTGACATTATGTTGTGCATCAGTGTTGTTAGTAAATTAATAAAAATATAATACCAGTACATTATTTTTATTTCCAACTGTTCTCCTTATTCTTATTGATCACATGTTATTTACATTACATGCATGCTAATATGCACAAAATGCAACCTCTATACAATGCAAAATGACGCTACATCATTATCATACAGCTACACATTATGTTACTATACATACCCAAACAAAATGCAACAAGATGCACAAAAATGAATTCACAATGTAACACAATGCTTATAACTCAGACAACGTACATATGACTTATATTATAAATATCAAAACAAGAAATAATTTGCATATAAAGGAGGAAGTTATAAAGGATGATTTTAAATTGATGATACCAAGAAGTAGATACCATATGCATGTACTCATGATGACAAATTTTTACTAGTTAGCATTATAATAGCAGGACCGGTAGGAGCGTCTGTGGCCGAGCGGTTACAGTATCCGACTCGTAAGCCAGAGGTCCCGGGTTCGAATCCCGCTCCGGCCATTTACCAATGACTGTTTTCTGAGTTATGTACATTAGTTGAATACTAACCAATGCTCTTACGGTGAGGGAAAACATCGTGATGAAACCTGCACATTCAGGCGACTGGATGTGTAACCATGGTCCAATCTGGTCAGGTTCCCCTGGTAGCAGGGTCATGGAGGTCAGATGGCAGTCGCTCCTCTGTAATTACCTGACCTGCCAAATCCTGGATCATGGTCAAGGCGGACCCCGGGCCCTCGTTCTCAAGAGCACAACCGGGACATTAACGCCAAGATGATTATTTATTTATTATTATAATAGCAGGACCGACAAAGTATGACATCCTAAATATTCATAATTTCTGATTGACTACCTTACTGGTACCATTTGCTACATTTGATAAGAAAAAATTGGCACCTCCCTGGATCAAAAGATATATTAAAAGAACCCACATGACACGGCTACTCATAGTGAAAAAATAAATATGTACACTTTGGTTATAATTATACTCAATCCTATTTACTTGCGTTCCATTAACTTCTGACAATAAGTTCCTAATGAAACACGGCTCTTTACACACATCTGCCAAGGCCAAATAATCCCACAATAAGGCCACACATCGCTGTCAGCTTGCCTCCCAGCCCACAGTACTTTTCCTAATTTAACTAAAAAAAACAGTATTAAACTTACGATCTGAAGGATCGTTTGCCCAATTTCCATCTGCATATTGACTTAACAAATAGCTGCAGACAAATGAAATGTCCGGCTTTGTGCATACTGAAAAAGATACATTAGGCCACGCATGACCTGCCTGTTTTGATAAACCTCATTAATACAGACTTCACATTTAGAATCTAATTTACAATTCAAAGTCATTTAGTATGCTCCCCTGGCCTAGAGGTCCGGGCTACAAATACGGATGCGACAGGGGACGGGACGTTATGGAGGGTTTCATAGCGTCCATGCGATTTCGAACTGCCAACTTACAAAACCGTCAATGGGGAATTGAATATCGATGTCACGTCTTCAAGCGGGGGGTCGCGTGTACAATTGGAACGTCATTGAGGGGGCGAGCACGAGCGAACACCAGCTCATCGGTAAACGGTAAACGGCGGGAGTAACTATGACTCTCTTGCATTGCGGTGTGTGGTGCGTGCGGCGGGACAGCCCGACTGTCTCGTAGCAATGGGGTGAAGCCTGGTCTTGAACAGGCCCATCGCAGTCCCATAAAGGACGTTTCCACCTATACAATACGAGGGGAGACCTTTGTGAACGCCGTGCGCATACGGGGGCGATAGTTAGCACCCCTCGTCCCTGGAATTTTGGCAACAGCTGGCAACCCAATTAATGAAAATTATGCTGTTACCTCTACTAACCCACAGGAGATGTAAGCCAATCTGGACACTCAAGCTCTGATTGTGCGTCGTCTACAACCCACCAGTGCCAAATGTGTAGCAGGGGTTTTGGAACAAATACAGGGTTGGATGCATAAGAAGCGCGCCCAAAAACTCAAAGTGAACGCGGAGAGCGCTCCGAAGGAGGAAAAGCGCCGATGGCGCGACGAAGAGGTGTCGCTCATGGCTAAGGCCGACAACAGGTTGACGAGCGAGTTTGGGATCTGCGGGAATATGGAACTGATGAGGGAACTGCCGAATTTCGGGATAACCCTCAAAGCAATAAAAGGCCAACGGCGCAAGCCGGCCTGGCCTATAAGCCCTTGTACTACGGTACATGGAGCAACTATCCTCCTAGGGGCAGAGGTAATTGCAGACTCCCAAATTTCGCCGGCTCCGCGGATCGATGGTCGGTCAAGTGACCCTCCCGTTGCGCCTGTCGGCGTGAATCATTGATATGTGCCCTCATCGGAAACACACGGTTCCCAAATTGTAGCTGAACTCCTAGAGAGGGCGGCCGCGAGGAGAGGATCTGGTTATGTGCGGAGACTTCGTGACCCGCAAAATGCCGCTGAGTCAGCATAGCTGTCGAAGCGGAAGCTCCGAAGGAGAGAATATGCGAGGGTACAGGAACTGTACCAGAAGTGTCGGCGTCGACCAGCAATGGAAATCATTGATGGCTCTTTCCGGGAGGTGCGTCAGGAACTCGAAGAAATGGATGCCTACTGGGGGACCGACACCGGAAGCTCTGAGGGCTCTTAAGTGCGAAGAGCAGCACGGGGGCGAGCACAGTCGAGAAATTTCAGAGCTGTGGAAGCCTGTTACTGAAGATGAGGTGAAGGCATACCAGATCGACTTGTAGACAGCGCCAGGGCGCTGGCGTGCAGTTCCTGCGGCACAGAAGGCAGAAATCTTCAATGACTGGATGAAACGAGGCGAGATACCGAGAGTGTCGAACGGTTTGTGCCGAAAAGGGATGATCCTGCTAAACCTGGTGACTACAGATCGACTTCGATCGCGTCAGTACCTACGCGTCCGAATACTGTGACTATAGGTATCGCTCGATTGTACACCACGTCCACCACGGTCTTTGACGTGCGTGGACGAACGAGCCCTTCGGTAAAAGTCAGTTGCGGTGTCCTTTAGTGAGACCCATTGTCCCTGCTCCTGTTCAACATGGCGATGGACGTCATACTGGCGTCCCTACCAAAGGAAATCGGTTACGGGCTCAATGCGGAGCGTGTCTCTGTGTTAGCCTACGATAACGACCTGATCCTATTTTTAGGCTCGAAGGTGGATGCAGTAGGCGATCGATACTGTTGATTGGGTGGGGCGTATGATGGGACTCTACATGAACGGGGTTAAGAGGTCTGTTTTATCTATGATCCCTGATGGGAAACGGAAAAACATCCAATATATTAGAGAACACACCTTTAAGGTGCATGGTAAGTGGATCTCGCAAGTGAATTGCGTTGAACGTTGGCGATATCTAGGTGTCAACTTCGATGCAACTGGATGCGCGATATTAGAGCAGAACATTACCATCGCCTTACAAAATATAAAAAGGCGCCCCTCTAGCCCCAACAGAGAGTGGAGCTTGTAAGGGGACACCTACTGCAGAGGTTCCTTCACAGTTTCGTGCTTGGTAACATTTCGGCGAATAGGTTGAGGCAGCTCGATATCCAGATCCGGAAATCAGTAAGGGAATGTATGAGGTTACCGAAGGATGTGCCTACAGCGTACTTCCATGCTTCGGTGCATGATGGTGGCTTGGGATTATAACATATTTTGAGTGTGACATATTTGGAAGTAGATGGACGGACGTGCGACGTATGTGTCTGAGGTTTTGTGAGTCGATGAATGAATGAGCGTTCGTAATTTTTAAAAATTAACATTTAGTTGTTCCATAGTTTCTTACTATGCTATTCATGTTTTAGAGTTAGTATTAAGTATCTTCTGTAATGGGTACGTATTTGAATGTCTAAAATTAATATACCTAACATAAAATAACCTATGTTCAAAATACCTAAAATCTAAATATCTAATGTTTTAATATACCTAAGTAACTAACACCTACCTTCAAAACATCTAAGATAAAAATACCAATTGGACTAAATGCCTAATGTTTCAAATATTTAAAGTTATAATACCAAAGATTTATAAACTAACATTTAAAATACCAAATGGTCAAAATACCTAAAATGATGCACCATATGCGAGCTATTTGTTTGAAGTAGTGAATCTGGTTTCGCGAGCGTAAAAGTGGGTAGTTTGATAAAATTGATCGTTTACTAGATTTAGTGACAGTTGTTAATCATTTACTAGTTATTGATGGGTACGATAAAAGTAACGGAAAATGACAATAAAGTCGACGTGAATGGTTACGCATATACAAAAAGTCGTGAATACAAAAACAAAGTGTATTGGGAATGTGAGTTTAAACGAAAGGATTTATATAAGTGCAGTGCGCGGTTAACGACCAATGTATTATCAGAAGAAGATGGATGTTTATCTGTGATATCATCAAATGGGGAACATAATCACGAAGGAAATCCTGTGAGAGTGAGCGTGGCTAAAAGTGTCCTCGATTTAAAAATGAAAACAAAATATCAGCCTACGGTGAAGACGTGTCAGATACTTCAAAATCATATCGCATCTACCAGTAGTGATGTTGCGACAAGTTTGCCATCTAAGGATTCCTTACGACAAATGATTAACAGAGAAAAAAAGAAGGGGCTAAGCATACCAAAAGAGCCCACTGAATTTAATTTTGATATTGACCACCAATCATTTTTGTAAATGATGACAATTTTGTCATCAAAGAGAGAATATTTGCCCAAAATAAAAGAGTCATCCTATCCTCAAATCAAATTTGTTCACAAAGACATGTTGTATTTTATAGTTTGGCATCAGAATTAATAAAGGAAACAAAGGTGAATTTAATTGAAATCCAAAAAATTAAAAATAGTGAGCCAGTACCCAAAAGACGGATGAAAAAAGGACATTACAAATTGAAAAACATCGACAACATATTACAAAACATTCCTGAATACAGTCACGTTGATCTATTGAAAGCTATTGCAGCAAATTTGTAATAAATAAAACGACATAGATTGAACCCATTGCTGGGCAAGATTCACTCCCAAACTAACTAATAACTATAGTATCTATTTAACTTAATTATTAATAGGTAAATAATACATGATTAATGAGAAGTATAATTAATACCATGATTGTAATTATTTGATTCCATTTATTGACTTAAATTGAGAAATATTTTTAGTTTTACATGATCAATAAGAAGTATAATTAATATTAGAATTCTAATTATATTATGAGTTTTGTTTAACTTAATTTTTAAAAGAAAATATTTCGTTTCTTAATTATTTGCAACAAATTACTTATGTCGCACAATGATTGTTGATTATTAAAAATTTTAAATACGTAATACGTGTGGTTTTGTTTGAATTTTGAACTTTACGTCGGTATTTTAATTTAGGTCAATTAACTGTGAGGTATTATGGTCTCAACGATTTTGAACATAGGTACTTTAAGTTTCATCATTACGAACTTTGGTAATATATCAATTTGACATTTTAAGCTTTAGTTATTTAAAAAATTAGACAAACAACCATTAGGTATTTAGATTTTAGGTATTTTGAACATAGGTTATTTTATGTTAGGTTTATTAATTTTAGACATTCAAATACGTACCCTCTGTAATGCTACAAATGTATGGTGAAATAAATAAATATAAGCGTTGAGCTCGACGGTACTGAATCTTGTCGATTTCGGTTGTCTGAGCACTTCTAGCTGGGGTGCCGCAAGAGCCACCGCACAAACTGAGCGGGTAAGGAAGAAGCTAGACCGCTTCTCTAAAGAGGACCCGAGTACCAAAGCAAAGTCTGTAGCACAGTACTGCATGCGTCGACTGACGGTTACGCCCTAAAGGAGACGTCACGAGTCCCTGCATCCACTAAGTGGATCAGGGAACGATGCGAGCAAGTCTCAGGTCGCGATTACGTGCAGTTCGTGCGAACGCATATTAATGCGTTGCCCTCGGAGTTCGCTCATCGAGGGGTTGCCGGAATGGTGGTGAGACGCAGCTGAGATGTCGTGCAGGATGCACAGTCCGGGAAACTACGGCTCACACCATCCAGCAATGTCACAGAACGCATGGCGGCCGAATCAAACGCCATGACCGTGTGGTGGACTATATCGCTGAACAGATGGAAAAGGGAAAGTGGTCAACCACCAAGGAACCGAAAATCAAAACCGTACTGGGACTCCGTAAGCCAGACTTAATTGCAAAGCGAGACGGTGTCGGAATCATACTGGACGTCCAAGTAGTCTCGGGTCAGCGACCTCTGGATGATGACCATCGTGACACACGTAGTAAATACGGGAAGCAAGATGAGCTCGTCGAGAAGGTGGCAGACATACTGGGACTACAGAAGTCGGACGTACGTACGACGACGTGCACTATATCGTGGCGCGGTGTGTGGAGCAGAAATTCCCACAGGGACCTGCGTACACACATTCGGCTTACGCAAGCGGCACTAGAGATAGTGCCAATTATGGTACTTCGAGGTTCACATACCAACTGGTCAAGGTTTAACCAGATGACCTTCATAAAGGGCGGCGAGGAGCCTGAGTGAGGAGCCGGGGTCCTGCGACTCAAGGGTCGACGTTGGGCCCTGCTGGTGCCGGGCGGCAGTGCAGCTACACTGTCGCAAGGACAAGCCCCTGATAACATCCAGGCACCGCTTACCATCACCAGCGCAATAAAAACGGCAAAATGTTAGGGCGTGAGATGGGGGCCAGTGGGTCTTTCGCTCCGTTAATCCATGATGATTACAGTCGTCGTAGCGTGTCAAACGCAGACGAAGCATGTACGCTGTTTCGTAATAGCCAAATGCCTCGTCATCTAATTAGTGACGCGCATGAATGGATTAACGAGATTCCCACTGTCCCTATCTACTACTTCGGTTTCGACCTCCGTCGCGAGCGGACGTGTGCGAAGCTGTTCTTGAGTTTTTAAAATAGTATTTTAAATTTGTATGATACTACCAAATTTAGAGAGTTTTGAATGGTTACCAATTCTCGTTCCAGCTTGGGTGAGTGTCAATTTGACCTGTCGGCCATTAAGCCGGTACCGTGACCTACGTAAGTTTGTTACATTTATTTTTATCGGTGGCTCTCGTTTCTTCTTGGACAAATCCAATAAGAGGTAACGCCCACCTGTGTTTTGTCCCTACTTTCGCGCCATCCCTGTCTGTGGATTTGACGTCTGCTGTCGGTGTCGGTGTCAGTGTCGCTTTGGCAGCTGTCTCCCAGACAGCTGTCAACTTGGTGTTGTCAGTGTCACGCGGGCGTTGACATTGACAGGTGACTTTTTAATTGTGGTGTATATTTTTGGCCTCGCTGAGTGGCGGGCGTATATGGATTTTTCGGAATTTAACAAGTTTTATTTTTACCGGCTGGCAACACCGGTAAAGATTGTTTGATTCACTTTTCGGTGGTCTGCGCACCTAGGTAAATTTAAGGTAAATTTGGTGGGCCCAAATGATGTCACTCCAAAGAACGCCGCCCTCCGGATACAGCAAGGCAGCCAGACCTGCATCGCCGGCAGCGCTTTTGAAGGACCAGCGCGCGCTTCTGCAGGAGCAGGAGGATGCTGTAGCGCGCGAAAAGGCGGACCTGGGAATAGGCGACGACGGGGGGGTCATGGAGGTCGAGGTAGCGGCCATGGCGCCTTCAAAAAGACTGCGTTCGTCCACGGAGGAGGAGAACGAGAGACGGACTATGCGGCGCATCACTAGGGCCCAAGGTCAAGCCCGGCGAGAGGTGAACGTTGAGGAGGTGCTGGCGTCGTCTGCCCCGACCGCTCCCGAGGAGGAGGAGGAGGAGCGGAGGAGCCAAACCGCTGGCCAAACCGACTGGGTTGGCTGCAATGTCCAAGGCGGAGCTATTGGAAGAGGTTCAGAGTCGCCTCAAAGACATAATGGATGTGACGAACACCATGGCCGGCCCCAGCAAATACAAGTTGAACAGTGTTGAGAGAGATGCGGTGCACGAAAGCAGCCAATTTGTACTTGCCGTTGTAGCGGCACTTGAGTTGCAATTAGCAGACGCGGAGCATTGCAACACAAAGTTACGATTAAAGTGCGCTCAGGCGGAACTAAAGGCGGTAAGTATGCCTAGGACGGCCCAAGTACCGAGCGCGGATATACTGCCGAATGTTCCGACAAGGAGCTACGCGGGTGTATTACGTCGACCACTGGGCCAAGCTGAGGTGGTACTTCGATGTGCGCCTACCCTGTCGGTCTTAATTTACCCGGCCGCCGACACGATCAAGTCGTCGGATGAGACCAAGGCGGAACTGCAGAAGGCAGTCAACCCTGGCAAGGCCGGAATCCAAGTGCAGCATATCCGGCGGATTGGAAATTCCGGAATTGCGGTGCAGACTGCTAGTGTCGAGGCAGCTAGAAAGCTGGTTTCTCTGGCGCCACCTACACTTAAGGTGTCTGAAGCCAAAGGGAGACGACCCTTGGTGGCCCTGCGGAACCTGCGGTCGGACCCTGCCCCTGCGACGGTGCTATCGGATCTATATTAGATAAGTCTGGCGGAGGATAAGGACTGGCCCGAGGACAAATTCAAGGCGGCCTGCAAGTACGCGTTCAAGAAGAACCGTCGGGGCGGACAGCGTGTCACGGTGGTGCTGGAGTGCACTCCCGAGCTGCGGAAGAAGTTGGTAGAGCTCGGCAGAGTCTACATCGGTTGGGATGAGGCGGAGGTATGCGACTTTGTGCGTGTGACAGGCTGCACTAAGTGCCAGCAATATGGTCACCCGGAAAAGATCTGTCGGACTAAATCGATGTTCTGCAGAGCGTGCAGCGAGGAGGGCCACAAGAAGGCCGAGTGTACCGCGGCGATCACCTGCTGCGCGACGTGCAAGAGATTTAAGCGGAGGGATGCGCTTTCGCATCAGACAGCCGCCTTAAACTGCCCTACGCGTATGCACGCCGAACAGCAGGCAGCTAATATGACGCAGTATGGATAGACTACCCCGCTAACTATTGGTCGGTCAGTTGAATCTCCAGGGATCGGCGGACGCGACTGTTGAACTGAGTGTTTTAGCGCGAGACCTGAAGCTAGACCTTGTACTTGTACAAGAACAATACAGCTCGGTCACTAACACTGCGATTTTACAGCGCGGCGATTCGCCTAAAGCGGGGATGTTGGTGGTCAATAGGGACTTAGCTGTCATGGTACTGTCGCACTTGAGTAATGAGCATTGTCTTGTCACCCATGTAGTATCGCCTGCTCGTGGCGCTAGGGTGGCGGCAATGCCTATCCCGGTGCCTACCGGTCCGGCGGAGGGCGGCTCGATTAAAACATCAGAGGAGGTTAAGGAGGCGCTGAAGAAGTGCGTCGACCCGGTGGCGCTGGGATGTCAAGTCCAGAGGGTGCGTCGCATAGGGAACGCGGGAGTGGTAGTGGAGGCCACCAGTAGGGAAGGCATGGATCGCCTGAAGGCGGCCTTGCCTCCTACACTGGTCGCTAGGGACCCTACACAGCGGCAGCCGTTAGTGGCAATAAGAAACGTTGAGGGCAACCCTAAATTTGAGGTCCTCATGGAGGACCTATATGAGCAGAACCTCAAAGAGGTAATAACGAGGGGGGAGCTATTAAAGGAGGCAAAATTAGCATTTAAGAAATCAAGGGCGGGGTCATCGACAACGACGGTAGTCCTGGAATGCAGCCCCCGACTACGGAAAATAATGGTGGAGAAAGGGCGCGCCTACCTTGGATCGGACGCAGTCAGGGTTGAGGACTTTGCGGAGGTCTCCTGTTGCAGGAGATGTCAAATGTACGGGCACATCGCCAAATCCTGTAAGGCGAAGACGGCCGTCTGCGGCAAGTGTGGCGACGAAGGCCACGAAATGAGGGACTGCAGCAGGGACCCGGCGGGGTGCGCAACATGCCGTCAATTTAGGAGGCCGCACTTGGGGCACAGGACGGCGGCCATGGAATGCCCTGCAAGAATACAGGCGCGACAGGCATTCATTGCAAGAACCAACTATGGCCCATAGGTCTCGGGGGGGGAATAAGGGTCGGTCAGCTCAACCTGGCGGGGGCGGAGACGGCGACCAAAGAGTTGCCTGCAATAGCGGGAGAGCTGGGGCTGGACGTGGTGCTCGTGCAGGAGCAATACGGGGGTCATGGATTGCACAACCTCCTGGAATATGCCGGTAAATCAAAGGCCGGACTCTACATACGCAACTCAAAGATAACAATCACGGTACTCGGCAATCTATGCACCACACACTGCTTCGTGGCGCAGATCGTGGCAAGCGGGGGACTTAAGGTAAATTTGGGCCCATGATGTCGCTCCAGCGAACGCCGCCCTCTGGGTATAGCAAGGCCGCCAAACCTGCATCGCTATTGAAGGACCAGCGCGCGCTCCTGCACGCCCGAGCTGCGGAAAAAGCTGGTGGAACACAGTGGAGTCTAGATGAGTTGGGACGAGGCGGAGGTGTGTGACTTTGTGCGAGTGTAGCAGTATGGTCATCCGGAAAAGTTCTGCCGCGCTACATCGATGGTCTGCGGAGCGTGCGGCGAGGAGAAGACAGCCACAAGAAGCCGAGTGTACCGGCGATCACCTGCTGCGCGACGGTTCAAGCGGAGGGATGCGCTTTCGCACCAGACAGCCGCCTTGAACTGCCCTGCGCGTATGCACGCCGAACAGCAGGCAGCTAATATGACGCAGTATGGATAGGCTACCCCGCTAACTATTAGTCGGTCAGTTGAATCTCCAGGGATCGACGGACGCGACTGTTGAACTGAGTGTTATAGCGCAAGACCTGAAGCTAGACCTTATACTTGTACAAGAACAATACAGCTCGGTCACTAACACTGCGATTTTACAGCGCGGCGATTCGCCTAAAGCGGGGATGTTGGTGGTCAATAGGGACTTAGCTGTCACGGTACTATCGCACTTGAGTAATAAGCATTGTCTTGTCACCTATGTAGTATCCCCCAGATTTAGTCTGGGTGAAAGGGTTCTGTCGGAAACTGCCGGAAAACGTTAAACGTGCCACTAACGTTAACACCTTTTATCCAAATTGAAGGTGGTGAATATTCTAAACAATGTTTCTATGACTGACAAATTTGTTAATAGTGTGACATGAATTGAAATGACGTGATTATGACGTTATTATTTTGAAATTACCACATTTTATTATTTTATTGCGAATGATTTAATTATTATCTATGATTTTATTAATTATATTTTATTAAAATTATGACATTTTTATATTTTATTATGAATAATTTAGTTAATTCTACGGCGTGGACATTGTAAATTACAATTAATTGTAATGTGCTTATTATAAAGGTACTTCCTAAGTACCAACTTGCTACTTTGACGTGTAACACTGTTATTAATAAAGGTATTTGTATTTGTTATAACGACATAGGTAACGCACACTACTGCTGATGTGTGATTTGCGAGCGAGTCGACATAAGCTGACAAACACTGGCATCTCAGACGTCGGTCTGTAGGTCCCCTTACTCCGTGTGCGGTGGTGCTCCGTACTGCGGTGTGTGGTGCGTGCGACGGGACAGTCAATGACTGTCGCGTAGCATTGGGGTGAAGCCTGGCCTTGAGCCTCGCAGTCCCGTAAAGGATGTCTCCATCTCAACAGTACGAGGGGAGCTCTAGTGTAGCGACACCTTCGGGTGGGACCATTGTCAACGTCGTGCGCGAAACGGGGGCGGGGGTTAGCACCCCTCGTTCCCGGAATTTCTACAGCTGGCAGCCTTAATAATGAAAATTATGCGGGCACCTCCACTACTTCGCAGGAGATGGAGGGAAGCTCGCGAAATTCCATCCCGGCGCCTCAATCAGGCAATTCAAGTTCTGATTGTGCGTCATCTACGACCCACCAGTGCCAAATGTGTGGCAGGGGGTTTGGAACTAAAACAGGGTTGGATGTGCACAAGAAGCGCGCCCACCCGACCGAAGTGAATGCAGAGAGCGCTCCGAGGGAGGTGAAACGCCGATGGCGCGACGAAGAGGTGTCGCTCATGGCTAAGACCGAGGCCAGGTTGACGAGCGGGTTGGGGAACTGTGGAAATATGGAACTGATGAGGGAACTTCCGAATTTCGGGAGAACCCTCGAAGACATAAAAGGCCAAAGGCGCAAGCCAGCCTACAAAGCCCTTGTACTACGGTACATGGAGCAACTATCCTCCCAAGGGCAGGCGGAAATCTCGGAACATCAGGAGATGACCGCAGACCCCCAAACTTCGCCGACTGTGCCACGGATCGATGGTCGGGTTAGGTTAGGTTAGCCTGTCGGCGCGGATCATATATATGTGCCCTCATCGGAAACACATGGTTCCCAAATTGTGGCTGAACTCCTAGAGGGCGGCCGCGAGGAGGATCCTCTGGTTTTGTGAGGAGTCGCCGTGACCCGCAAAATGCCGCTGAGTCAGCATCGCTGTCGAAGCGGAAGCTCCGAAGGAGAGAGTATGCGAGGGTACAGGAACTGTACCGGAAGTGTGGGCGTCCCTAATAAGATGTAGGCACCACATTCCGTCAACCGGCGCGATATATTCAGCATATGCTAGGGCGTGAGATGGGGGCTAGGGGGTCTCTCGCTCCGGTAATGTATGATGATTACAGTCAAAGCGTGTCAGTACATGAATAAAGCCAGACAGCGCCGACGAAGCATGACCGCTGTTTTGAAAATAGCCAAATGCCTCGTCTAATTAGTGACGCCCATTAATGGATTAACGAGATTCCCACTGTCCCTATCTACCTCACAGATAGATACGCAACTGATCGCACCGTGTCATATTGTAAACGGTTTATCGACGACCAACGCGCGTCAGCGCAGAGTGACCGGTCAATTGTTGCGCATAACGGGCTATTTTTTTTTTTCTTTTTATTTTACTTTGTGCTGTCTTATTTGTCTTTTGTGGTGTACTGTGACACATGTCGGAGTCCCAGGGGGGGGGGGGACGGTAAATTTGGGCCTAGGATGTCGCTCCAGAGAACCCCGCCCTCCGGGTACAGCAAGGCAGCCAAATCTGCTTCGCCGGCAGGACTTTTGAAGGACCAGCGCGCGCTTCTGCAGGAGCAGGAGGAGGCTGTAGCGCGCGAGAAGGCGGACTTGGGTATGGGCGACGACGGGGTCGAGATAGCGGCCATGGCGCCTTCAAAGAGACTGCGTTCGTCCCCGGAGGAGGAGAATGAGAGGCGGACTATGCGGCGCATTACTAGGGCCCAAGGTCAAGCCCCCGTCGGACTGTCGAACGTTGAGGAGGTGCTGGCGTCGTCTGCCCCGACCGCTCCGGAGGAGGAGGAGGAGGAGCCGGTTACGCTGGCCAAACCGACTGGGTTGGCTGCAATGTCCAAGGCGGAGTTACTGGAAGAGGTCCAGAGTCGCCTGAAAGACATTATGGACGTGACGACCACAATGGCCGGCCCCAACAAGTACAAGCTGAACAGTGCGGAGAGAGATGCGGTGCACGAAAGCAGCCAATTTGTGCTTGCCGTTGTAGCGGCACTTGAGTTGCAATTAGCAGACGCGGAACATTGCAACACAAATATACGTTTAAAGTGCGCTCAGGCGGAGCTGAAGGCGGCAAGTATGCCTAGGACGGCCCAAGTACCGAGCGCGGACGTACTGCCGAAAATTCAAACGAGGAGCTACGCGGGCGTATTACGTCGACCACCGGGCCAGGCCGAGGTGGTACTTCGATGTGCGCCTACCCAGTCGGTCTTAATCTACCCGGCCGCCGATACGATCAAGACGTCGGATGAGACCAAGGCGGAACTGCAGAAGGCAGTCAACCCTGGCAAGGCCGGAATCCAGGTGCAGCATATCCGGCGGATTGGAAACTCCGGAATTGCGGTGCAGACTGCTAGTGTCGAGGCAGCTAGAAAGCTGGTTTCTCTGGCGCCACCTACACTTAAGGTGTCTGAAGCCAAAGGGAGACGACCCTTGGTGGCCCTGCGGAACCTGCGGTCGGACCCTGCCCCTGCGACGGTGCTATCGGGTTTATATTCGATAAGCCTGGCGGAGGATAAGGAGTGGCCTGAGGAAAAGTTTAAGGCGGCCTGCAAATACGCGTTCAAGAAGAACGGTCGGGGCGGACAGCGTGTCACGGTGGTGCTGGAGTGCACTCCCGAGCTGCGGAAGAGGTTGGTGGAGCTCGGCAGAGTCTACATCGGTTGGAATGAGGCGGAGGTATGCGACTTTGTGCGAGTGACGTGCTGCACTAAGTGCCAGCAATATGGTCACCCGGAGAAGTTCTGCCGGGCTACATCGATGGTCTGCGGAGCGTGCGGCGAGGAGGGCCACAAGAAGGCCGAGTGTACCGCGGCGATCACCTGCTGCGCGACGTGCAAGAGATTTAAGCGGAGCTTAAAAAGCGGGAGGACGAACTTGCCGCTCTTGTTGAGATACCGGAGGAGGAGGGGTTTCAGCCCCGTAACTCGATGCTGCGGACTCCACCAAAGGGGTTTAGTACCCCGAGCACGGTTGAGGCGGCGGGGACGGTGACAACGATAGCGACGGCGTCGGAGTTGACAGACACAGGGTCGGGCGCGATCATCGGGTCTCCGCAGGTGGCGCAGGGAAGCGGGAGCCAGTCTGGCAAGCGCGGCTTGTCGTCTCGGCAGCGAGGCCCGCGGAAACATCAACGGTGGGCCTGATGGGGGCCACCAAGGAAGAGCTGTGCGGAATAGTGGCACAGGCTGGGGAGGACATCATGTTAGCTATAACAAGGCTATAGCATGTTAGCTATAGCATGTAAGGCTAGACGAAGCTAATGCCACTATTCAATTATTGAAACACGAGAACAACACACAGGATCAATTCTCACGTCTAAACAATCTGGAGATTTCGGGAATACCACTCACAAACGGGGAGAATTTGCATACTATATTGCACGATCTATGCGTTAAAGTTGGATTCTCACTTCAAGAATCTGATATAGACATTATTCACAGAGTTCGTCCTTTTATTCCGAATAATACTGACAAAACTGAGACTGGCGGTAGTGATAAGATTACTCGTACGCCTTCTATTGTTGTGCGGTTTACCCAGCGACAGCGCAAGAACGGGTTGCTGGCGGCAGTGCGCGCGCGCCGCAAAATCACCACCGCCGACCTCGGCCTGCCGGGCGCCGCCGTGCCTGTCTATGTCAACGATCATCTGAACCCGGCTAATAAGTTATTGTTAAAACGGGCCCGTGAACTTAGACAAGAACTACAATATACTTATTTATATGATTGTAAAATCTTCGTTCGTAAGAATGATAAATCTAACATCTTGCGCATCTCTCAAGCAACCGACTTTTAAAAATGAAATGACTAAATATTTTTGTTTATATTTTTGGATATATCCATAGCACTTCACAAGGTATTGTGATGTTTCTATTTACGACTAAATCTATTAAACATACTCAATCAACACTGCTTAGTCTAAATCTATTCACACTACTAAACATTGCGTTGGTCGTTCACATAAAAAACAACATATCAACAGAGCGTAGGTACATTATTATTATGGCAAAGATATTTTTATATGTACAAAACATTTTGAATATAGTGTTTGGTGTCATTGTTTTTATTACTAATGGCGGATTTGAAATCAATTAATGTATATTATCAGAACGTGAGAGGACTCCGGACTAAATCGCATTCATTTTTGGGTAGGTTACTTCAATCTAACTATGATATAGTGTGCTTAACCGAGACATGGCTCACGCCCGACTTTTACGATGCGGAATATTTCTATTGCAATTATGATGTGTATCGGTGTGACCGTGTCGGTGTCTTGGGCGCGGCTGGCGCGGCTGGCGCGGCGGGCCGCGGCGGCGGCGCACAGTGGGCTGAAAATCGAGCTTCATAGACATAGGCAACTCAACTTTTAATGTGTCGTTTTTTTGGCGGGAATTGCTTCCATGAGCTATAACTATACATAAAAATGTTATCCGAGTTAACTCTGCGCAAAAACAAATGAATTATATTTTTTTTACGAAAAAAATGTATGGAGCCAATATGAAAAATCCAATTATCTCTGAAACCGCTAGGAAAACCGTAATATCCTTACAGATGGTTATAAAACTAATTATTCATGATTTTTTGACATACTCCATATAACGGTTACTGCTGCAGAATTTTTTTTAAAAATCGTCGAAATATTTTATTTATTTATTTATACACGGTTCCTTTCGGTGAGAATTTAGCAACACGTTAAATCATATAGTATTAGGCTTGGTTCCTAGAAATAGTAGGTAGATGTAGGTAGGGTAAATTCTCACCGAAAGGAACCGTTTATAAATAAATAAATAAAATATTTCGAAGATTTTTAAAAAAAAATCTGCAGCAGTAACCGTTATATGGAGTATGTCAAAAAATCATGAATAATTAGTTTTATAACCATCTGTAAGAATATTACGAAAAAAATGTATGGAGCCAATATGAAAAATCAAATTATCTCTGAAACAGCAAGGAAAACCGTATACCCGTAACCTAAGCGAGACATAACTGCACCAAACAATACTTTATAGTCAAATGAAGTACTTTCACTTTTTAGAAGAACAAACAAGTCTAAATTAGTTATTAAACTTTCCATTCTAACACTTTTCAGTCGCAGGACAAATGTAATGTTAACGGTTACAAAGTTTTGTAAATACTAAATTATAACACAAAATTTTAGTCCTTTTATTGTAGTGGTCGCTCATTAAGGGTAGTTAACTAATGATCATCATTAAGGGTAGTTAACTAATGATCATTAGGTAACTACCCTTAATGAGGGTAGTAATTAACTAATGAGCGACCACTACAATAAAAGGACTAAAATTTTGTGTTATAATTTAGTATTTACAAAACTTTGTAACCGTTAACATTACATTTGTCCTGCGACTGAAAAGTGTTAGAATGGAAAGTTTAATAACTAATTTAGACTTGTTTGTTCTTCTAAAAAGTGAAAGTACTTCATTTGACTATAAAGTATTGTTTGGTGCAGTTATGTCTCGCTTAGGCGATTGCATTGGTGCCGAAGATTGTGTGACTTTAAAAGAATTTTGTCGGAAATTCACACGAGCTGCATCACAGAGATGGCAGAGATCTCACCGAATTAAAGATACATTCAGAAAACAGTACGATAATTGGCTACAAGCAAATATCGATTGGCCAAGTTGCGTACAAACAATGTTAAACACTCAAGAAGCAACTGTTGATGAACGACCAGTCTCACCAGAGCCATCGACATCATCCTCTGTTGGAACAATGACCAAGATACTTCGAAAACCTTTTGAAGATCTAGGAAGCAAACAGAAAAAGAGAAGATCTGATGATCATAAAGACGAAGACCCAAGTGAATTGGCATATACAGCTGCACTACGTTTAAAAGAGAAAGGCCACGAGGATATCGCATCTGTCATCGAATATATATTAAAAAATCCTGAAGCAGCTGGTCAAATTAAGGAATCAATAAAAAAAACTGTGAAAACTGATATATTTACCCCAGAAAAAGCGCTTGGATTATTGCTCTCTTTAAAACTATCGAAGTGGCAATATATCACATTGCGAGAGACGGCCATTAGAGAAGGTGCTAAGGACATTTATCCATCGTACTATAAAGTGCAACAAGCGAAGCTTGAATGCTATCCGCCAAAGCAAGCAGTGTCGGTGACGGATTCATCAGCCAGGATTACACTTCAAAGTTTACTTGACATCACAGTGAAGAGAATCCTCCACACTCTTTCTAACAATGTGCAAAATAAACATTTGAAACTGATATCAAAGTGGGGATTTGATGGTGCTTCAAACCAAAGCCGATACAAGCAGAAAATGGAGGGTGAGCAAGATGATTCCAGCATTTTTATGACGTCCTTAGTGCCACTTAAACTGACTGATGGAGACAACACTTTATGGACGAACCCGAAACCGTGCTCAGCGGTGTATTGTCGCCCAGTTCAGTTTACTTTTGTGAAGGAGAGCGAAGCAGTCGTCATTGATAATAAAAGACACATGGATGATGAAATCAAGGCTCTTATTCCCACAGAGTGCAATAATGGAAATAAGGTGAACCATCAACTGATGATGACAATGATCGATGCTAAAGTCTGCACGTACCTATCTGATGCCAGATCAAATTCATCATGCTATCTGTGTTTAGCAAAACCAACTGAAATGAACCGTTTGGATGCTGTGACGTCAAAGACCGTGTCCGCTGCCGTTTACGAATTTGGGTTGTCATCTCTACACGCCCGTATTAATTGTATGGAATGTTTGTTACATATTTCGTACAGACTTGATTTCAAAGAGTGGGCAGCGAGAGGAAATGAGCACAAAGAAATGTTAAAAAGAAGAAAAAAGATTATCCAGGATAAGTTCAAAAATGAACTCAATCTTTTGATTGACATCGTAAAACAAGGCTCGGGAACTACCAATGACGGAAATACAGCAAGAAGGTTCTTTGAATTCCCAAATAAAACTGCAGCCATTACCGGGTTGGATGAAGAACTTGTAAGAAGATTTGCTGTAATTTTGCAAACAATCACTTCGGGTGAGAACATCGATGTCAGTAAGTTCAAAGATTATGCTCGCCAAACCGCAGAAAAGTACGTGGAGTTATATGACTGGTATTATATGTCTTCAACCGTCCATAAAATACTTATACACGGGGCAGATATAATCCAAAATAATGATATTGTACCGATTGGAAGTCTCTCAGAAGAAGCATCAGAAGCTCGAAATAAAGATTTTAGAAGGTTTCGAGAACATCATTCGCGGAAAAAGAACAGGCAAGATAGTAATCAAGATATCCTTAATATGCTTATTATTTCTTCAGATCCTATAATAAGTGCACAAAGGCCCAAGTTAGATACCAAGAAAAGGCAGCAGTATTTTTCTGAAACTCTCGAGATAATTCAGTTTCGAGAAACTGACTTTGAGTTTCTAGATGTTTCCAATGTGCATTATGACTCAGAAATGGATACCCAAGACGACGAGAGTGATAAGGAAAATGAATAAACTGAATAATGTGTTTTAGATTAAGTCATATTTAATTATTTTTTGTTATTTTTTTTATTTCAATAATATTATTGCATGCTATTGTTATTCCTTATTTCTTATTACTTGTACATAATAATAAAAAGTGAAGAAGTTAAGTTTCTTCTTATCAATAGTTTGTAAGATATTATAAATTACTATCTTTTTATTATCAATACATATTATATTAATAAAAACCACATTTTTGTAACCCACCATTTTATATAAATGTAAATTATCAATATAAACAATTATCAATTTGATTAAACGGTTTTTATATACATATACCTATTATATACATACCTACTAAACATTTGAGCAAATATATTTGCCTACCATTTAAAATTTGAAAATACTTTTTTTCAATAATTTAAAAAAAAAATCTGCAGCTGTAACCGTTATATGGAGTATGTCAAAAAATCATGAATAATTAGTTTTATAACCAAGCAAAATATTTCAGAGATAATTTGATTTTTCATATTGGCTCCATACATTTTTTTCGTAATATTCTTATAGATGGTTATAAAACTAATTATTCATGATTTTTTGACATACTCCATATAACGGTTACTGCTGCAGATTTTTTTTTAAAAATCTTCGAAATATTTTATTTATTTATTTATAAACGGTTCCTTTCGGTGAGAATTTACCCTACCTACATCTACCTACTATTTCTAGGAACCAAGCCTAATACTATATGATTTAACGTGTTGCTAAATTCTCACCGAAAGGAACCGTGTATAAATAAATAAATAAAATATTTCGACGATTTTTAAAAAAAATTCTGCAGCAGTAACCGTTATATGGAGTATGTCAAAAAATCATGAATAATTAGTTTTATAACCATCTGTAAGGATATTACGGTTTTCCTAGCGGTTTCAGAGATAATTGGATTTTTCATATTGGCTCCATACATTTTTTTCGTAAAAAAAATATAATTCATTTGTTTTTGCGCAGAGTTAACTCGGATAACATTTTTATGTATAGTTATAGCTCATGGAAGCAATTCCCGCCAAAAAAACGACACATTAAAAGTTGAGTTGCCTATGTCTATGAAGCTCGATTTTCAGCCCACTGTGCGGCGTGCTGATGGCGGTCCGGCGCGGCGGCGGGCTGCGCGCGCGGCGCCGGGACGACTGGCGCTCGCCGCATGCGAACGAGGAGCTCTGGCTGAGCGTGGAGCTCGCCCCCGCCCCCGCCCCCGCCGCCGCCCGCCGCGCGTCCCGGGACCCGGCATCTCCCGCGGCCGGCGCGACCACTACATTGCACATTGTTTGCTGCTATTTCCCACACAATAACAATCACATTGAAACTTTACAAGCATTCTTTGATAACGCTACTGAACTGATTTGTAACAATAGCAGAGATAAATTTTTGTTACTAGGTGACTTCAACATATCGCATGCGATTTGGTTCGTAGATGATTTTGCTAGAATAAATCTTAATCCAAATGGGGACAATAAAGCAGAATGTTTATTGGCTTTTATGAACCTTACAAACTTATCGCAGTGCAACGGGTGTTATAACATAAATAGTCGTATTTTGGACTTGGTATTAAGTAACTTTAATTGTACAGTTACCGCCTGTGGATCGCCGCTCACCCCGGAGGATCTACATCATAAATCGTTAGATCTGGTGCTATCACTCTCACAAAATAGATATTTGCAAGAGAATCGACGTATGAAATTTATTTATCATGACAGTAATTTCGATGAAATGAGCAAATATTTATTGAAAGTTGATTGGACATCTAAATTATTGAATTTAAATACAGAACAAGCTGTCTCGTGTTTTTATAAAGAGTTGCTTAACTTAATCGATACGTATACACCAAAGAAAATAGTTTCCCCTGACAATAAAAAATATCCTCCATGGTACTCTCGGTCTCTTATTAAATTAACTCGCCAAAAATTAAAAATACACAAAAGATGGAAAAAATATAACAATTATTTGGACTATCAAGAATTCAAGCTCCCGAGATCCCGGGAAGCGAAGCTAGAAACTGAATGTTATAATAGATATGTAGACTTTGCGGAGGAGAAGATTAATACAGCACCCCGATATTTTTGGTCATTTATAAAATCTAAACATTCAGATAATGGCATACCTACGCATATGACATTCGAAGGCGAGTCCTCCTCTGATGGTGAGGTCATCAGCAATATGTTCAACAACTATTTTAATTCTGTGTTCGTTGATGGTGGGGTAGGGAGTGATGGCGCAGTGTCTAATTTGTTCGAACACACAAATACTAGGTCTGAGGGAGATGTATCTACTGTTGATATAGACCAAAAATTAGTTTCCAAAATGTTAAAAAACATAAACGTTAATAAAGGTGCGGGTGTTGATGGTATACATCCTTTCCTTATATCGAAACTTGCAACTGAAATCTCGCAACCGTTAAGGATAATTTTTAAAAAATCTCTTAGCGAGGGTAGTTTCCCTTCCATCTGGAAGGAGGCATTGATCACACCCATTCCGAAGGGAGGTGACAAACATAATATAACGCAGTATAGGCCTATATCAAAATTATGTATCTTCGGAAAAGTTTTTGAGAAGATTGTTACTAGTGCTCTGTTCACAAGCCTTCGTCTTCATATTTCGGAGCATCAACATGGGTTTTTCCGGGGACGCAGTGTAGACTCGAATATGATATCCTATACAGACTTCATTCTGAACGCACTGGATGCGGGTTATCAAGTGGATGCCGTGTATACCGACTTCTCGAAGGCATTTGATAAAATTAATCATAATACTCTTATAAACAAGCTTTCTGAGGTAGGTATGCACGGTAACTTGCTTAGATGGGTTACCTCATATATAAGTAATCGTAGCCAGGCGGTTGCTTTGAAAGGTTTCCGATCAAGGTTCCTTAAAATCCCTTCTGGAATTCCCCAGGGCTCTCATTTGGGACCGTTCCTGTTCATGTTGTATATTAATGACATTGGTACTTGCTTCCAGGAATCTCAACACCTGCTATACGCGGATGATACAAAAATTTTTAAAGTCATTAGAACTATTGAGGACTGTTATGGTATGCAAAGCGATTTGGTAAGATTTGAGAGTTACTGCTCCTCGAATCAGTTATTTTTCAACCTCGATAAGTGTCACACAATTACTTTCTCTCGGAAGCATACCAGCATCAAATATGACTATAATTTTTCCGGCAACCAAATTAACCGTGTAGATGTTATTCGGGACCTTGGGATTGCTCTTGACTTCAAACTGCATTTCAATATTCATATAGATAATATAATCTCCAAAGCATTTAAAAAGCTGGGATTAATCCTTCGATTGGGAAAACCTTTCAAAAAAGTTGTTACCTTAAAAACGTTATATTATTCATATGTCAGGAGTAATCTAGAATTTGGAAGTGTAGTTTGGAGTCCACAGTACATAGTTCATATATCAAGATTGGAAAAAGTTCAAAATAAGTTTATAAAATCGCTGGACTATCGGACTGGTCAGCAGTTCATTGATTACGAAATAAGTGCATCGAGACATAAAATCACTTCACTGGAAGTTAGGCGTACTTACCTAGATGCATTATTCCTGTATAAAATAATTAATAATCATGTTGACTCGGGACCACTTCTAGGCAAGATTACGTTTAGGGTACCTCGACCATCTTCACGTTCTCATGATACTTTTTATATAGCACCATTTAGAACAAATTATGCCAAAAATACCTTCTTCAGACGATCCTTTTACTATCACAATAATAATCTAAGCAGTGTTGACGTATTTTTCTTAAGTATCTCGCAGTTTAAAAAGAAATTAAAAGAACTGATATAGTTCACAATACCTTTTAGTGAAAATTTAGTAAAATATCTACCTTCATATTGTATTCCGTTGTTTAACTTTAAGTGTTGCTAGCAATGTTATGTCGTATTCGTGCAATAGTCTCTTTCTGCTCGACTAGTTATAAAACTTGCTTAATTTTACATGGAACTGTAGGTCTGTTTGTGAATTGAAATTGCATGTAATATTGTTAAAAGACTGTTTGTTTCCTGAAGAAATAAATAAATAAATAAATAAAGCAGTGACTTCCAACCAGTCAAAACTCAACAAGGCTGAGATCGCGACAGTGGGGACCTGCATCCAGAAGCTCACGGCGGCTTCGAGCTTTATGCTGCTGCGTATTGCGGAGCTGGAAGGGAAGCTGGCGGCGGCGGTTAGCGGCGCCAACACAGCGGCGGCGGCGGCAGCGAGCTCGACGGCAACGACGGGAGGCGCGGCGTCGGCGGTGTCGGGCAAAAAGGTGTCCTATGCTAGCGCGCTGCGCCTGGGCGCTAAGGTGGCAGCAATGCCTATCCCGATGCCGAACGGTCCGGCGGTAGCGGTATACCCTGTCGAAGGAGGCCTCCTCAAAACATCCGAGGAGGTGAGGGAGGCGCTGAAGAAGGCTGTCGACCCGGTGGCGCTGGGCTGTCAGGTCCAGAGGGTGCGACGCATCGGGAACGCGGGAGTGGTTGTGGAGGCAACCAGCAAAGATGGTATGGACCGCCTAAAGGCGGCACTGCCCCCCACCCTGGTAGCAAAGGACTCCACCCAAAGGAGACCGTTGGTGGCGCTGCGGAACATCGACAATGCCGGCGTGGCTACGATCCTGGAGGACCTCTTCGAACAGAACCTGAAAGAGGCGATAAGCCGGGAGGTCTACAACAAGGAGGTCAAAGTAGCCTTCAAAAAATCAAGGGCGGGAATGGCGCGCACGACGGTGGTACTGGAGTGCAGCCCACAGTTAAGGAAGCTGCTGGTGGAAAGGGGGAGGGCGTATCTGGGATGGGACGCGATATACGTCGAGGACTACATCGAGGTGACCTGCTGTAGGCGCTGCCAGTTATACGGCCATGCCGAAAAATATTGTAAGGCGAGGAACTCGGTCTGTGGCGGATGCGGCGAGGAGGGGCACGCGACGAAGGAATCCACCAAGCCTGCGGCTGATTGTGCCACGTGCCGCCAGTTCAAGAAACCCCACGAAGGCCACCGTACTGCGTCATCGGAATGCCCGGCGAGACAGCAGGCACGAACTGGGGTAATTTCTCGCACCAATTATGGACCGTAGGTCAACGGGGGGATAAGGGTCGGCCAGCTGAATTTGGCGGGGGCAGAGGCGGCGACGAAGGAGCTGCCATCAATAGCGAGGGAGCTGGGGCTGGACCTCGTTTTGGTCCAAGAACAGTACGGGGGCCACGGGTTGCCGAGCATGTTGGAAGCCACGAGTGGCGCAAAGGCTGGAATATTCGTCAACAATGCAAATACGACCATTGCAGTGCTAGGCAACCTGTGCACTACACATTGTGAGGTCGCGCATATCGTCGCAGGGGGGGGGAGGAGAGCAGTTGTACGTCGTCTCTGCCTACTTCCAGTACTCAGACAGGATCGAGGCCCATCTGTCGCACCTCGATAAGGTAGCGGACCAGTTAAAGGGAGAGCCGATCCTGTTCGGTATCGACACAAACACCCACTCCCTACTGTGGCACAGCCTGCCAAGGCAGTATACTGGCAGAGGAGCGGACGCGGATGCGAGGAGGGATGCAATGGAGGCGTTCATCACGGCGAAGTGCTTCCAAATCTGGAATGAGGCAGACCAACCGCCTACCTTCAAAACTGCCAATGGGACGTCAAATATTGACGTCACTTTCTCCTCTAGGGGGGTGGGAGTTAGGCAGTGGAGTGTTGTTGAGGGCATCACCACAAGCGATCACCAACTTATCACTTTCGGGGTAGTTTTGAACATTTCCCTTAAGATACATATAAAGAGATTCAAACTTTGTCGTTGGCATATTGATTATGCGACAATATTAAATTTCATCCTTAATAATGTAGTAAATCAGGCAGAGAAAGCAGAATGTTCAATCTAGAAAAAGTTTAAAGTTTTCATGTTTTTTCTAAAAAATGTTCAATGCTGCCCCCCTCTCCCCTACGCAGTCCCAGTACGGTCATGATTTTCGGCTCCTTGGTGGCTTATCACTTCCGCTTACCCATTTCTTCGGCTATGTGACTGTACATCACACGGTCGTGGCTGTTGATTCGACCGCCGTGAGTTCGGTGGCATTGCTGGATAGTGTAAGCCGTAGTCTCCCTGACCATGCATCCTGACGACATCAAAACTGCGTCTCGCCACCGATCCGGCAACCCCTCGAGTAACGAACCCTCGAGGGCAACGCATTAACATGCGTTCTCACAAACTGCACGTAGTCGCGACCTGTGGCTTGCTCGCATCGTTCCCTAATCCACTTAGTGGATGCAGGGACTCGTGACGTCTCCCTTAGGGTGTATCCGTCAGTCGACGCATGCAGAGTCTCACGCTAGTACTGTACTACAGACTTCGCCTTGGTACTCGGGTCCTCTTTCGAGAAGCGGTCCACCTGTTTGCGCGCCCAATCTAGCTTCCTCCTTATCCGCTCAGTTTGTGCGGCGGCTCTTGCGGCACCCCAGCGAGAAGTGCTGACAACCGAAACGTTTTACGATAAGATTCGGTACCGTCGAGCATACCGAAGCATGAAAGTATGGGCACATCCTTCGGTAACCTCAGCCATTCCCTCGCGGACTTCCGGATCTGGATATCGAGCTGCCTTCATCTGAAAAGTTACCTAGCACAATACCGTGTAGGAGCCTTGGCAGTAAGTGTCCCCTTACGACCTGCAATGTCTATTGAGGATTCAGGGGCGCCATGTCGTGTAAAGCTGGCCATACACAACCGACATCCAATCGGCCGTTTCATGGCGAATGGACGATAGGCATGAACGTGTATGGCCAGCGTTAAGCGTAGGATATGTTATGCTCTAATATCACAGATCCAGTTCCGTCGATTTCGACCCTTCGAGTGCGAAATTGTTTGAGGCTACCGACATGGGACATGCCCATAGCGTACTTCCATGCTTTGGTGCGTAATGGTGGCTCGGGAATACCAGCGTTGACGCGCCAGTCACGTACTGATTTCCGGATTTGGATATCGAGCATCCTCAAACTATCCGACGAAATGCTCGACGGTGCCAAATCTTGTCGTAAAATGTTTCGGGTGTCTGAGCACTTCTAGCTGGGTTGACGCAAGAGCCGTCGCACAAACTGAGAGGATAAGGAGGAAGCTAAAGCGCTTCTCGAAAGAGGACCCGAATACGAAGGTGAAGTCTCTAGCACAGTACTGGAGTGAGACTGCACGCGTTGATTGACGGATATGTCCGAAGAGAGTCGTCAAAGCCCCTGCACCTACTAAGTGAATCAGGAAGCAATGCGAGCATATCTCAGATGTGCAGAACGTTTTTAAAGCGTTGCCTTCGAGGCTTCATGCCTCGGGGGGTTGCCGAAACGATAGCGAGACGCAGTTGAGATATCGTGCAGGCTGCATGGTCAAGGAAACTACGGCTCACGCCATCCGTAATGTCACAGAACTCACAGCGGTCGGATCAAACGCCACGACCGTATGGTCGCGTACATCGCCGAATAAATGGGAAAGGGAAATTGGTCATAATGTGGACATCATTGCAAAGCGCAACGTCCAAGTAGTCTCGGGTCAGCGACCTCTGGACGACGATCATCGGGATAAATATGGGAATCACGACGAAGGTGGTAGATATACCTGGGTCAACATAAGTCGGACGTACATACGACAACAATATCGTGGCGCGAGGTGTGGAACTGAAACACCGACAAGGATCTGCTAACGCACATTCCAGCTTACAAAAGCGGCGCTCGAGACAGTGCCTACAATAAACTCGCCGAGGTGCCGGCGGCAGGGACGTGCTACATAGTCGCAGGACCAGCCCCATGGAACATCTAGGTACCGCTGTCACTTTAGCGGGCTGCTCAAGAGCAGGGCTGCCCTCCGTTTGCCCTAGTACCACCACACGTTACCCGAGCACATTAGGGTACACACCTTAAAACTAACACTATCCTACAACTATAGAGTACAGCCGAAATATATGCAAATAATCGTTCTAACACAGCAGCGCAGATTGTTGGTCTCTGTCCGAACACTAAAAAGAAATGTCATACGCTGTTTTTCCGCTGAAGGGGACTCCGTGAAGACGGCAGACCAGGTGAAGTTGACCCTCAAGAAGGTAATCGACCCCGTCGAGCTGGGCTGTCAAGTGCAGCAGGTCCGACAACTCAATAGAATTGAGAAACCGTTGGACATATTATTGTACTAAACGGGACACATTAGTCGTAACTTTTCGATTTGTTTTCCCGACGCCGACGTTTCGGTAGGGTTACACCCACCGTGCTCACGAAAAGACCAAAACAAATCGAAAAGGTACGTCACGTGCGAGTCCCGTTTAGTATAAGATGTGCAAAGAACGCGAGTTTAGTTTAAAACATAACCGTTGGATATTTTGGGAATTGGACAGCCGGTCCCATGAATAGGAAATGCTGGCGGAGTCGTAGAGGACACCGATAGAGGGAATGAACCGGTTAAAGGCGGCTCTGCCTACAACTCTAGTGGTTAAAGGAGTCATGCAAACTCCACTCCACTTAAATTCCAGAGGAATTCTGAACATAGAGTTCTGGAGATTAAATATGCTTCTTAACTCATTCTCTTGTACGCAATGGCAAGCCTACTTAATTAACGGACAAATAGTTTTTATTTTGCTTTCTTGGTTTAATGTGCTATTAGTATGGTATCTATTTTTTTTTTCTTCAGTTGTGTTTGTGTAATATTTCTGTTGCTTTGCAGGTTATGACAGAATAGCCGTAGCGTGACTTATAATCATCTTCGCCTGAGCCACATCCCATTTTATCGCTATTTTTTTAAATATAAACATGTTTTTTTTTCTTTTGTAATGTTTATATGTTTTTAGCATTTTGTGTCTGTTTAATATGGTGGTCTATATATTATCTATTTGGCGATAAATAAATGACATTTCTATCAAAGGCCCATCGCACCAGGCACCGGTCGCTATCCACTAATTGAAGAACGCAGGATTAGCAGACGTTGTCTATCAGACAACTCGTTTAAACAGAACTTATTCGGTTTGTGATACTTTTGATGGAACAATCCAAACGCCCTGTAACGAACGAGATACAAATGTATCTTCAAAGCGCAATCTAGCGATTATCTGTGGTACTCATAAATTTAAGTTGAATGGTATAATGGTTGCCTATGAAATAACTCAAAAGTAAAAGCTGCCGTTAATGGTACTCTTTGAGTGTACTAAGAAAGCAGCAGTGCAAGAAGAGTGGCGTATAAAGAAATCTCTTAATTATAACTTTTTTGTGAGAAACGGGTTCACGGCATCACTGACCGGCACGTTATAACGCAAAATAATAGGACGGACGAGAGTTTAAGCGGCTAAAGGGAGTTAAGATAGTATTCAAGAAACAGCGGACGGGCTCAGCTAGAATTGCACGGGAAAGCCAACGAGGCAGCCCGCTTCCACGATCGATCTCTGGCCAGGCAAGGCATCGGGGCATGACCCCAAGATGAGATCATTTTATAAGTTTGACAGACAACTGCTTGGCTTATGTCATTCCATAATTCTAGTATCTAGTTATTGTAATTATAAATAAAATAAAGTAAAATAAACTAAACCGCCACGGTATCGAGCTGGTCCTGGATCCTTCTGGACTGCAGCTGAGCTTGGAGGGCAGGCCGGCGGCGGCGCCGTTTCCCGCTGAGGCAGTGCGGCCGTCGACTGATGACAATGTTGTAGGAAATGTACGACAGGAAGCATCACTGTAAAGACACGAAATAAGTATTTTTATCTTAATAAGTTATTACTTGTCATCATCATCGCCCTAGCGCTTGTCCCGGCCTCTGCCAGGGTCCGCTTTCCCACTCATTCTTCTTCATCTTCTTCTTACTACTTGTACTTACTACTTCTTACTACTTACTACTTCTTATTACTTGTACGATACGTAAAAGGAAATATACATACAAAAATAATTACGTGTTTTTCATACTACCATCTAAAATAATAATACACAACCCACATGCTTTGAAACAAATGTGTACACACACGCACAAACATAAAAATTTCGATATAGAAGAACGGAGCCTTCTAACACAGGCATTAAGCTCAAAACTCCAATCGTTGTTTTATGGAAATTATATGAAAGAAAATAAATATTTTTTATTTTCATTTTCATTACGTGACGACGAAATTCGGACAATAGTTATTGTTATAAAAGAGAGCGAAGATATCGCCGAGTCTGATGCCAATGGGATTGGGAGCCAATGGTTTACGACGCGAGGTTGCCCAAGAACGGGCGAAATGGAGGAAAATGAGCCGGAAAGCGGACCCTGGCGGAAAGCCGGGACCGACCGCTCGGATGATGATGGTGAATCACGATCTAGTGAAGTAGTCTACAATTGAATTCTAATATAGACTAATTGAGTGCTGAGTAATTTTTAAATCATAAAACACGATCATAAAATATTTGCACTCGTGTATAACACACCATTTTTCACCTCTCCTGATTTCCGCCATAACCACAGATAAAAATAGGTATGTTGCTGTAAACTTATTAAGTTTATTTTTTACTAACTTTCGCCCGCGACTTCGTCCGCGTGGGCTTAGAAATTCGGTTATAATGTGATCCCTTGGGAACTACTTTAAATTTCAGGATAAACTGTAGCCTATGTGTTCATCCAGATTATAAACTATCTGTGTGCCAAATTTCATACAAATCCATTAAGCCTTTTTTGCGTGATTGAGTAACAAACATACAAACTTTCACATTTATAATATTGCTAGCTTTTGCCTGCGACTTCGTCCACGTGGACATCGTTTTAGGGCTGTTTATCTTATTCCCGAGCGACCATTTTAAATGACATCCCCAATATATGAAATAGCTTTCAAATATTGGGGATGTCATTTAAAATACTACGGAGTGGTCAAGCTGTATCTTTGGTCTACCCAACCGAATTAGATGAAAATTAGCCTAGATTTAAAGTTTGACCCTAAACTACCAAACTATGAAAACCCCATCAAAATCCATTCGGTGCCATTTCCACACTTCTTATAGTTTAGCTAGTCTATTATGGTTCTACATCAGGTGCTCAAGGTTTCAAAATCAATTATAAAATAGCTATACAACAAAAAACCTTACATTGAAATCCGTCCAGGAGTTCCGGAGATTAGCGCGTACAAACAGAAAATTTTTTTTATTTGTTTTTTATTCTATTATTATTTATTCATCGCCCCAAATGCATCGTTTCATGCTCGGCGTGTCCTAAACCTTGTACCATGGAGGACTTGTTCGAGGCCAGTTCTAATGCTGTATGCATCGCCGAATACTGGCCGAATAAAGTGTAAGTCAGAGTTTAGTCCAGACTCGATAAGAAGATCATACTAAATTATTTTTTGTAAATATCTTCATGAACAGAAACACTTTTTTACTGTTTTATTATATGTATAGACTTAGATGTTGCGTTCGGAGACTGTTGCTTGACATTTTAATGAAAACCAAACATGATATTTTTAAGTAAGAAATATTAATGTTCACTAGTATTTATTTTAAATAATGACGTCTTAATTAACTAAATTTCAATAAATAATATACGAAATGTTGGGTCCTATGATACAAGATTTAATTAATGTAGTTAAATTACTAGGCCAAAATAAGTTACTGAACAAACCATCACCTAGACGACCCAAATGCTTCAGTTGGTTAACATACCGGTTTGCTACGCAGAGAGTCCTGGGTTCGATTCCCGGTCGGGCAGTAATTGAAATGATGAATTTTAATTTCTGTAACGGGTGGTGTTGTGAGTATAAAAAAAAGTAGTTTATCTGGTGGTGGTGTCTGGTAGTTGTTGGTGAAGGTTGCCTGGAAGAGATCACTGTAGTGATAAGACCACCCTTTGTACAACAGCAAAAAAAAAGTGATAAAATATATCATAGTGTAAGGAACACACTCACAGGCAACGCGTTCCACTTCTTAGCCGTACGCATTATAAAAGTCAAGCCAAAGCGGCTCGTGCGGATAGTTGGAAGATCCACGACATAAGGATTCGCGCTCGCCCGGATCGCGTCTCCCGATGGCGGGGCGGGGCCGGCGGAATGAGGTCGTGCAGCTGCTTCGCAAACTCTCCGAAATGTAACCTGTAGAAGACCGACAGACGCGCAACCCTACGCCGATGCTCGAGGCTCTGCAGCCTAGCTTTTATCAACTGCGGGTCACCAATTATCTTCTTTGCACGTTTTTTCACCGAATCCAAAGCCGCCAGTTGATATTTGGCTGATCCATCCCAGAAGTGGCAGCAGTACTCCATGCAGGATCGGATTTGTGCTTGATATAACTGAATCAACTGCTTTGAAGTGAAGTCTCTTTGCCTTGGATTAGATGTACTGACCGAAGTTGAGATTGGTAAATAGCTCAACACCTAGAAGCTGTACAAGCGTGAACATCCCCAAAAGTTGGGAGTTAGATAGAATGGACTCCTTTTGGCGGAAAACAAACACGCCTGAGTTTCGGTTGCGTTGAACGCCACCAGATTGGCTTCACCCCAATCAGAGACTGCCTTGAGAGCGTTGTTCAAACGATCAACCATAGCCTCTCGACAAGACTGAATATTGTCCCTATTGGCTTTTGCATCTGACAGATATCTATCCGTTACTGTGCTGTCGTCTGCGTACCCAAAGGTACCTGGTACAAGCAGATCGTTAACATGCAGCAGGAATAAAGTCGCGGACAGTACCGATCCCTGAGGAACTCCCGAGTCGATAGCCTCAAGATTAGACGAGTAGCCATCGATAGCTACACGGATTGAACGTAAACTCAGAAAATCCGATAACCAGGATAAAAGCCAACAGGAATACCAAACGAAGGAAGCTTGCTTAGAAGGCCCGCATGCCAAACCCTGTCAAAGGCCTTGGAGATATCAAGAGACACAGCAAGGGTCTCGTCTCTCAATGGCCTCACTCCATAATTGTGCGGCATACACCAGAAGGTCCCCAGTAGATCGACCACGGCCTAACCCGTACTGGTGATCGCTGAGGAGATCGTTACCTTCAAGATGCGTAAGGAGTTTGTTGTTCAGTGCACGTTCCATAATCTTACAGAGTATGGAAGTGACCGAAATAGGGCGGTAGTTGGCAGGGTCGGCGCGGCTGCCTTTTTTGGGCACGGGCTGCACATTGGCAAGCTTCCACGACTTAGGTACAATACCAGTCTCAAGTGAGAGGCGATACAGGCGTGTGAGAACAGGAGACAACTCAGGGGCACATTTACGCAGGACTATTGCCGGTATACTATCAGGTCCACTAGCCTTGTTCACGTCCAGACTCTGCAGGATTTTAAAAATCTCTCTTTGATGTATTCGCGCACCTCTGCCATAGCGCAGTCAGCACTGGGTGAGATAGGTGGTGTTTTTCCTGCAGTATCCAAACGTGAATTCGCCGCGAAAAGAGAAGCAAGCAAATTCGCTTTCTCTTCAGAAGCATGGGCCAATGTTCCGTCTGGCCTCAGTAACGGTGGCAACGAAGATTGCCACCGTTGCCACATTGAAGATGTATCCTGTAGTGTGCAAATAAAGAGTTTTTGTATTGTATTGTAGTTCATCAGTTTTCTGGCACCCATAACACAAGTTTTGCTCACTTGGGGCTAGACAGCGCTGTGTGAATTGTCCAAGCATATTAATTATTATTTACCTAGTTCATTTTTTCCAGCACAGAGTATGTGGTGTCCGAAATTCTAAACACTTTTCCTCATAAGTGAATAATAACTAGAGATGAAACGGATAGTTGTTTGGCCGGATACCGGATATCCGGCCACCCCATAAGCCGGATAGCCGAATATCCGGCGGCCGGATTTTTGGCAAGACAGTCTCTGAACAAATCTGTGCAAGCTATGAGCGTGGGCGGGAATTTGGACAACTGCATGTGTTTACGTGACTTTAAGTCTTCGTTCAATACAAATGGTTTGAACTTTATTCTGAACAATTTTTCCGACCTCGGGCGGTACCCTCGATTCGACATACGGGTCCCCCAGCCCCAGCATCGTGGACCAGAGTGTAGTGAAAGATTCTCTTAAGCTCGCATAAGAAGGCGGACGAATCCGCATGCTACCTCTCAATGTAGGAGCAATTCGTATTTTAACCCAATTTACAATAAGTTACCTTTATTAAACTTTGATAAATTTTGTAAACATTTTTTTTTTCTAACCTACCTACTAAATAAACAACGACCTACTCGTTGTACCTAATCAACAGTGCTTTGTTAAAGGAATATTAATAATTTTTGGGATTTCTTTTTTCCTATGAATGAAATCACTTTTATGTACTTTTCATACATTTTCGTGGACAAATGACGACGAACTGAGTGGTTCAGTGGTCAACATGCCAGTCAGCCACGCATGAGGTCCCGGGTTCGATTACCGGCCAGGCAGAAATTTAAATGATGAATTTTAATTTCTGTTACGGGTCTGGGTGTTGTATGTATAATAAGTATGTTTTTAAAAGTATATAAGTAGTGTATCAGTTAGCTAGCACCCATAATACAAGCTATGCTTAGTTTGGGGCTAGATGGCGCTGTGTGAATATGTCCACAAAAAAAAAATTCTCTCCTAGTATCCGGCCGGATAGTAAATGAACGCTGGATACTGGATAGTAACCGGATATCCGTTTCATCTCTAATAATAACCGTTTTAGCTGCGAGTTTTCACGCAGCAAACGCGCCCGTTTCGTGCTGTCTCTGGATGAGTATTCCCTTCCCCCACCTTATCTTACAGTTTCTCCCGCACCGCCTACCTTTTGCAATCACATTTTTTTCGAGGTTGACTGGTAGATCTAATAAATAAATAAAATAACTACTTGCACATGAGGCGTGGATGCTTTGTGTTCCAATGTGACGCGCTGACAGCTGACAGTCCAGCCGTGCGGGAGAATGCCGTAGGAGTACGACACTCGACATCACTGCAAGCAAATGAAATAAATCTTAACTAAAATATGCAATTGACTCTCTTGTAATGAAATGAAGAGTAAGTTTTACTTAATACGACTTTCATCATCACAGCCCATAACAGTCCACTGCAGGACTTAGGGCCTCTCCCACGAAAGGGGTGGTTTTTGTCATAATCTCCACGCTTGGCTTGGAGATCGCAGTGTTTAAATATAACAATGGAAAATGCTGCTGCCCATTTTCCAGACTACAGACGCTCTTGATCTTTTGCCTCGAAAACATTGTATGACACCCACGAGTGTAAGGGGTTGGTGCTATTCTACTCAGCCGGACACCACACGGCCAATAATAAGACTTTATCCGCGCTAAATTTTAGATTTGGTATGCCTTGCGCATTGGTCACATCTCGAGATGCGTTCTTTAGCAAGGTTGTGGAGGACAGACAAAAACCTTGACGATTTTACCGGCTTTATATAACCAAAGCTAAACGACTGAAAAAATTCAGAAGACCCCCGACCAAGTATGTAGTAAGTAACTTTCAAATAAAAAAACCGCATTGATATCGGCCCATCCGTTCGGAAGCTACGTTGCCAAAGACAGATACACAGATACACATATAACACCCATCTTTTTTTCGTCGGGGGTTGATAGAGGTAATCCACCACTAGTTTAAGATAACAGGGTGCAAAACAATCTGCAGGGGATGATAAAATGATAAGATCGAGTTGCACGAGTGCGGTTAAAAACACTGATATATTTGTCATACAGAATTAGTTAACAATGAATTTGGGGCAATGAATAGTATGCAGTTTTTGGCGTTCGGTCGGGCGTAGTACAGTCATACGCATAAATTGTAATACATGTACAGTGAACCAGGGTTAAAAACGGCGCTATATGTGTTACATGAATACCACCACGGCTTCGTACGGGTCGGCTTTTCTTTATGTTATACGGCAGACAAACAGGCAAGCGGGCCACCTGATGGAAAGTGGTCACCGCCGCCTATGGACATCAGCAACCCCAGGGGAGTCACCAATGCGTTGCCCGCCTCTGAAGAGACCTCTAATATACTTCTCGAACGATCCCATCTCATAGTCCAAAGGAAACAACACTGTGGCTGGGAGCTCACTCCACATCCGAATCGTACGAGCGAGAAACGTTCTTTCGAATCTTCGCGTCGTGACCAACAGAGGGTCTACGTAGTGGGGATGAGTACCCAGCCCATGGCGGGTGGTGCGATGGTAGAATTGTGCTGTGGGCACCAGATCGATAAGTTCCTCGGGACACTCCCCATTGTACAGCCGACAGGACATACAGAAAGCCAAAGTCCCTTCGGTCAGCCAGTGGTTCTAACTTGCTTGTTTGTTTGGGATCATCGATAATTCGTACGGCGCGTCTCTGTACGGACTCCAGAGGATTAAGCAGGTCGGCAGTTTCGCCGGCCCAAAGATGGGAACAATACTCATAAAACATACAATACACATGGGTTATGGGTTTCGGAAGAAATTCTCTAACGAATGGTAAAAACCGCCCAAAATTCGTGACATATTTTACAACGGAGTTATAATGGACGGTGTACGAAACAAATATTGATAGAAAACCGCAAATCGATGTACAGGACAGCTGTTTGGTACACGGGTACTTTAGGTTAAAACAATCATTTTGAGCGGTAGCTCTTAAAAACATTCCCATGGGGGAAAAGTGATGACGTAATCAATATTTTGTATGTAATATTGAATTTTTTTTTCAGGAACCTATATTGTTTGGTATCAAATGAAAGATCTTTAAAAGCCGGTTCTAAAAATACACTAGACCAATAACTTTTGACCACCTGTTTTCTAAAAATCCAAGTAATATTTCCAAAACACACCAAGTTTGGGCTCAGCCAGGTCGGAGACGGCTTAGTAAATTTTTGTAAAACATACGTCCCATGTTCCATAATAAACTCATATCTAACGTCAAAAAGGCGATTTTAACAATAGATATAGACATCTTTAGCGTGTTTTATGGTTATTACTATGATAAATTGCCGCTCACACGCTTGCTATTCCCATTACCCCTTTTTAATTTACCCCATTAATTTACTAAGCCGTCTCCTACCTGGAGCAGCCCAAACTATGTTCTCAAAATATTTGTTGGGTTTTTTTTATCGTAGCCCGACCACTATCAGTAGAACAGATAGACGCGGCAAGCGACATTATTTTTTACTATGTATAGATTATTGATAACCTCTTCAATTCGATGGTTCCAAGGCTTCCAAAGACTGCGGAATTTCCAAAGCAGGCACCCGTCCGGGGCCGCCAGTCACCATCGAAAGGGACGGGTCAAGTGGAGTCTCCTGGTCAGTCGCGATCCTCGGGTCGAGAACGTGGTTGTGAATAACAACACATCTTTTCTGCCTTCTCGGGCGTGTAGTGCATCATCAGGCAACGGAATAGCATTTTTTGGATCCAAAAACATCGCTCTATTGTTCGCCGTGTCTGCACATGTTGGTGTAATGCACCTCCGGACGACCTGGATCAGCATTGATGATTGGAGTCAGCATCCATGGACGTTGCGCACAGCCGGAATCACCTGTAATTTAAATTATACTATGTAAGGTATGGTTTTTAGTTGTTATTTAAATCATATTAAACATGGGAGTTCTTCAAAAAAGGAGCGGGGGTCGGCAACGCGTGAGTGATGCCCCTAGTATTGGTGGTAACTGCTTTCCATCAGGCAGGCCGTAACCTTGTTTGCCACTTTAATGGTATAAAAAAGAATACTGAAAGATCCGTGTACATTGAAGATATTGTAGAAAAGAAGTTCTCAAATGAGAAATATTTTTTCATCACCAGCTTTTATCGCGCGGTATGGTGTACTCATCAAGACCATTCCAAAGAGCCCAAACACGATGGGGTTATCTTGTTAGTTCCTGTAACCACCTTTCAAGTCAATCATCATTTTTATTTTTGTTTTACGTTTTTATGTTTTATATGTTCTTCTCGTAGACTAGTGCGTTGCGATTTAATTATCTTATGATACTGCTATCAGTGAGTACCTGTAATTGGCTTTTTGTATTTATTTAAGTTTTATATGCTTGTATTAAAAATCTGTTGGTTTTCTATATTAATAAAAATAAAATAAAATAAATAAAATCAGACCAGCTCCATGGCACCATAATAATTCATTGCCATCCAAGTTACATAGGTATACCTTACAGCACAATTAAACTCAATTGGAAGTGGGTCAAATTAGGCTTGCAAGATTTACCCCGAACATACATAGTTACATACAAACATTGAAATAAAGTTAGCCGTGTGGAGTCCGGCAGAGTAGAATATGACCAACCCCTTACACTCGTGAGTTTCGTACAATGCGACTAATGATTTCGACACAAAAGATCTAGAGTCTCCATAGACAGGAAAATGGGCCGCAGCGTTTTCCATTGTTATATTTGTAACACTGCGATCTCCAACCCGCCTGCCGACCGTGGAGATTATGGCAATAACCTCTCCTTTCGCGGGAGAGGCTCTTAGTCCTACAGTGGACTGATATGGGCTGTGATGATTGCAATAAATAAAAGCTTTTAACATTGTCGGGATCTGAGGCGTAACTATGCCCAAATTTTTGTTTTATTTTAGTATCTCTTTGTCTGCTCGCGCATCACGCAAAAACCACGGATTTTTATAACTCTTTATTGTACATACCAGGACAGTAGAAAATTGTTACAGTAAGACAAGATAGTACCAAGGCAGTCTTAGCGCTAAAAGCGATCTCTTCCAGACAACTATTTTCACGGATATCGTGGAACAATCATAGAGAGAGCAGGCATGTAATATACAGAGAGTAAACTTAAACATTAAATGATTATAAAAGGTTTCTAATACAAATTATGAAAAGAAAAACCACATTTGGATCGGTTTTGATAGTTTGGTAGCTTGAAGTCCAGGGTACAAATCTAAGCCAAGTTTCATATAATTCGAGTAGCTACAACCATAGCTAGAACTTTACCTCAACATGAATTACGGTGCACAGTGGGTCAAAACTATCACATATTTGGGAAAGATACGGTGTTTCAAATGATAAAAATATGGTAGAATTACGGTGATAAATTTTAATATTATAGATAGATTTACACTTAACTGCACATCAACAACAATAAATAGCTTATGTTTTACTGTCTTTTTTTTTATATTTATGAATGATATTATCGTGAAGGGAAAATTGTAGAAAAAATTACTTGGTTTATTTTATATATATTCATATTTCAGAGTCACTTTCAATAGTTATAGTTGATTTAGTTTTGTTGTACGTAGATACATTAACTTTATTCAACATTTCTTAATTAGGTTCCAACTGCAGGCTTATAACGTAACTTTGTTGCCGACTATTCTCGCGCTGTTGCAAGCAAAATGATTGAAATTGTTACTTTTGCGATTACGTATCTTCGATTTGACGGGTTCAGTCGCTAACAAAGTTCCATTGCAATAGCAACCGGAATTTGACATATCGATAAAATTTATTCGTATGAAAATGCGATTACATATCTTTGTTGCAATGAAAGTGGCAGCTCGAATTCGCAACCAGCCCGTTGCAATTGCAACAACTCAGACGTTGTTTCGAGAGCGCCGAAAACATAGCTATTCATAAAATTTTATTACAAAAACCTTGTTTATCTGCGTTAAGTTTGTTGATTGTTTTTTGTGTTATTTGTTAAATTTGTTGTTTGTGTCTTTCCGCAAACTCCACCAGCACCTTGAGTTACCGGTGGGCAACTTGGCGATTCGGCGCCATATCTACAACACAAATTAACATAATAGCTATACGTGAATTCTTCGTGACGGAATTGGAGGAGTTGATAAAACGTACAAATATACAAAATACACTTACTTTCACTGTATTTTTAATGAAAACTCGGATAACAAAGAAAACTATGAAAAATGTAAACTTTGTGACTTGACAACTAAAGTTTCAAAATATCAACAGGCAGTATAACACTAGTAAATGAAAACGTTCCGAATACATAAAGCGTACTCCACATGTCCGCCGAAACTTTCGGCGAAACTTTGGCCGGGACTTTGGTCGACCCTCTACATTCTCGCCTATTAGGGACGTGGTGGGTGTCAAAACGCGTCGACATTATATCGCTAATTTGCTTTAAACAGGGTCACAGAGGTGATGGCAGCTGCTATACTGTAATTACTTGATCTACTAATATCCTGAATCATGGTCAAGTCTACCCCGAACCTGTTACGGGAAAAAGCCCCAGGAATATAAATATAAAATCGATCGAATCGAGACGACAATGACTATCTCTACTTAGTCTATGAAATAGGCGAGACATGCCAAACATGCACGGGACTATACGAATGTAGGCGAATACTGCCTCCACATTCTCGTGTTCCCGCGGAACTGTCCACATGTGGAGCGCGCTTAACGCTTGCACCACAACACTGACTTTTTAAATAAGTCGGGTTTTCGATTATTCTCCATTACTCGCGGCAACTTCATGTCAGTGTTTTATCGATTGATATCGGTTGCAAGCTGGTTGAATGAGATGTTGCAGGCTTTACGTAATCGCAAATCATCGACAGGGATTTTTCCTAGTTCGCAACAAATCATTAGTCGCAACATGTTTCATTGCCGTTATGTAATCGGGCCACTGATCACATGTTTTGGTTTTCATTTTAATGGCTTATTTTGCCAATACATTTCCGTTAATGTTATCAGTTATCAGTTTATTTCTCTTTTTTGCTAAATGCTATGCTAAATATTCTTTCGCATTATGCGTTAGAGTGGGGCAATGAGAGTATACTCAAAAATACGGTAACTTTCAAACAGTAATTTATGACTACGGTAACCGGTAGACCTAGAAAAAATTTATATAATTACGGTAAATCTACCGTAGTTACGATGCACTTGGCTTGTGCATCTCATTTACAGGCTAACTCAACATTTTTGCATGATTTAAACCAGATTTTGCCTGCGACTTCGTCCGCATCGAAATAGCTTTTATGACAGCTTAGCTTTTGCCCGCGTTACCATTTAAATGACCTGAATGAATGATGAGAGCGTCGGTGGCCGAGCGGTTACAGTATCCGACTCGTAAGCCAGACGTCCCGGGTTAGAATCCCGCTCCGGCCATGTACCAATGACTGTTTTCTGAGTTATGTACATTAGTTGAATACTAACCGATGCTCTTACGGTGAGGGAAAACATCGTGATGAAACCTGCACATTCAGATGACTGAATGTGTAAACCATGATCCAATCTGGTCAAGTTCCTCTGATAGCAGGGTCACGGAGGTCAGATGGTATTTGCTCCACTGTGATTACCTGATCTGCCAAATCCTGGATCTTGGTCAAGGCGGACCCTGGGCCCTCGTGCGCGAGAGCACAACCGGGACATTAACGCCAAGTGAATTATTTTTTATTTTATATGTAGCAAATGTTCGGGGCAAATCTTGCAAGCCACTTTGACCCATTTTCCGGTGTTCAATTGAGCTGAAGCTTGGTATACCTATGTAATTTGGATGACAATGCAATAATTTGGTACCATGGAACTGATCTGATGATGGAGTCGGAAGGAAGACATAGTAACTAGTCTGTATTTAATAATTTCTAGGGGAATCGAAGCGCAATCAAATGAGAATTTAATATTCTGTGTAGTTTTCAATGTTTCCGAACGAATGTTTGTTCCTTATTTTGAAACGAATCTCTTTAACAGATTAAGTACTAATTAACTAACAGTTAGGTTTCTAATTGAGTAATAAATCCTGTAATTATTAAAAGTAGTTTTAAGAACTATTTCGATGTCTTTGGTTAAGTATTTTGGCACAAAAACTTCATATTTAACGGGCAGTGTATAACGTCTTATGATTGGTTGAAATATGTACCGGCTACCGATTTCCGGCTGAACGTTGGGTATATAAACCTAGTTGAATTACTGCAAAGGACTTTTGCACCAGACCCGGCACAAAGTTAAGTACACTTGCATTGTATTATTGTTGCTTTATATTTTGTATTACATTTATTTATTTATATAATCGGTTATTTATTGATGCTGAAGTCTGGGTTTACGCATATAAAATATGTCCCCTATCGTGTTTGGGGTCTTTGGAACGAGCTTGATGAGTACTATATCCCTAGGTGATATTCAAGGTTTGATGATGATGACCGAAGGTGGTCGTGGCACTCCTGAATTACGCACGATAAACCCATCGAGTTTGGGCTCGTTTGATTCGTCTTGACAAGTTGACAATTTGTCTCTGACTGATCGTAGATGTTACCCTGTTAAAATAGAATGCGTATAAAAGGTTGTCATGAAATTTGAGACCTTATTTCATATGTAGTGATAGTGATGGGTGACAAATACCGTAAAATAATAACATCTGCGCATAACAGTAAGCACTTAGGTAATGAACAGCTTCATTCATTTAAAAAAATTAACAGAAGTTAGTGGAAGTCGACCATTATCCCTTGCTTAAAGTAGAGGCTTACTGGCGCGTTTACAAGGGGGAGAACGGTTTAGTAAAATTGATTTATCCCAAGCGTACGCACAATTTGAATTATGCGCTTATTACATATGACTAAATTCGGTTACTAAATTTAGAAGCAAAATGCGTGAGAGCAAATCAAAGTGAATTTAGCCAGGTGTAATAAGCGCATAAGTCCTTAGCCGATGTAGTCGGTGACGGAACATTGTGGAAACCTCAAAAAGAAGATGAAGGGTGGATCCAGGTACTACGAAAAAGATTACGGAACCGTTGTATAGGAAACCCGGCAGTTCAATAACTAGAACTGGAAATTTTAAAGACATGAAAGTGCTTTTGTTTGTTTACAACGTTGCCAAGGAAGTTGCATTATATAAATTGAAGATGTGACGAGAAAAAAGCTACGATTCGTATAAAATATTTGTATCTAAAAGCAAACTAGCTCTTTGTCTGGATGGTAAACTATGGCCGGCGGATATACGGTTCAGGCAGTTCATCAACATTCGGGATACGGTTTACGCTAAGCTAAGTCAAACAGTTGACTAAAATGTGCCTAATAACTAGGTATTTTATTATTTATTTTGTAGTTATTTAAGCCATTAGACAATCGCAAAACAAATATGTATAAGATAAATCTAAAACGTGTAAGTTTTAACTGCAAAGATATCAAGAAATCTATGGAATGTGTCCGAGCATTATGTAGTGAAGCTGGCATAATAGCACTACAGGAAACGTGGCTGCTTCCCCACGACATCCCGCTGTAGGGTGACATCAACTGCGAGTTCAGCGCGACGGGCGCGTCGGCCGTGGACACCAGCGCGGCACCTTCTCTCAAGTGCAATGCAACCGTGAAAGGTTGTGTGCCATTTAGGTATCGGCTCGTAATAGAACATTTGTGGTGATCAGTGCGTACCTGCCGACGGACTGTGCCTCTGCCATGAGTTTTTTTACCGTTTACTGTACAGTAAACGTGAATCGCTTTCTATGAGAATTCATACAGCGCCTCTATTGGGCAGTCGCGGAACTAAAATCCGTACCATGAGTTGCTATTGGTTTATCTACTTTACCACTCACGTTACAGTTTACGTAGGGAGTGTGGTTTACATATCATTTTGTATACAAAACCGTACCATAAGTCACAAATTTGACAGATGCGATAGTAAATTACGGTAACTAATGTGGTTACGTCACTCACTGAAATTTATAATGTGAGAAGTATTTTTCGTTCGGAGATAATTATTATTTTCGTGACTAAAATGTCTGGAAAGCGATATTTAGCTTGAAGGATGTTTGCCGAAGCCCAAGCGGCTGATGAAAATACGTGGTTACGTCTCTCACTGTATTTTCTAAAGCGAGAAGTATTTTTTAGTTTTTTTACTTATTTTCGAGTTAAAACTCCCTACAAGACATTGATCTTCTCGAGAGTGTGCAGCGAAGAGCCACCGAGATAGCGGCAGCCCTTAAACAGAAGTCATATGAGGAAAGAATTCTTGTAGAATTTAACTAACCTCATTGGAAGAAATAAGAATACGGGGTGGTCTCATTGAGACTTACAAGCTTTACTTTCACCGAATGTATAATATGAAAGGTGCTGAAGCATCGCGTGGACACAGCACAAGGATAAATCGCACACCATCTAAGACTAATATTGTTTATCACTTGCTACACCATAAGGTTGTGAATTGTGAATAGTTGGAATAAGTTCTCAGACATGGGACAATAGGCTCTCATAGGTAACCGCCAGTTCTGTAAACTCTTTAAAAAACAAGTTGGACAATGGTGCAAAATTAATAAAATTATTCGGTGAACTAAAATGTAGTATGTGTGTGTTTTGGAAGTGAAAGCTATTATCAGCACTGCGATGTTGTATAGACATATCAGCAGAAATGCTACTTGTCTAATAACCTATAACACCTAATAATAATAATAAAATGTGTGGAAAGTGATATTTATAATATAAGTTACTCGCTGGCTGTTTTATATATTTTACATATAAAAACTAATATTTTTAAGTTGATGAAATGAATTTTTCATTATGGTCTAGATAAACCCACAAAACTGCTTCCAACAACAATATTGTAACAAATTTATGTTATCTGCCATACTATGAAATATTAAATTGATAAGAAAAATTAATATTTTATTTTATTTTTATCACACACACTTTTATTTTTATCTTTAATGGTACACAGTTGGACTTGGGCCTCCTCCACATCAGTGGAGGGTTTTACCATAATCTCTGCACCTGACATGCCGTTGGATCTCCAGCCTCGGTCCAGATTCCAGTCTTGAGAACACTCAAGTACACAAAACTGCTGTCTATTTTCTGGTCTACGAATGTCTTAGTGCTATGGCCGTGTGGTGTCCGGCAGAGTAGAATAGGACCAACCCCTTAAATTCATGGGTGTCGTACAAGGCGACTAATGTTTTCGAGGCAAAAGATCAAAAGTCTCCGTAGTCTGGAAAATGGGCAGCAGCATTTTCCATTATTATATTTAATCACTGCGATCTCCAACCCGCCTGCCAAGCGTGGAGATTATGGCAATAACCTCCCCTTTCGTGGGAGAGGCCCTAAGTCCTGCAGTGGGCTGTTACGGGCTGTGATGATGATGAATGTCTTAGTTGGTCTGCCTTTAAGACATTGAAGAGATTAAAGTGGTTGGGGTTTTACACATAGGTCATTTAGAATTTTAACCTTAGGTATTATTATTGGAAAATAACTGTGATTGTATTGATAATAGAAAATAGCATGGCTATTATTTTAGCTGTACTATACCTATACTATACTAATCTTAGTAATTATAGCAGGAAATTAAAAATCAAATTATGAATTAGGTACATATATCTTTATTCAGAATCTAAAAAATCAGAACGGTCCCCCACTTAAACTTCCACTTTCACTTTTACAAACAATTTCTAATATAGTATTGCACTAACTAATGCTAAAGTCTGACATTCACATCACTTTAGTTGCCGCTTGCATCTTCAATTTGAAACATTTTTTTTGTTTGCTGATGAGCAGATTTCCTTTTTACACATGGGGTTGTGCCTTGAATCTTCATTCAACTAGGGTAAGTGCAGTTCCTTTTCAAGTTACATACGTCCATTTCCAAGAATTTACTGCACCACCTACTTTGTTGTTTCCGCTGGGTTAAAACTAACTACTTAAAACCCAGTGGACAAACTATAAGCGCAGTATCAACCAGTCACTGAATTCTTCATTTTGGGGATCGTCTATGATTTTGTAATTTTATTTAAACATAAGGTATATGTTATTATCAATTTAACAGGATTTAAATAAGTGCCTAGGCGTTGCTAAAATAAAACCTTTGTAAATAAACAAGCTTTTTGTGACACAGACTACTAATAATTAACAACACTTGTCAAAGACCTATACCCCCGGAACTACACTGAAGTTAGCTTTTACTGTAGTTGGTGTGGTTTTCACGGAACAGTAAACGGGAAACGTATGTAAAACTCATGGTACCGTTTTTACATTTACTATTGTGGAAACGGATTTTACGGAACGAGAGTAGTTACGTAAGCCGATTTTACTGTAGTAACCCATGGTAGGGCTACTGCTCTGACAACTAGGTGCTGTTTACGGACTGTTTAAGTGCAGTTAATGCTATAGTGGAGAGCGTCGGAGAGGACAATGTCTACGTGTTGGGAGATTTTAATGCTCACCCTGGGCGACCGTTTAGTAACGAACTATTATCGTTTTGTAACGACCAACAGTGGATATGCGCAGATGTGGAAAATCTGAGCGTGGCCTCTGGTTGTTATACCTACGTCAGTCAGATACTATAATAGGTATACAGGTATGTTATAATGTTTATCTACACTCATAGATTATAATGAGTTAATGAGTTATTTGTCTTCAAATCTTTGATGGCAACATTATAATCTGTTTTTGGTAATTTTTGAACATACATAACTAATGACACAGCAAACAAAAAGGGCGGGCCGTCCGGAGATTGCGCACGTTTTATGGAGTTTCTTACGGATTCAACAACGACCAGGTATGTTAAAAATTATTTAAGTTTGAAGTTGACTTGCATGTAAATAATTACTTTCTACTATTAGCTTTATAATCATTTTAATGGGGATTTAGTAGCATTTACATAACTAAACTCCAATTAATTGGGTGCCAATGACTGATTTTTTTCTTGTACTAAAGTCATTGGCACCTATGCCAATGACTAAATTTGGATTTTTTTTATTGTTGCTTTATGTTTTAACAATTACAGAAGTCTAAAGTAGAATCGAATAAAATCATAGTTTTGAAATACATAAAATCACCAGGCAACGAATTCTTGGCACTGCCAATCATTATACTAAAAGGGGTGCTAGGTAATTATATTTTTCAACTAGCGACCCGCCGCGGCTTCGCACGGGTAGTAACTAGTAACCTTAACAAATTATATACCTAAACCTTCCTCATTAATCACTCTGTCTATTAGTGAAAACCGCATTAAATCCGTTCAGTACTTTTTGAGTTTATTGCGAACAGATAGACAGACACGGCCTAGGACTTTGTTTTTACAAAATTTTATTTAACTTGCAATGTTTGTATGTAACTGGTACGTCAGTGGCAGAGTGGTTAAGGTATCCGACTCGTAATCGAGAGATACCGGGTTTGAATCCCACTACGGCCATGTACCAATGACTCTTTTCTTAGTTATTATGTACATTAGTTGAATGCTAACCGAAGCACTTACGGTGAGGGAGAACATCGTGCGTGATGAAACCCGCAGATTGAGACAACTGAATGTATAATCATGATCCAATCTGGTCAAGTTCCCCTGGAAAAATCCTGGATCATGGTCAAGGCGGGCCCGGGAACTCGTGCGCGAGAGCACAACCGAGGCATTAACGCCAAGATGATTATTTTTTATTTTATAATGTTTATATGTAACTAAGTATATTATATATAAGTATATTTTTTATTTTATAATGTTTATATATAACACGGTTTTACAAGATCTACAGCTCATCATGCGAGAGTTCAAGGCCATTGGTTTGGATCTGAATCTCTCGAAATGGGAGCTGTATATCTCGGAGTCTTGTCCGACGGCTAGTGCCGTTTCCGCAGCTTTTGACGCCATTGCAACAAACATCTCTGTCGTCGACAAGACGTCGCTTCATCTTCTAGGGTCACCTGTTTTTGATGAGTCCCTCTCGAATTCGTCAAAGAAAAAATTCAAAATTTCAATTCGGTTTCGGATCGCCTCCTCCGAATAAATAGTCACATGGCCTATGCCATAATTCGGTTTTGCCTTTTCGTACCAAAATTCACGTATGTTTTGCGGTGTTGTCAGCTTTGGAAACATCCTGCCCTTCTAGAAGACCTTGACAACGCCGTGAAACATACCCTCATTTCAATTCTTAACATAAATCTCGACAATCTTGGAATCAGGCATCGTTGCCTATCCGGTATGGAGGTCTAGGAGTTAGGAAAGTTTCAGGTGTGTCCCTGCCAGCTTTTCTGTCCTCGGTGCATAGTTCGCAGTCCCTAGTGCAGAAATTTTTATCTAAACTAGGGAATTTTACTGCGGCGTATTCTACCAAGGCCAAAAACGCTTGGCAGGTGGCTTGTCCAGAGGCCAAGCTCCCGACAAATTCCTGTTCCCAGCGGCTATGGGACGAGCCTCTCTGCAGGTTGGTGCGAAACAACCTTTTAAGCGCATCAACCAACTCTGCAGAGCGTGCTCGTCTGTTGGCTGCTGGTGAGTGGGAATCGGGGCTTTGGCTTCAGACAATGCCCTCCAAAAATATTGGCACACTTCTCGACCGCACTACGTTTAGGATTGCCACGGCCCTGCGCCTTGGCGCGCCCTGCAGTGCTCCGCACCAGTGCCATTGTGGTCACCTTGTTGATCATCTTGGCCACCATGGCCTGTCGTGCAGCAGGAGTGCTAGGCGCTTTCCTCGGCACGCGGACCTAAATGACATCATCCGCCGGGCCTTTACCTCCGCTGGAGCTCCCGCGGTACTGGAGCCAAGCGGTCTAGCTCGTAATGACGGTAGAAGGCCCGACACTGGGATGACACTCACCCTGGAAACACCCTGGAAACTGGGACGACCTTTGGTTTGGGACGCCACGTGTGTCGATACCCTCGCACAGTCCCATCTTCCAGTAACCGCGTGTCATGCTGGGGCCGGTGCCGCCGCAGCTGAAAACGCCAAGCGGCGCAAGTACGCGAGTCTTGGTGAAGCCTTGGTGGCCTCTACTTCGGACAGCGAATTAGCCTCGCCATTCAGCGGGGCAATGCGGCCAGCCTTCTAGGCAGCATTCCTAATACCGTGGACCTGGGACAAAATTTTTTATCTGTAAGTTTGTATTTCTTAGTTTATTTAGTTAGTTGTAAATTTGTTATTAGTAGTCTGTAGTTATTTATATCATTGTTATAATCTTTTTTAATTGTCAATAAATGAATTCACCTATCTTTCATTGTAATTTAATTTAAAAGTCAATATGACTTTGTTTAAAAAATGCGATACAAGCTGAAAAGAGCAAAAGTCAAGCAACCAACCTAGAGTCGAGGTTTTAGTCCACCACTATACAATATACATACTCTTTTGCAAAAAAAAAAAAAAAAGTAAGTAAGTAACTCTTTAATGTAGTCTTTCTTGTGTGAGCAATAAAGAATTTATCTATCTATCTATCTAAGTTTGGGGATTCCTCGGTTGTATTTAATTGAAACTATGTTTGTATGAAGTTTTTTATTTGTCCAGCCCAGAATTTCGCATCGGTACATCCTGGGGTGGGCACCAGACCATTCTGGGGTGCCTATCCTCCCTTTTTGAAATTTGCATTTGAGAACTTATTTCATATATAGGATAGTGATGGGTAACAAATGCCGTAAAATAATAACAATGTGCGCATAACAGTAAGCAGTTAGGTAATATACAGATGCATTCTTAAAAAAAATTAATAGGTAACTAATTGAAGTACCTATTAATTTTAAATATTAGACTAGCCAGGCACTGCTCTAACGAGAAGCATTGGGAAACTGCACGGCTAGCACAAGTGTGCCCACGACAGCTCGCGCCGCGAGAGAGCGTTTGTTTCCTTCTCTCAACACTTGAGATGAAAGAGGTAGCAGTATCTATGTCGCGCCATTTCTCGCTTATCGCGTGCGAGGGCCCACTTGTGCTAGCCGTGCTGTTGTCTCCATACATCGATGTAGGTCGCAGTTAGTTTACCAATAGCCACTTATTAAACATTGCAATTTTCCTATTGAACTCTGATTTTTTGAAGATAAAATAGGCCTATGTTACTCGCTGATAATGTAGCACTCTATAAGTAGTTTTGAGTTTGTCCATGACAAACAAACAAACAATAAAACCTTCTTTTTATAATATTAGCATAGATATGATGAAACAGTAAAAAAGTGTGTCTGTAATCTATACTAAAATTATAAAGAGGAAAGGTTTGATTTTTTGTTTGTTTGTTTGTATTGAATAGGCTTCGAAACTACTGGACCGATTTCAAAAATTCTTTCACCGTTGGGAAGCTACACTATCCCCGGGTGACATAGGCTATATTATATTTTCTAAAAAATTACGGATCATTAATAAAACTCCAATAATGTAACCCAAGGTGTAAAAAATAAACAAAAAGTTCCTTACATCTGCGAAAACTATTGATGATAGAACAAAATAATGTACGACTTTGCAGAACACATCATTATCTACAAAAAGTGTCGCGACAGTATATGTCTTAGTATTATAGTTATGTTATAATAAGTGTTCTTTTATTTTCAAAATTTAATTGAAATGCCGCCGCTAAAAACGCTCTTTATTTGTACCTTGGTATTAATCCTTATCAAAATCAATTACTTCATATTCACGACAGCTTCAATACCTTTATATAACTTTTTGAATTATTCAATTCAGACATTCCATTCGAAAGATATCACGAGTTTAAAAATGTGAATATTAGAAAAAAGTCGCGTGTTCGCCGCTCAGTCCGCTCGGCTATCTAGGCAGCACGGGGTACGGGAGGGGAGTCAATGTCAAGAAATAATTTTTGATATTTTTGTTACGCACCCGTGCGAAGCCGGGGCGGCTGCTAGCTGGATATATTTACAGAAAACTAATTTAGGGCGAGGAAGAAATACGACTAGAATTTGTTTAATTTTTTGTCTGGCTGTTTGTACGCTAATCGCCGGAACTGCTAGAAGAATTTGAATAAAACTTTTTTTGTTGTGTAACATATAATAGGCTAGTCATGTGTTACATTTGAAATTGCAATAATTGCAGTAAAATTGCATTTTTATGTTGTTTTTATGGTTGAAAATCCTCCAATTTTTTTCACTTTTTTTAGTTTTATGCAAAAAAAGACCACATAGGAAGGCTCTGACAAGGAAGGTCACTATGACTTTTTTAAAGTAGACAAAATTCCTGACAGTTGGACCTAATCCAATTTTTTTAGGTATAATAACTCCAAGGATACAGGGTGCCCAATATTTACTATATTTTTCCAAAAAGTTGATAAATGGGTAATGACAATTTTTCGACCGAAATATCATGTATAGATAATGAGGTGTCTACGAGGAAATTAATGGGAAATGAATTTGTAGCAAAACTAAAAAAAGTGATAAATATTGGCGGGTTTTCAACCATAACTCTAAGCGCTCACATTTGTGCTGCAAATCTAAACAAATACTGTCTAAAGGGACCCAAACAACATATCAAAAATGCAAGTGTACCGCAATTATAGCAATTTTTTGTGTAAGTTATGACTGGCCTAATAGAGTATAGTTGGTTTTTTAAACTGGAACACCTCATGTAGAACCATAATAGAAAAAAACCAAAAAGAAATATGAAAACGGCACCGAACGGATTTCAATAGGGTTTTCACAATTTGGTAGTTTCGGGTCCAACTTAAAATAGGCCATGTTTCATCTATTTCGGTTAGGTAGAACCAGAAATACAGCTTGACCACTCCGTAGTACTAGCCTTTAAACATTAGGGAGGTCTTGTAAAATTGTCACTTGGGAAAATGATAAACTACCCTAAAAACGATTTCCACACGGACGAAGTCGCGGGCAAAAGCTAGTTATTAGTATACATTATAATATTATAATTTTTTTTATATTATTAGTATAGATCAAGGTTTCCCAATCTTTTCTCTAGTGCCCTTTTGCCACCTTACTATGATCCGTTGACCCATATAAATAAAACAAAAAAAAATCTAATATGAAAACTACTTTTTCATGACAAGCATTTATCATTCGGGGTGCCTACAGCACCTACTCATTAAGACCGTTCCAAAGAGCCCAATCACGATGGGGTTATCTTGTTGTTCATTAGTTTCACCTTCACACAATGATCACCTTCCGCTTCCTTCATCAGACCAACTCCATGGTGCCATATTAATGCATTGTCATCCAAGTTAAATAATAAATATGCTTGGACAAATTCACACAGCGCCATCTGTCCCCAAAGCTTGTGTTACATAAGTATTTTTTTAAACACATACTTATTATACATACTACACCAGACCTATAATCATTTCAATTTCTGCGCTTGACCGGGAATCAAACCCTGGACCTTCGCGTGGCAGTCGGGCTTGTTAACCGACTGAACCACTCAATCACATAGGTATAGCAAATTTAATCTCAATTGAACATCGTGAAGTGGGTCAAATTAGGCTTGCAAGATTACAGGACAAGAATTGAAGTTAAATACAACCTTCCGATTCCGTCATCAGACCAGCTCCATGCTACCACATTAATGCATTGTCATGTGACAAGTGAAGTTCTGAATTTTCTCTATGTATTTCAATTTATCTGCCCTCGACTCGGTCTTCATCAGAGGGCTTAATGTGAGTTTCGCTTCAAATTTACTTTACTATCGCGTTTGCGTTTACGTGAAAATTAGTATGAAAAAATGTATAGCACCGTCTAGTGGTACGCAAACGCGAAAGTAAAGTAAAATCGAAGCGAAACTCACACTAAGCCCTCGGATGTGTTCCATGAAAATAATCTCATTCATGAGTGACGGTCCACTGACCACCATCTTCATATGATTCTCAAGACCTTACCAAAGAGACCTTTGGTCAAGTTGTAAGACATTCCATCTTTAGAGTCTGGAGCTGTGAGACAGCTGTACTGAGACAGTCGGCATTCGTTTTTACTAATTTACTAGTTTTAACTAAATGGGGATCTAAAAACTATCCTCGAGTGGAGTCTGGCTCATGGACTGGCTGTTAACCCTGACAAGTCGCAGGTTATTATAATCGGTGGGTCTAAGCAGGTGGGTCGACCTGTTTATTTTCAATTTTCAATGGCGCAGTGCTCCCCTTTAGTAGCGTGGTCAAGAATTTGGGGGTATTCTTCGACACAACACTGTCTCGGTCCCATCACGTTGCTCAACTAAGTAGACGAATTTTCGCTGCAGTTTCTGCCCTTAAAAGGTGGAAAAATCTACTTCCGGTCAGGACCAAGGTTGAGCTTGCGCAAGCCCTCCTCCACCCTATACTAGACTACGCGGACGTCTGCTTCCTTGACCTCAATGAGGATCTCCTCCCTAAACTTGAGCGTCTACAGAACATCGGTATACGGTTTATATATGGGCTGCGCAAGTTCGACCACGTCTCTGATTTTCGTAAGAAGCTGCAGTGGCTTCCGATTAGGCTGCGGCGCACAGTGGGCTGAAAATCGAGCTTCATAGACATAGGCAACTCAACTTTTAATGTGTCGTTTTTTTGGCGGGAATTGCTTCCATGAGCTATAACTATACATAAAAATGTTATCCGAGTTAACTCTGCGCAAAAACAAATGAATTATATTTTTTTTACGAAAAAAATGTATGGAGCCAATATGAAAAATCCAATTATCTCTGAAACCGCTAGGAAAACCGTAATATCCTTACAGATGGTTATAAAACTAATTATTCATGATTTTTTGACATACTCCATATAACGGTTACTGCTGCAGAATTTTTTTTAAAAATCGTCGAAATATTTTATTTATTTATTTATACACGGTTCCTTTCGGTGAGAATTTAGCAACACGTTAAATCATATAGTATTAGACTTGGTTCCTAGAAATAGTAGGTAGATGTAGGTAGGGTAAATTCTCACCGAAAGGAACCGTTTATAAATAAATAAATAAAATATTTCGAAGATTTTTAAAAAAAAATCTGCAGCAGTAACCGTTATATGGAGTATGTCAAAAAATCATGAATAATTAGTTTTATAACCATCTGTAAGAATATTACGAAAAAAATGTATGGAGCCAATATGAAAAATCAAATTATCTCTGAAACAGCAAGGAAAACCGTATACCCGTAACCTAAGCGAGACATAACTGCACCAAACAATACTTTATAGTCAAATGAAGTACTTTCACTTTTTAGAAGAACAAACAAGTCTAAATTAGTTATTAAACTTTCCATTCTAACACTTTTCAGTCGCAGGACAAATGTAATGTTAACGGTTACAAAGTTTTGTAAATACTAAATTATAACACAAAATTTTAGTCCTTTTATTGTAGTGGTCGCTCATTAAGGGTAGTTAACTAATGATCATCATTAAGGGTAGTTAACTAATGATCATTAGGTAACTACCCTTAATGAGGGTAGTAATTAACTAATGAGCGACCACTACAATAAAAGGACTAAAATTTTGTGTTATAATTTAGTATTTACAAAACTTTGTAACCGTTAACATTACATTTGTCCTGCGACTGAAAAGTGTTAGAATGGAAAGTTTAATAACTAATTTAGACTTGTTTGTTCTTCTAAAAAGTGAAAGTACTTCATTTGACTATAAAGTATTGTTTGGTGCAGTTATGTCTCGCTTAGGCGATTGCATTGGTGCCGAAGATTGTGTGACTTTAAAAGAATTTTGTCGGAAATTCACACGAGCTGCATCACAGAGATGGCAGAGATCTCACCGAATTAAAGATACATTCAGAAAACAGTACGATAATTGGCTACAAGCAAATATCGATTGGCCAAGTTGCGTACAAACAATGTTAAACACTCAAGAAGCAACTGTTGATGAACGACCAGTCTCACCAGAGCCATCGACATCATCCTCTGTTGGAACAATGACCAAGATACTTCGAAAACCTTTTGAAGATCTAGGAAGCAAACAGAAAAAGAGAAGATCTGATGATCATAAAGACGAAGACCCAAGTGAATTGGCATATACAGCTGCACTACGTTTAAAAGAGAAAGGCCACGAGGATATCGCATCTGTCATCGAATATATATTAAAAAATCCTGAAGCAGCTGGTCAAATTAAGGAATCAATAAAAAAAACTGTGAAAACTGATATATTTACCCCAGAAAAAGCGCTTGGATTATTGCTCTCTTTAAAACTATCGAAGTGGCAATATATCACATTGCGAGAGACGGCCATTAGAGAAGGTGCTAAGGACATTTATCCATCGTACTATAAAGTGCAACAAGCGAAGCTTGAATGCTATCCGCCAAAGCAAGCAGTGTCGGTGACGGATTCATCAGCCAGGATTACACTTCAAAGTTTACTTGACATCACAGTGAAGAGAATCCTCCACACTCTTTCTAACAATGTGCAAAATAAACATTTGAAACTGATATCAAAGTGGGGATTTGATGGTGCTTCAAACCAAAGCCGATACAAGCAGAAAATGGAGGGTGAGCAAGATGATTCCAGCATTTTTATGACGTCCTTAGTGCCACTTAAACTGACTGATGGAGACAACACTTTATGGACGAACCCGAAACCGTGCTCAGCGGTGTATTGTCGCCCAGTTCAGTTTACTTTTGTGAAGGAGAGCGAAGCAGTCGTCATTGATAATAAAAGACACATGGATGATGAAATCAAGGCTCTTATTCCCACAGAGTGCAATAATGGAAATAAGGTGAACCATCAACTGATGATGACAATGATCGATGCTAAAGTCTGCACGTACCTATCTGATGCCAGATCAAATTCATCATGCTATCTGTGTTTAGCAAAACCAACTGAAATGAACCGTTTGGATGCTGTGACGTCAAAGACCGTGTCCGCTGCCGTTTACGAATTTGGGTTGTCATCTCTACACGCCCGTATTAATTGTATGGAATGTTTGTTACATATTTCGTACAGACTTGATTTCAAAGAGTGGGCAGCGAGAGGAAATGAGCACAAAGAAATGTTAAAAAGAAGAAAAAAGATTATCCAGGATAAGTTCAAAAATGAACTCAATCTTTTGATTGACATCGTAAAACAAGGCTCGGGAACTACCAATGACGGAAATACAGCAAGAAGGTTCTTTGAATTCCCAAATAAAACTGCAGCCATTACCGGGTTGGATGAAGAACTTGTAAGAAGATTTGCTGTAATTTTGCAAACAATCACTTCGGGTGAGAACATCGATGTCAGTAAGTTCAAAGATTATGCTCGCCAAACCGCAGAAAAGTACGTGGAGTTATATGACTGGTATTATATGTCTTCAACCGTCCATAAAATACTTATACACGGGGCAGATATAATCCAAAATAATGATATTGTACCGATTGGAAGTCTCTCAGAAGAAGCATCAGAAGCTCGAAATAAAGATTTTAGAAGGTTTCGAGAACATCATTCGCGGAAAAAGAACAGGCAAGATAGTAATCAAGATATCCTTAATATGCTTATTATTTCTTCAGATCCTATAATAAGTGCACAAAGGCCCAAGTTAGATACCAAGAAAAGGCAGCAGTATTTTTCTGAAACTCTCGAGATAATTCAGTTTCGAGAAACTGACTTTGAGTTTCTAGATGTTTCCAATGTGCATTATGACTCAGAAATGGATACCCAAGACGACGAGAGTGATAAGGAAAATGAATAAACTGAATAATGTGTTTTAGATTAAGTCATATTTAATTATTTTTTGTTATTTTTTTTATTTCAATAATATTATTGCATGCTATTGTTATTCCTTATTTCTTATTACTTGTACATAATAATAAAAAGTGAAGAAGTTAAGTTTCTTCTTATCAATAGTTTGTAAGATATTATAAATTACTATCTTTTTATTATCAATACATATTATATTAATAAAAACCACATTTTTGTAACCCACCATTTTATATAAATGTAAATTATCAATATAAACAATTATCAATTTGATTAAACGGTTTTTATATACATATACCTATTATATATATACCTACTAAACATTTGAGCAAATATATTTGCCTACCATTTAAAATTTGAAAATACTTTTTTTCAATAATTTAAAAAAAAAATCTGCAGCTGTAACCGTTATATGGAGTATGTCAAAAAATCATGAATAATTAGTTTTATAACCAAGCAAAATATTTCAGAGATAATTTGATTTTTCATATTGGCTCCATACATTTTTTTCGTAATATTCTTATAGATGGTTATAAAACTAATTATTCATGATTTTTTGACATACTCCATATAACGGTTACTGCTGCAGATTTTTTTTTAAAAATCTTCTAAATATTTTATTTATTTATTTATAAACGGTTCCTTTCGGTGAGAATTTACCCTACCTACATCTACCTACTATTTCTAGGAACCAAGCCTAATACTATATGATTTAACGTGTTGCTAAATTCTCACCGAAAGGAACCGTGTATAAATAAATAAATAAAATATTTCGACGATTTTTAAAAAAAATTCTGCAGCAGTAACCGTTATATGGAGTATGTCAAAAAATCATGAATAATTAGTTTTATAACCATCTGTAAGGATATTACGGTTTTCCTAGCGGTTTCAGAGATAATTGGATTTTTCATATTGGCTCCATACATTTTTTTCGTAAAAAAAATATAATTCATTTGTTTTTGCGCAGAGTTAACTCGGATAACATTTTTATGTATAGTTATAGCTCATGGAAGCAATTCCCGCCAAAAAAACGACACATTAAAAGTTGAGTTGCCTATGTCTATGAAGCTCGATTTTCAGCCCACTGTGCGGCGGGACGAGCATGTGTTGGTGTTGCTGTATAAAATACTGTTCGATCCCCATTCTCCCAAATATCTTAGAGATGGTTTCAGATTCCAGAGTGCTGACCTAGTCCGGGATCTTCAATTGGCGCTCGATAATACTCTCGAGGCCACCGTTTACATGATCTGGCTATTTTAAAAAGTCCTTCACTGTGAAAGCTACCGACTTGTGGAATCAGTTACCTAAAGAGATTCGACACTCCAAGTCACTGAGCTCCTGTAAGGCAAAGCTGCGCGCGCACGCATCTCCTCTCGGCTGGCATATGAATATTTATGTCCTTAATTGGCAATATATTATTTAGTTTATGTATTGTCTATACATAAACTAAATAATATATTGCCAATTATATTATTTGTCTATATAGAAAAATAAAATTGAAAAAAAGTTAAGATTTGTAGCAACAGGAGCTAAAAAACCATCACAGGGTGTACATTTTCTCGAAAAAAAAAGAAATGCCTATAATTTAAAAAATTCAAGACTTAGATTTTATTTTTTATTTTTCTAGTAACTATTATGATTTGGACTATCACCCGATTCCGGCTTGACGTCGACTTACGGGACACCCTGTATATATTTTAGTTTTGTTATATGTGTATATTTGAATGTAGGTGTATACGAGTATATCTACTTTGTATTAAGTGTAAGTTCCCTAGTATAAGTTCATGTTGTTGACTTGCCTGTGTATCAAGCGGTTCTTTAGACAAAGGTTGCCTGGCAGAGATCGCTTGCAGCGATAGGGCCGCCTTTGTCCACAACTAGTTATGGTTTTTGTCGGAACTCTTTAATTTAGTGTTTCTTGTGTGAGCAATAAAGAATTTACCTATCTATCTATCTAATTTGTTCCGAGCTCAGGGGGCGTGCGGGGCTGGCTGGGCACGCTGTGTACATGATGGGTTGTGTGCGTGGCGTGTGTCGGTGCCCGGTGTCTCGCCGGTGTAAGCACTTGTAGCGCTGATCGGTCTGTGTGCGTCGCCACCTGACTGAGCTCGCTTAACTTTCCCTTTGCTTTCCGTTAGATTTTTGACGTTTGAAAAGAGATTAATTAACGTAATCCTAATTCAATAAATACTTTTTTAATTTTCATACAATTATTACCATATAAAATACACGGGAAGACCACACAGGATACTTGATTATTGATTTGTTGTGTAGTGTAATTAATATGTGTTGTGGTGTGTTTGTGTAAAAAGGACCTCTTTCAGCATTATGCCCCGGCGTGAACCGGAGCGCTGGTTTTCAGTGAGACCTGCAATTTACTCTCTTATAATTAAATGTAGAGCAAGTTTTACTTAATACGGCTTTATCCCAAAATTCGATTACGGGTTGTACCTTGTTCACATCCCGAGGTGCGCTCTTTATCGAGGTTGTGAAGGACAACAGAAACATTGACGATTTTATCGGCTTTATCTGCCTTTGTATAACCGACAAAAAATTACGGAAACACCCGACCAAGTATACTTATACTCAAATATTTCCTAAACTACTGAACCGGTTCAAACAAAGCTAAGAACCATCTCGATTAAACTGGCTTTCAAACTAAGAAAACCGCATCGAAATCGGTCCAACCGTTCCGGAGCTACGGTAACACAGACCCTCTTTTTTCGTCGGGGGTAAAAAAGGGCACTACAAGTGTTACATGAATGAATGAATGTAATGTATTAATTATTGATTACCTCTTCAATTCGATGGATCTGAGCATTCCAAAGCCTGTCTAATGGGGCAGGCGCCCGTCCGGGGCCGGCTGTCACCATCGGAAGGGACGGCTCAAGTGGAGGTTGCGCTGGTGATCATGTCGCAGTCCCTCCTGGTCAGTCGCGATCCTCGGGTCGAGAATGTGGTTGTGAATACCGCACAGGCATTCATATTTCCTGCCCTCTCACGCGTGTAGTGCATGGTCCGGTGCGGTGTGCCAACAGGCAACGGAATCGCATTTTGTGGATCCCAAAACATCGCTCTACTGTACACTGTGTCTGCACATGTGTGTTGGTGTAATGCTACTCCGGACAACCTGGAGCAGCATTGAGGATAGGAATCGGCATCCAAGGACGCATAGCCGGAATCGCCTGTAATTTAAATTATGGTTTAAAGTATGGTTTTTAGTTATTTAAATCAAATTAAAACACTGTAGAAAAGTCATTGAAAATATATTTCAGAAAATAAGATTTTTTCATAACAAGTTTTTATAGCGCAGTATGGTACTCGAAATCAAAATTTCTTTATTGAGGACTTTACATGTCACTTTTTATCGTCAAAGAGGAGGGGTAGGAAAGTAGGAAGAAAACACAGTGACATGTTGGCCACCCCAAGACCGGAACACATCCACCCCAACCCGACAACGGCCGGACCGTGTCCGACAATTCCAGGCAGCCGGTCAGTGCCCGACAATGCCAAGCAGAATAGGACCGCGCCCGACATAATATTTATTTTTTTATTCTTAGGAAAATCAACAGCTGTCGGATAACATGGATTAGAAGTAAACTTAAGTATCAGAAAGCCAATTACAGATTCTCACAGATAAACACAAATTAAAATATTATCGGTTACATCATCTTATAACCGAACGCTTTTCTCCAATATAAATACTACAATCGAAAAAAAAAACAGTATAAGTATAAACCAATTCGAAAGACAATTTTCAAAATTAAAATTAACCAAAAGCCTTTTTGCCGCCGGAACACTAGTGTGAAACAAATCAACATTATTAAAGGAGGCACACGCACGCATACGATAGGAAGTCGCAGAGGGGCGGTGGAACTACATTGCCTGGCTGGTACGTTTATATCTATTCGTGATAGTAGTTGAGAACTGTCGATGGTGCTGTTAGCAATTTTGAATAGGAATATTAGATCGGCTACTTTACGCCGCTCAACAAGTGGAAGTAGGTGGAGTTTCCTGCAAAGACTAGCGTAGTTCGCAGAACTATAACTTGTCTTAGTACGATAACACAGGTAGCGGACGAATCTCCTTTGTATGCTTTCCAAACGCGAAATATAGGTTTCATATTAATAGGTATAGGTTTAATATGTATGTATATGGAAATCTATATTATATTTAACAGAAACCACCTAAAACTACAGCAAGAGTAAGCCAGTCCACCAAGGCAGCACCCATTCATGAGTATAACGCAGTGCCCAGCCATCGTCCAATTCAACCATATTTGAGGGAAAAGGGGGACCGGGCCCCTCGCCACCGCCAGACAGACCTTTAAGTGAGCATGCATCACAGTTGCTGCATGTAATAGGTAGCTGCTCCCACCCTCCCTTACCCTGCCCGTAGCCTACCCCTCATTACGACCATTCCAAAGAGCCCAAACACGATAGTATTATCTCGCGAGTTTCTGTGATCACCTTCCGATTTCATCATCAGACCCGCTCCATGGCACCATAATCATAATCATCATAATTTATTAATAACATTCGTTACAAGTCATTATTTTACATGTTAAATACATTTAAAATGTCATATTACATAATAATAGTACTATGATTATATTAATAAAATAATTAAATAGTGAAATGTCAACAATATAAAATAATATTTCAATCATTATAATAGTTACTAGAATTTAGACACAAGTTTATTCGAGATATCAAGATTTAAAAATTCATTATAACTATAAAAAGCACTCTTGACGAGCCATCGACGTAATCTGTCTTTGAATGATGCGGTGCTCGGAGCGTCAACCACGTCTTGCGGTAGTCTATTATAGACATTGGGGCCCATAACGCCGATCAGCCTTGACGTTTTAGTCAGGCTGTGCGAAATCGGGAGAAGTCTATTGCCATGTCGAAGTGTATGACCCTTATAATCACTCCTCCTCGAGTACTGGTTAATATTAGCCCAGACATACGTAGCAACCTGGAATATCAGCAGGCCAGGCATTGTCATGATGCCGAGCGAAACGAACAGCTCCCGGGCCGGTTCATCCTGGGGAACACCTGCTAGTGCTCGCACAGCTCTCTTCTGGAGTCTGAAGACGCGCTCCCAGTCGGCAGCGCGCCCCCAAAACTCAATGCCATATTGCAAGAGCGACTGTACTGTGGCGAAGTAGCATGTACGAGTTACCTGCTGTGGGAGAGTGGAGCAAAGACGACCGAGCGCAAAGCATGCACGCCCCAGCCTCGCACTGAGCTCCTCGACATGCGTATCCCAGTTCAAACGGTCGTCGACATGAAACCCCAGGAAGGAGGCCTCCTTGACCTGCCTCACCTCGACTCCCTCCACCGCTATTTGTAGCTGTCGCCGAGCTCGACCGGACAAATTGAAATGAAGGAAATGTGCATATTAATATTTTATATTAATATTAATGCATATTAATGCATTGTCATCCAATTTACATAGATATACCAGGAAGTGGGTCAAATTAGGCTTACAAGATTTGCCCCCCACATACATACAAACATTGCAAGTTAAATAAAAGCTTGTAAAATAGTCGGGATAGGATTGTGGAACGTAACTATGCAAAAAATATTTTTTTAGTGTCTTGTCTGTTTGCACATCACGCAAAAACTACTGAACAAGCTCAGCAATATTACAGGCTCAACACATCCAGGGTGATCCCAAGGGTAGGTGAACTAGGAACGGGTTATCAATGAAACCAGTCGAAGTCCACATTCAAAAAAGGTATATTAAAAATTTTTTTTTTTTTTTTTTTTTTTTTTTTTTGCGCCCATCGCAAAGGAAATGGGCACCCTCCGGTATAGCGGTTGGGAGGGAGGAGGTGAACTCTCATGAGTACCAGCCGGCCGGCCAGCTGGTTATGCACGACTCGCCAAAAAGGGACCTAGGCGTATACGTGCTAAACACCCCCTGGGAACACCTGTAGCCGGAAGGGCCTTTCAGGTTTCATCGGATGCGACACCCCGTAGGAACGGGGTGCGCTCAATTATTAAAAATTCACATCATAAATCAATATAGCAATTGCACGGAACATTTCGCTACCGCGATATAAAAGGTAGGCAGCGCCATCTAGTGACATCAAGCGAAACTATATATAAGTTGTATGGCTAAAACGGTGTGATGTTAAAATACGTTCAACAACTACGGAACGGATTTTGATCGGTTTTCATAGTTTGGTAGCTTGCAGTCCAGGATACAAATCTAAGCCATGTTTCATATACTTCGGGTAGGTAGAACCAGAGATGCAGCTTGACTTTCCCGTAGTACTAGTATTCATCCAATTCGAAGGTCATTTAAAAAAGGTACCTCGGGCAAAAACTAAACTCATAAAAAGTATTTCCACGCGATCGAAGTCGCAGGCATTAAATCAATCAATGTTGTGTAATTTGTAAGTATTAGGTTTAGAATATTATGAATATAATTTATCTAGTTTGACGTTTTAAATCAAACTATCTACCTGCCCCGACTTCGCATGGGTTTTCTCGGGGTTACTACACGTATTACCTACATTAAAACCTTTCGGAAGAAATTCTCTATATAATAGTAAAAATCGCATTAAGCCTTCATTACACGGTGACGGCAAAGGACGTGGAAGAGCATATCCGCATAACCAAGAAGTACCTCGTGAGGGTCCAGCTCTTGGAATCAAGCCATGAACGTACGTTCAACTCGTTCGTGGCGTTGGTTCCCACCGCAGATTTGAATTTCTTCATGAGCGAAGATGATTGGCCGAAGGGTGTGGTGTACCGGCGATTTCGTGGGCGACCCAGAATTTCCGGTGCCGTCGAACGACATTAAGTGTCAGTTATTTTTTAAGATATTAATAAATTATATTTTTATACATTAGTTTACAATTTATAATAATTTGTATGTAGGTATAGGTTGTATCTTTGTCTGTATTTTGTATAAGTTTGTTTTGTATTTATGTTGTTTATGTATTTATAAATATGGGCCTCAGTTGCCTGAAATAAATGAATAAATAAATAAAAATCCATTGCATAGTTTAAAAGATCTAAGAGTATATACGGAGGGATTGACGGCGGGCAGCGACTTATAAATGCAATGCATGCAAGCATATATGAGCATATGATATTGGACCGTTTGTCAATAATATTACGAAGACCTGAGTGGTTCAGTGATAACATGCCAGTCAGCCACGCAAGAGTTCCCGGGTTCGATTCCCGGCTGGGCAGAAATTTAAAATGAGAATTTTAATGTCTGCTACGGGTCTAGGCGTTCTATGTATAATATGTATTTAAAAAAAGTATATAAAATTATAAGTAGTATATCAGTTAGCTAGCACCTATAGTACAAGCTATACTTAGTTTGGGACTAGATGGCGCTGTGTGAATTTGTCCAGTATTATTAATTATTATTAATATTAATAAATAATAAAAAAGTCCAGAGCTAATTCTCCATACATTCACTTAATTCCAGTATTGATTCCGGAATTGGTAGTATTAAAAAAGACGGTGAAGTGCGAGTTGCACTTGCGCACCGAGGGGTTCGTTATTATATTTTCAACTAGCGACCCGCCGCGGCTTCGCACGGGTAGTAACTAGTAACCTTAATAAATTATATATCTAATAGTTGCTCATTAATCACTGTCTATTAGTTAAAACCGCATTAAAATCCGTTCAGTAATTTTTTGAGTATATTGCGAACAGATAGGCGCGGCCTAGTACTTTGTTTGTACAAGATTTTATTTAACTTGGAATGTTTGTATGTAACTGAAACGTCAGTGGCCGAGTGTTTAAGGTATCCGACTCGTAAGCGAACCCGGTTCGAATCCCACTGCAGCCACGTAGCAATGATTCTTTTCTGTGTTATGGACATTAGTTGAATGCTAACCGATGCTCTTACGGTGGGGGAAAACATCGTGATGAAACCTGCACATTCAGATAGTGAAATGTGTAACCATGATCCAATCTGATCAAGTTCCTCTGATAGCAGGGTCACGGAGGTCAGATGGTAGTCGCTCCACTGTGATTACCTGATCTGCTAAATCCTAGATCATGGTCAAGGCGGACCCTGGGCCCTCGTGCGCGAGAGCACAACCGGCACATTAACGCCAAGTCAATAAAAGGGGTATTAAAACATGAGTGTCTGTTTATGTTTATTATATGTTGATTATAGTTTGACATGAGTGTTTTAATATCTAATTATATGCAGTTGCATACACTACTTTATCTACACTCATATTTTCATGTTATAAATTTCGTACCTATAATGTTCTCAACTTTGCTGGAAGTAAGCTGTGAGTCAGGTTAGGTTAGTATTTTTATCTACACTCATAGCGTAATGTTCCAATTACATATTCGAAAACAGTTGTTTAAGGATACACTTTTTTCACGCCAGTCTATAAAAATTTAAAAAATTACTTTTCGATACAGCATTTCCCATACTATTTTCATTACAGCTGTATCGAAAAATAACTTTTTAATCATTATGCAACACTTTTCTTTTTTAAATTGTTGTCGGGCGCCGGGACACGGCTAAATGTAGGCTGAATACCTAAATGTCTTCAACAAATTCAAAATTCCTGTTTATATTTGTTATCAGTTCATAGTCTGTGGTTGCGATTGTGTACATTTGGAATTATTTTCCCGCTAAACAGAATATTTTTTCTAATTGTTGTAATTTGTGTTTGTGAATGTTTTTTCTTGTTTGAAGCAAATAAATAGATAAATGTGAAAGAAGTGAAGTGAATTTCGCTTGATATCCTCGACGCGTAGATACAACAGAACTGACTCGCAGTTAATTCCAGCAAAGTTGAAAAAATTATAGGTACGAAATTTTAACATGAAAATATGAGTGTAGATAAAGTAGTGTATGCAACTGCATATAATTAGGTATTAAAACACTCGTGTCAAACTATTATCATGTTTTAATACCCCCTTTTATATGACAGTTGCATAAACTACTATTATTTTATAGACTGGCGTAAAAAAAGTGTATCCTTAAACAACTGTTTTCGAATATGTAATTGGAACATTACGCTATGAGTGTAGATAATAGTAGTTTATCTACACTCATAGCGTAATGTTCCAAATCCGAGTATGATAATAGTTTGACACGAGTGTTTAAATACATAATTATATGCAGTTGCATACACTACTTTATCTACACTCATATTTTCATGTTAAAATTTCGTACCTAGAATTTTTTCAACTTTGCTGGAAGTAACTGCTAGTCAGTTCTGTTGTATCTACGCGTCGAGGATATCAAGCGAAATTCACTTTACTACTTTCACATTTATCTATTTATTTGCTTCAAACAAGAAAAAACATTCACAAACATAAATTACAACAATTAGAAAAAATATTCTGTTTAGCGGGAAAATAATTCCAAATGTACACAATCACGACCACAGACTATGAACTGATCACAAATATAAACAAGAATTTTGAATTTGTTGAGGACATTTAGAAATATTTAAAAATATTTTTCATTTGAGAACCTGTTACAAGCAGCTTTTAATTAGCTTGCAATGATAGTAACTACGTATGTTTGGCGAAAATCTTGCAAGCCTAATTTGACTCTCTTCCCGGCGATCAATTGAGCTAAAAGTTGGTACCATGGAACTGATCTGATGATGGAGTCGGAAGGAAGGCATAGTAACTAATGAACGCAGCAACAGCCAGCGCTGACTCATCATAAAATGCTGAAGTCTGGGTTTACGCATATAAAAAACCCCATCGTGTTGAGGCTCTTTGGAACGATCTTGATGAGTACTAGATCCCTAGGTGATATTCAAGGTCTGATGATGATGATCATCGAAGGTGGTCGCTCATCGAGTTTGGGCTCGTTAGATTTGTCTTGACAAGTTGACAATTTATCTCTGACTGATCGTAGATGTTATCTAGTTAAAATAGAATGCGTATAAAAGGTTGTTATGAAATTTGCATTTGAGAACTTATTTCATACTAGCAGCCGCCCCGGCTTCGCACGGGTACGTAACAAAAATATCAAAAATTATTTCTTGACATTGACTTTCCTCCCGTACCCCGTGCTGCCTAATAATTTTTTCTAATATTCACATTTTTAAACTCGTGATATCTTTCGAATGCAATGTCTGAATTGCATAATTCAAAAAGTTATATAAAGGTATTGAAGCAGTCGTGAATATGAAGTAATTGATTTTGATAAGGAATAATACCAAGGTACAAATAAAGAGCGTTTTTAGCGGCGGCATTTCAATTAAATTATGAAAATAAAAGAACACTTATTGTGACATAACTATAATAGTTAGACATATACTGTCGCGACACTTTTTGTAGATAATGATGTGTTCTACAAAGTCGTAGTACAGTATTTTGTTCTATCATCAATAGTTTTCGCAGCACACGCGATGTAAGGAATTTTTTGGAAATTTTTTTACGCCTTGGGTTACATTATTGGAGTTTTATTAATGATCCGTATTTTTATAGAAAATATAATATAGCCTATGTCACCCGGGGATAGCGTAGCTTTCCAACGGTGAAAGAATTGTTGAAATCGGTCCAGTAGTTTCGAAGATTATTCAATACAAACAAACAAACAAACAAACTAACAAAAAATCAAACCTTTCCTCTTTATAATATTAGTATAGATGTAGTGATAGTGATGAGTGACAAATACCATAAAATAATAACAATGTGCGCATAACAGTAAACAGTTGAGGTAATGTATAGCTTCATTCATTAAAAATATGAATAGGTAACTAATTGAAGTAACGAATTTCTTTTTTATATTTGACTAGGCAGGTACGAGAAGCGTGGGAAACTGTTGTCTCCATACATCGACGTAGGTCGCGGTTAGTTTACCAACAGCTGCTTATTGGACATTGCAATTTTCCTATCGAACTCTAATTTTTTGATAATAAAATATGGCCTATGTTTCTCGCTGATAATGTAGCACACTATAAGAGAAAGAAGTTGAAAACGATTGAACAGATAGCGAGAAACAATGACTACTCCAAAAAACTAATAAGCAATATATCATGCGCAAGCAAGCAAAGAGTAATAACTAGGGAATCTATAGTCAAAGTGGAATCTATAGTCTGACATGTGACACGTGTGCTAAAAGATACATAGATCAAACAGGAAGGAAGTTTAAAACAAAAATTAAAGAACACATAGCTAGCTGGAGAAAAAAAGACATCATCTATTTTAAAGTATTTTAAGTGACATACCTTCGGTATATTTTATATTTTTTGTCAGTTATTTAAATGTATAACGATTGACATACTTTAAAAATTTCGACTACTTGTAATTTGTATTATCTTGACATACTGTACATTTCTCTGCACTATGACATCCTAACATTACTATATACTGTCGGTACCCACATCAATTTAAATTATTATTTGTTGGTACCTACATATAGACTGTAAACTGAATATGAGTAATTCAAAACCGATTGCAACTTAATAAAAATTGGTATAATAAAGTGGAACTAGGGTACAAAAAGCGATTTAATTCATAATAATGGATTTCCATTAGGAAGTGACAACACAAAGTGTTAAATATATACAAATATGGTGTACGAAATTCAAAACACTTTTCCTCATTAATGAATAATACGCCCTTTTGTGCAGCGAGTTTCCACGCAGCAAAGGCGCCCTTTTCGTGCTGGAGAGGTGAAAACAAAATAGTCACTAGATAAGTATCCCACCTTAACTTATAGTTTCTCCTGCACCGCCTACCTTTTTCGATCACATTTTTTATAGCTTTTGATTGGTAGATAAGGCTACTTTAGCTTTCAAGTCCGCCAATGTACCTTTAGTGCAAGTTTTAATAAATAAACAAAATAACCACTTACAAATGAGTTACAGACAAGTACGAGTCCAGCCGTGCGGGAGAACGCCGTAGGTGTACGACTCGGCATTACTGCAAACAAATGAAATAAATCTTAACTAAAATATGCAATTGACTCTCTTATAATGAAATGAAGAGTAAGTTTTGCTTAATACGACTTTCATCATCAGCCCGTAACAGTCCACTGCAGGACTTAGAGCCTCTCCCACGAAAGGGGAAGTTATTGCCATAATCTCCACGCTTGGGAGGCGGGTTGGAGATCGCAGTGTTTAAATATAACAATGGAAAATGCTGCTGCCAATTTTCCAACCTACAGAGACTCTTGATCTTTTGCCTCGAAAACATTAGTCGCCTTGTACGACACCCATGAGTGTAAGGGGTTGGTGCTATTCTACTCAGCCGGACACCACACGGCCAATAATACGACTGTATCCGCCCTAAATTCGATTAGGTATGCCTTGCTCATTGGTCACATCTCAAGATGCGTTCTTTAGCAAGGTTGTGGAGGACAGACAAAACCCTTGACGATTTTACTGGCTTTATATAACCCAACCTAACCGACAGAAACAATTCGGAAGACCCCCGGCCAAGTATGCTTATACTCAAATATTGCCTAAACTACTGAACCGATTCAAACACAGCCAAGGACCACCTCGATTAAACTAACTTTCAAATCGAAATCGATCTATCTGTTCGGAAGCTACGTTGCCACAGACAGATACACATATAACACCCCTATTTTTTCATCGGGGGTTAAAACGGCGCTATAAGTGCTACATGAATATTTGCGACAGCTACCGCCACGGCTTCGCACGCGTCGACTTTTCTTTATGTTAACCGGCAGACAAACAGGCAAGCGGGCCACCTAATGGAAAGTGGTCACCGCCGCCTTTAGACATCAGCAACACCAGGGGAGTCACCAATGCGTTGCCCGCCTCTAAAGATCCCGTGTCATAGCCCACAGGAAACACTGCCTAGGGAGAGCTCATTCCACATCCGAATTGTACGAGCGAGGAACGTTCTTTCGAACCTTCGCGTCGGGACCAACAGAGGGTCTACGTAGTGGGGATGAGTACCCAGCCCATGGCGGATTTGTGCTGTAGGCATCAGATCGAAAAGTTCATCGGAGCACTCCCCATTCACATTCGACAGAACGCACACAGGGAGCCAAAGTACCTTCGATCAGCTAGTGGTTCTAACTTGCTTGTTTGTTTGGGATCATCGACAATTCGTACGGCGCGTCTCTGTACGGAGTCTAGAGGATTAAGCAGGTCAGCAGTTTCGCTGGCCCAAAGAAGGGAACAATACTCCATATACAGGCTGTCCCAAAAAATAGTGTCAAGCGAAAGACCAGAGATAGAGCACCCCTTGAGGTATCCGAATCACCCCCATATATGTACCGCGATTTTTCATACTTTTCGAGACGTTTTTTCTAAATTTTTTGGGACACCTGTATACAGGTTGTTACGTAATACATGTATAAAGCCGAAAGGGTGTTAAAGTATAGCTTGCAAAGAGTACACTGGCGACTTCATATTATCCGGACATTGAATTTTAATTTTCATAAAAAACCTTCGTTTTTAAAGAATAATAACCATATCGACTACGTTGAAGCGCAGCTCTATTTCAAGTTCAAGCTCCTACAAGGAGCAGTTTAATAACCTCGTGCGACCCCTATGAAAATAGAGCAACCTCCTTAAGCCTACTACCAGGAGCCTAATACTACGTACACACACACACCGGTTTGACCAACGATTGTCTGTTGGCGTGTGCCGGCCGGCGATCCGCAGCGCAGCGTGGCGGGAACATCAAACGCATAGAAGCAATCGACTAAACGCAGTTTGGGCGAATACCGAAGGTCACCGAACAAACGTGCGAATAATTGCCTAAGGTTACGGTATCCGACACGTACGCGAGAGGTACCGGGTTCGAATCCCACTGCCGCCATGTACCAGTGACTCTTTTCTGACTTATGTACTTACATTAGTTGAATACTAACCGATGCTCTTACGGTGACGGAAAACATCGTGATGAAACCTGCACATTTAGGCGACAGAATGTCCAACCATGATCCAATCTGGTCAGGTAATCAAGTTCCCCTGGTAGCAGGGTCAGACAGAACTCAGGACTGTCAGATGGCAGTCGCTCCACTGTAATTACCTGAAATGCGAAATCCTGGATCATGGTCAAGGCGGACCCCAGGCCCTCGTGCGCGAGAGAAAAACCAGGTCATTAAGACCGAGATGATTTCTACTAGATACCTAACAGGAGTAACAGGGCAAACCACCCCAGCACAACAAAGGTAAAATAAGAATTAAATTACTAATACTTAGTTATTAACTAAAGGCCTAAAAACAGTATCTATGTAGGTTAGGTAAGTAGGAAACTAAGTAAATAAAAAACAAAATAAAATGTTAAACAGTCTGGGAGACAGCCGGAGCCGTGGTGTGGACTGCCGCAGGTAGGTACCTAGGTACTTCAACTAAATAAAAATAAAAATAGTCAGCTACCTACCTACTTAATAGATATCTACTAAACTAAAACGGCTTTCGTTCAATTGACAAAATAGTTCTACACAGATAGGTATGTACTAGGTACCTACTAACACGGGTTCCTCATCTAAGTACCTACGTAGCGTAGGGAACCACTTATGAGTCGAGTCTCGCTTTGGTGAAACACATTACAGGCAGGTTCCACTAAATATCTACATGTTTTTATGAAAAGATAAAAGCTCTGTCTTTTCTACCTATTTCCCGTCGGAAGAGAACCGACGGCGACGGTTGCGCTTCTAACGTCACGATTAGGTGGTAGGTAGCGTCTCCTAGTCTAGCTAGAACCTAGACCTTAAAAGCATTTAGGTACGTACCTTTTAAAAGTTATTTTATGAAAACTAACAGCGTCAGGTGCCAGCGCTGTTAACCATACTTCACTGGTTGCTATGCAATACGTAAGTAGGTAGGTAACATGGTCTTTGGTCTACCGCTTGGTTGCACTTATGCACAGAATAATGATTATCACAATACTTAAACTGTTGAACATTGTACACAAACAAGACTACACTAATGTACCTGAGGTACCTGAAGCAATAAATCATTCATTCATTGATATCGTTAACAGTCTTAGCACAGTTATCTTCACAATACTTAGGTTTCCTATAATACAACGCAACAAACAATCACACCGATCACGCGAAAAGCTAAAAACCGAATAAACGAACACGATTCGAAAATAGGTAAATTGTAACACAAGAAGTCGCGCCGTCGGCGCCAGCGTCTCGGTTCAAACGGGTACACGGCACACCCGAGTGTGCGGCACGCACGCTGCCAACGCCACGCGCGGATTCGTGGCCTCGTGGCGGGGCCGACCTTGAGAGGCGCGCGATGGCGCGGGTGGCGAGAGGCGCGGCGGCGGCCGACGCGTGGGATCCGCGTGTTAGGGGTCGTACTTATTTCGCCTCTTATGTTCTCCTGGTAGATGCACCGTAATGTTGATTGTGTTTATTTGATAAAGTGAGGCTCAAACGAGTCCAACAGTGGACTAATAATAATCCTTACGATCTCGGTGATGTATTACATTTGCTTACCACTATTTAATCGGGTAATTTGGTACAATGACAGTAACCTAGACCGTAATTTCTAGTATTGTGTTTGGGTTCGTGCTCCACCTAGGTGACCTAGGTTCAGTGGCGTAGCCCTCTAGGGGCCCCGTATCAATAGCTGTCTGGGGGCCCCCCCTAGTTAGTACCCCCAACTACAAGGGATGCTATAAGTAACTTAAATCCAAGCCATTCACGTGTTAAGGCGGTACGATTTTCATACAAATTTTATGTAACGTTTGATCGACATTCCTTCAAGGGTTTGATATTTTTAATGTAAGTTTTTGCAATTGGCCATTAGAAAATGTGTCCAATTGTGCGCGAAATAGATTTCTACATGTTAATAGTGTAAAACAAAGCAATGAAAAAGAAAAATAATGAAATCACAAAACAACGCCATCTAGCGGCGACTTGTGCTTTTTTCGATTTAACTGCTTTTGAAAAGATACCCATTTTGCGTACCTACATTTGCACGCATACATTTGTATTCAATGGTAGGCAAAATGGGAAATCATAACACAAGAGCAGAAATTATAACACAATTACTAAACACTCAAACAAATGAAAGTATATCGAGAGAAATTTAGTATGAGCGTCGAATCACCTTAATAATAAAAATATTGTTATGAAGCAAAGTTCCACACCGAGTCTGTCTGCCTGTTCGCGATAAACTCAAAAACTACTGAACGGATTTTCATGCGGTTTACACCAATAGACAAAGTGGTATCACTTTGTCTGATAAAGAAGGTTTAGGTGTATAATTTGTTCATGTTTTATGTTGGTAGTTTGTATGACAAGAGACTCCTTAAAAGCCGGGGTGGACCCGATAATATGTGTAGTGAGAACTTAAAAACAGTCAATGTCGTCAAGATCGTGAGGGCGTGTGGGCCAAAACTATTTTATTATGAGCCAGGTCGATCTGACCCGTTGAGGAATGAACGGAGTAAGGAGTTTCTTAAGTCTTATGACCTTACCGATAGTGCTGAAAATGTTGTACATGAGATCAAGATTTTTCTCATTTTTGCCATTGGTGCATTTTTTACACAATTTCAATGAAGTAATGAGTGAGTGCGCCCTTTGTTGTTTTTTCTTTTAAAATGTTAATTATCTCTAAGCGAAAGGGGAATGAAAACGGATTGTATCACTTGATTCGTTTGTATCTCTGGCGAAGCGGGCCCCCGGCCCTGGTCTGAAATTTACTAAAGGTTTTTTTTTCCGAGGGTTTAACTGAAATTGAGGACAACAGTACGAATTTTTGCTTACACGCGTTCTGGGGGCCCTGTGGCCCGGGGGCCCCGTATCATTGATACGGCTGATACGGCGGTAGCTACGCTCCTGCCTAGGTTCTCCAACTGGGTGAAGTATGGGATATTTACAGGTATAGCTACAGTAATTTGAATTAGACTACTTTGCTATTAGTTAGGTGGTGGTGCACTTTCGAGAAAACTATGAATGAACCTTTTCAATTAAAATCATAATTGATTTCAATATTTTTTTGTACAGAACCCTCGAACCAAAAAATACAAAATAATTTAGACCTCTTTAATATCCCATTGCGCCTAGTACGTAGGGTGTCTAAGAAATAAGCGAGCGATAATACAGGCATGACGCATTTCATCTTATGCGCTTATTACATTTGGCTAAATTTAGTATAAAAACTAAAGTCCATTTTTGAATCACGCCTTTTGAAGAGCGGAGCGTCACATCAGATAATATTAGTGATACAAAAATGGACCTTATACTATGAGCAATACATTCTACTTTGATTGCCTTTCACGCTTTTTGCTTCTGAATTTAGTCGACTGAATTTAGCCAGGTGTAATAAGCGCATTAGTCCTCACAGTGGTAACGCATCTCTTGTTCTGCATTTTTGTTGCCTGCAACCTAAATGCTTGAATCGTAGATGTTATGGGCGACGGTTACCACTTGCCTTCAGGTGGACTATCACTACGTAGCATAAAATAAGTACTTGTACTGCCACTAGGCTACTAGGTACATGTTTGTTTCTTAAGCGTTGTTGACACTAAAAACTAGTAACAGACGTTCCCCTTTTTCTGGAGCCAACCAACCGTTAGTTGTAGTTGATACATATCCTTACGCAGGATAAAGTAGTTGCTTTTGAGTGCGGAATACGTGTTCGGACGTCCGACCAAGGACGGCATGCCCGCGCATCCGTATTAACCCAAAAGCTGCTTTATTTTGGTCTGATGGTTGGTCGGCTCCAGGCAAATCGTAGCGTCTGTTACTAGTAAATTGACTAAATGGTAAAACCGGGTCTCCTGACCGTACCTAGTACGTAAATAGTGTTGCTAGGTAGTTTTTCAGCTTTTCAAATTGATTATTCACCTTCTTGAATTCATACATGAGTAGAATTTAATTATTACTATTAAATAGGTAGGAACTGAAATGACGTCTTTCCTTATTTCGGAGCTGGCGGAAAAGTTCTTCGAGGAGTGCATAAACTTGTGCAAAGGCTCACCATATGCATTCAACGGGATGTAGACTATGTGAAAAAATAGGCCAAAAATTGTAACAACAATATCCTGTACTTTTGTTGTCAAACACTTTCCAAAAATATTAAATGTTTTGGACACCCTATGATATCAGTATCCCGTACCTAGTCCACCTGCTTCAGTCATGATAGCCTAGTACAATAGAAGATTTTTGTAGTCTTCGGTTGATTGACCTGATTATGAACTTGAGTAACCTATTACAACTGGTTTCTAGAGATGCGGTCTTTCGTTTTCAAAATGTCATTATCGACATTGAAAAAGAAAAAGTTCGATAGTCATTTTCTCGCTAACTATTCCACGCAAGAAAAAAATAATTGTACCTATCGTTTTAATACGTTTAGCACTCCATCCAGTTCACGGCTTTATACATATATTATGAAACACCATGTTTAATACAATACACATGGGTTGTGGGTTTCTGAAGAAATTGGTATGGTAATGGTATTATCTGTGTTAAATTGATGCTTACCCGCGTCCCATTTCCGCCCGCCCATATTTTTAAGAACTACCGTTCAAAATGATTGTTTTAACCTGAAGTACCCATGTACCAAAAGGCTATCCTGTACATCGACTTACGGTTTTTTTATCGTAGCCCGACCACTATTAGTAGAAATACATATAGATTATTGATTACCTCTCAATTCGATGGATCAGTGCATTCCAAAGCCTGTCCTCCTGGTCAGTCGCGATCCTCGGATCGAAAATGAGGTTGTGAATACCGCACAGACGTTCATCTTTCCTGCCCTCTCAGGCGTGTAGTGCATGGTCCGGTGCGGTGTGCCAACAGCCAACGGAATCGCATTTTGTGGATCCCACAACATCGCTCTACTGTACACCGTGTCTGAACATGTGCGTTGGTGTAATGCACCTCCGGAAACCCTGGAGCAGCATTGAGGATTGGAGTCGGCATCCAAGAACGTTGCGCATAGCCGGCATCGCCTGTAATTTAAATTATATTATGTAAGGGATGGTTTTTTAGTTGTTATTTAATTTAAATCATATTAAACATGGAGTTCTTCAAAAAAGGGATGGGAGTCGGCAACGCGCGAGTTATGCCCCTGGTATTGCAAACGTCCATAGGCTGTGGTGACTGCTTTCCATCAGCTTGTTTGCCACCTTAATGGTATAAAAAAGAACACTGAAACATCAGTGAACATTGAAGATATAAGTTCTCAAATGAGAAATATTTTTTCATCACAAGCTTTTATCACGCGGTATGGTGTACTCATCAAGATCATTCCAAAGAGCCCAAACACGATTGGGTTATCTTGTTAGTTCCTATGACCACCTTCCAACTCCATCATCAGACCAGCTCCATGGTACCATATTTATTTATTGTCATCCAAGTTACATAGGTATACCTTACAGCTCAATTGAACATAGGGAAGTGGGTCAAATTAGGCTTGCAAGATTTACCCCGAACATACATAGGTACATACAAACATTGAAATAATGTGTGGAGTGGCGTGTGGAGTCCGGCAGAGTAGAATATGACCAACCCCTTACACTCGTGGGTGTCGTACAAGGCGACTAATGTTTTCGAGACAAAAGATCTAGAGTCTCCATAGACGGGAAAATGGGCAGCAGCGTTTTCCATTGTTATATTTATAACACTGCGATCTCCAACCCGCCTGCCGAGCGTGGAGATTATGGCAATAACCTCTACTTTCGTGGAAGAGGCTCTTAGCCCTGCAGTGGACTGATATGGGCTGTAATGATTGCAATAAATAAAAGCTTGTAAAATAGTCGGGATCTGGGACGTAACAATGCCGAAATTTTTGTTTTATTTTAGCGTCTGTCTGTCTGTTTGCGCATCACGCAAAAACCACGGTTTCTTTTTTAATTTATAGCTCTTTATTGTACATACAAGGACAGTAGAAACCGACACAGACAAATAATACTTGTCTACTGGGAGTATTCAACCTATGTACTCACTACAAATGTTGAAAGAAATAAATTATTTATTATTATTATTATTTATTACAATGTAGTACAAAGACGGTCTTATCGCTAAAAGCGATCTCTTCCAGACAACCATTTTCATGGACATATTGAGATGAGTGAGTGAGCAGGCATGTAATGTACAGAGAGTCAACTTAAACACTATCTACATTAAATGATGAACAAACGTTTCTATAGGTACGATTTTTATACTTGGCATAAGTAGTAAACAAATATGGCGTCTCGATAAAGTTTGACATTTCAAAGGGTCGGGTTAGGTTAGGTTAGGCCTCCTTCATCTTGGCATACCGGCGCGTGTGATGGCGATCGCCACCAAACACATGGAGGCAAGATTTCGGACCCTATTCGACAGATGTTTCACTACGGGGAGGTTCCCAAAACCGTGGAAAGAGGGGCAACTGTGCCTGCTCCGGAAGGAAGGGCGGTCGGCGGACTCTCCATCAGGGTACCGCCCATTAGTGCTCCTGGATGAGGGGGGTAAGACCTTTGAGCGCATCATTGTTTCCCGTCTCAAGGCACACTTATCGTCGACTGGTCCAGGTCTGTCTGATGCCCAGTTCGGTTTTCGGGAGGGTCGGTCGACGATCGACGCCCTTACCAGGCTCAAATGTCTGACGCGTGAGGCGGCGGCTAGGGGGGAGGGCGTGTTGGCTATATCTTTTGATATAGCAAACGCCTTTAACTCAATCCCCCACGCGACTATCCTGGAGGCACTCCAATTCCACGGGGTGCCTTCATATTTGCAGGCTCTGTTACGTGACTACCTCCACAACAGGGAAGTCTTGTTTGTGGACCGGGAAGGTCAACTCCGGCGTCACGTCGTTGAATCTGGTGTCCCACAGGGATCGGTTCTCGGGCCACTACTGTGGAACATCGGGTATGATTGGTTGCTTCGGGGTGATCTCTTGGCGGGTATGGATGTTATCTGCTATGCTGATGACACCCTTGTCACAGCCCGGGGCAAAACATACAAAGAGGGGGCACAGCTGGCTTCTGCGGGCGGGACCCTAGTCGCACGAAGGATCGAGTTACTAGGCCTGAAGGTGGCTCTGGAGAAAACCGAGGCCCTTTTCTTCCCCGGTACGCGGAAGCGTGCACCAACTGACTCCCATATCGTAGTCGGGGGTGTCAGGGTCGAAGTTAAGGCTCAAATGAAACATTTGGGCCTTATATTGGATGGTCGGTGGCAGTTTGGCCGGCACTTTAGCGGTCTATCACCGCGCCTCCTTAAGGCGGCTGATGCATTCAGCTGGCTCCTCCCTAACCTGGGGGGACCAAACTCAAAGTGTCGGCACTTATATGCTGGCATTTTAAAAAGCATGGCGCTGTATGGCGCCCCCTTCTGGGCAGATTCCTTAAATAAGGGGGAGAATGCGGCCCTTCTTCGCAGGCCTCAACGAGCCATTGCACAGCGTGCGGCGAGGGCTTATCGTACGGTGGGGCATGCTGCAGCGTGCGCCATTGCAGGCACTCCCCCCTGGGAGCTGGAGGCTAGGGTTATAGCCGTCGTCTACGAATGGACGGCGGCGCAGAGGGCGCAAGGTGAGCGCCCGGCCCCGCAGGAGCTCAACGCCGTAAGACGTGAAGCTCGCGTGACCATGTTCCGTCTTTGGAAGGAGGACATGGCTTGCGAACATTCTGGGCGCCGAACGCTCGACGCCATCGGTCCCGTCATCGAGGACTGGGTCGAGCGTTCGCATGGTTCCCTTTCTTACCGTTTAGCGCAGATGTTATCCGGACACGGTTGTTTCGGATCATTCCTGAATCGGGAGAGAGGAAGCCCCGTCGTGCTACAAATGTAACGCGACGGAGGACACAGCGCAGCATACCCTCGTGGCCTGCACTGGCTGGGAGGAGCAGCGCCGTGTCCTGAATGCGGTTGTAGGTCCGGACCTTGCGCTTCCGAGCGTAATCAAAGCCATGCTTGGAAGTGAAAGGGCCTGGGGAGCCGTGGCCGCCTTCTGCGAGGACATTATCTCACAGAAAGAGGCAGCGGAGCGAGAGAGGGACGATGACCCTCTCGCTCCACCGCTCCGCAGACGCAGAATAGGAGTGAGAAGACGGATGTAAGACCGTTCTGTTCTCGCTCCCGGTGGTGGCCAGCGGGCCGGAGGTGCGGGGGCATCGCCGCCTGCATTGCACAGGCCTCCACCTGCGCTGGATGGGAATAGTCCGGCGCCTCCGGCTACTCCCATCCGTCCCCCGCAAGGGGGGCATGGCGGGCTTGCCGCGTAAGGTGGGCAGTCGTCGGAGGTGTCGTGGATGACAAGGCTTCGGCTGCTCTCATGACACCTCCATTCAGACGACGTAGGAGCGCCGCGGGGTTTAGTGGGTACACCAACATAATACTGGGAGCCCCACACAGGCCCTTCGTCCCCCAACGGAGGGTAACGTGCGTAATGCATTCCCCGCGGAAAAAAAAAAAAAAAAAGGCCTTCATCTTACAAGCCCTGAGCAGAAGTTTGACAACGTCGCATTTTTTAATTTTAGCGAACCTGAAAATGACTGTAAAAGTATCATCGCGGTCGTCGTCGTTTAATGTTATTCGTTATTAAGTGATTAAGTATTTAAATAAGTACATATATGCATTCGTTAGATTATATGAAATTAGATAGATTCCTGTACTATTTACCTATCTACCTACTTGCAATTGTATTATCCTAATATTATAAATGCGAAATATAACGTATGTTTGGTTTTCTATGTAATGGATGTTTGTTACTCCTTCACGCAAAAACTACTTAACGGATACGGAACGGAACGTTATATAGCATATAGCCCTGAATAGCACATATACTATAATTTATCCCGAAATTTAATGTGATTCCCGCGGGACGGATTCGGAACGTAATAACCGAATTTTATGCGGACACAGTCGCGGCCAAAAGCTATTATGAAATAAAATAATCTATGCCAGCCAAAATGTTGCCCAATTTATTCAATATTAGGTATAATACATTTTAAACAATCTTATTTAAGTACCTATGTAAATAAAAACTAACTACTTGCTTACCTAGTGTACCTATCTACTTTTTCAACGTTTCCAACATCGTGGATGATCAAAGATCGGGGTTTAAAGTAGTTGTGATAACTTTCACAATGCGAAAATGTTTGCTACACTCCAGCATGCTTGGGGAATAGCAGAAGTCTATTTGTTTAACAGAATTACATTTTTTGGAAAGCAATACGTCGGCAGATTCTTTCCCATTTTTAAGGTTTAATCATAATTTTACTTGCTTTTTTAAATGCAACAACGCCTTTGCACCTGTTAGAGAAAGATTACGATTATAAAACAGAATTTGATTTATGAAATAAGTGAAAAACGAATAACAAAAATGGTCAAGGATTGTTTTTATTAATCGTATTTATCCAATTTTCGGGCAATTGTAAATATGTTTACTCCTGATTACCTTCGTAGATGGTCCATACAAACGTGTTCATTTAAAGTTTTATCAATATATTTTTAATTTATCATCATAAAATTCATAATTTTCCCGCACATTGACATATAAACAATGAGTAAATCGATTCACAGCGATGTTGCCGTTCCGTGCTACAGCATGGCTTGTAAGATGAAGGAAGCTATGGTTGGGAACCATTGGAAATGAGCGAAACGTCTGAGTCTCATCACGGTTAGATTAACGTTTAGACACGAAAGATTAACGTGTACATAAATAAGTTAGTTTGAAAGATAATTTTTAATAAACGTAAAGAGTATTATTTTTAATAAAACCAATAATCTGTACCTTTGCGTATTTCATTGATTCATTCATTCACTTCACCTCATCCCTACAATGAAATGCCGAACCGACATTTGTTTCAATAATCGGTGACCGGAAATTTCGTGAGATTTTATATGTTTGCTAAAATATGTTATTTATGAGATTAATGTTTGCAGTTTTTTATGGCAATTAATGCGTTTGTGTATAAAGTAATGTCCACAAATAATTGTGATAGCTTAAATTGAGTGATTCTTTCGGAATGTCGTGATTCGTGATCAAGTGATGTTTGTTTACTACTTATGCCAAATAAGAACAAACACAATATCATATAAATTATTAAAAAAACAACACATTTTGATCGGTTTTTATAGTTTGGTAGCTTGAATTCCAGGGTACAAATCTATGCCACGTTTTATCTAATTCGAGTAGCTAGAACCATAGATACAGATTGACCTCCCCGTAGTACTAGCATGCATACAATACGGAGGTCATTTAAAATGGTAGCGTGGGCAATAGCTAACCTGTCAGAATAACTATTTCTACGCGGAGGAAGTCCCAGGCAAAAGCTAGTTTAAATCATACAAACATGTTGAGTTAGCCTGTAAGTGAGATACACAATGTTGTGTAATTTGTTAGAAGGTTTAGAATTTTATGAATAATAATTTATTTATTTATTTTCAGTTTATTGTACACAAGAATGTTTGAGGAAAAATACATAGTTATAGATGACACAACAGGCGCTACTTATTTCTTAAAGAAATCTTTTCCAGCAGGCCTATCAAAGAGATATGTGATAAGTAGTCGCAGATCAGACATGCACAATATCTAACTAAATATACATACACACATAATAAACTAAAATAATAAACTACATATACCTACATCTTATACTAATACATAAAATACATAAATACCTACAAATTATCTATAGGCATTGTACCCTGCATTTTCAGGAACCAAGAGTCAATTTATCTAGTTTACCATTCTAAATCAAACTAGCAACCTTCCCCGACTTCGAACTTTTCTCGGGGTTACGACATGTATTACCTACATTAGAAATTCTCTAAATGGTAGTTTAAATGGCATTAAAATCCACTGCGTAGTTTAAAAGATCTAAGCGTACATACAGAGGGATTGACGGCGGGAAGCGACTTTGTTTAAGTGCAATGCATGTGTTATGTTATATGGTATTATAGTCTATATTTAATTGTTATTTAAAGGTAAAACTGTCGTAATTAATAATAAATAATTCTAAACGAATGTAAGAGATTCCTGGACGATGTTTAATCTTTGAGTATATTCAGTACTAATTAACTAAAAGGGTGGTTTCTAAATATGTGATTTATCTTATAATTATTAAAAATAGTTTTAAGAGCTATTTCGATGTTTTTGGTTACTATCTTTGCACAATATTTCATAGTTAATTAGAATTATTATAACGTGCCGTCATTGGTTGAAATGTCTGATTTCCGTTTTCCAAAAAGCGTGATAGCATTTCAAAGTGGAATGTATTGCTTATAAAATAACGTCCACTTTTGTATCACTTATATTTTGTTACGTGTCGCTCCGCTTTTCAAAAGCCGTGATACAAAAATTGACCTTATTTTATAAACAATACATTCCACTTTGAAATGCTCTCACGCTTTTTGCTTCTGAATTTAGCCAGGTGTAATAAGCGCATAAGTCCTTAGCCGATGTAGTCGGTGGCGGAACATTGGGCAAAAAGAGGATGAAGGGTAGATCCAGGTACTACGTAAAAGATTACGGAACCGTTTTATAGAAAAACCGGCAGTTCAATAACAAGAAAAGGAAATTTAAAAAATATTAGTGTGCTTTTATTTGTTTACAACGCTGCCAAGGTAGTCACGGAAACGGACATGAAAGAGTATATTTATGGCAAGACAAATGAGCAAGTTTCATTATATAAATTGATCTTCAATGACGAGAAAAAAGCTACGATTCGTATAAAATATTTGTATCTAAAAGCAAACTAGCTCTTTGTCTGGATGGTAAACTATGGCCGGCGGATATACGGTTCAGGCAGTTCATCAACATTCGGGATACGGTTTACGCTAAGCTAAGTCAAACAGTTGACCAAAATGTACCTAATGACTAGGTATTTTATTATTTATATTGTAGTTATTTAAGCCATTAGACGACCGCAAAACAAAAATGTATAAGGCAAATCTAAAACCTGCAAGTTTCAACCGCAAAGATCAAGAAATCTATGGAATGTGTCCAAATAGCACTACAGGAAACGTGGCTGCTTCCCCACGACATCCCGCTGTAGGGTGACATCGACTGCGAGTTCAGCGCGACGGGCGCGTCGGCCGTGGACACCAGCGCGGCACCTTCTCTCAAGTGCAATGCAACCGTGAAAGGTTGTGTGCCATTTAGGTATCGGCTCGTAATAGAACATTTGTGGTGATCAGTGCGTACCTGCCGACGGACTGCTCTGACAACTAGGTGCTGTTTACCGACTGTTTGAGTTCAATTAATGCTATAGTGGGGAGCCTCGGAGAGGAGAGAAGAGTGTCAACGTGTTGGGAGATTTTAATGCTCACCCTGGGTGACCGTTTGGTAACGAACTATTATCGTTTTGTAACGACCAACAGTGGATACGCGCAGATGTGGAAAATCTGGGCGTGGCCTCAGGTTGTTATACCTACGTCAGTGAGATACACGGAAGGCAAAGTTGGCTTGATCACTGTCTCGTAACTAGGGCTACATGGGATTCTATAATAGACATACAGGTATGTTATAATGTTTACTGTTCCGATCATTATCCATTGTATATACATTGTACCTTGGAAATTCTGAGATGTACGTTGGATGTTATGAGTAAATGTAAAAATAGTGCAATTTGGGGGCAGCGGGACGTTCATAAATTAGGGAATATATATGTCGGCTGTAACACTTATGTCCAGAGGACAGAGCCTAAGTCTCCCGGGCATGACGCGCTCAGCGTAGAACATTGTAAGCACGCGGGGGCTCACTTACCCAGGGTATTGGCGCTGCTATTCAATCTCTGCATACGACACTCGTACTTGCCGCCAGATCTAATGAAAACCATTATTGTACCTGTTGTTAAATATAGGACGGGAGATTCATCCGACAAGACCAACTATAGGCCCATAGCGTTAGCAACAATAACAGCTAAGGTGCTTGATGGTGTTCTGGATAGAACTGGATGAGCATATTCTTTCATAATGAGCATCGTCTCGTGCCGTGAGCCGTGGCAGGTAAGTGCGAGTGTCCTATTAGCCACCACTGGACGACTATACTCGTGGAGACATGGGTATGACGAATTTATGGAATTATTTGACATTATTGTATTAGATTAATTGACATAAGTATTGAATTGAATTGTTTGACATTGTTATGTGTATTGTTTATGGTAAATTGAATGAATGTAGGGGGGCAAGCGTATAAATGGCTGGACAGTTATCTTAGCAACAGAAGACAATACGTTGAAATAACAAAAGAAGATAATGCAAAACGTAGTTAGTCAGGTCCACAATGGAATTATAGGGAGCATAAGTGACGTCATCAATATTTTATTAGAAATTTAAAAAATTTTTTTTAGAAACGTTTTTTGTTTTAAAAATATACTACACCATCACATTTGGGCCACCTGTTTTCTAAAAATTCAAGAAATATTTTCAAAACAAAGTTTGGGCTTCTCCAGGTAGGAGACGGGTTAGTAAATTTTTGTTAAACATACGCCAAATGTCTCTTAATATACTCAAATATAAAGTGAAGGCGATTTTAAAAATATTAACAATGACAATTCTTTTTAAATTTTTAAAAAAGTTTTGAGATTCAGAATTGTTTTGAAACTCATCGAACTGTATTATTATTGTGTTTTATGATATTATCTATTTTAAATTGACAAGTCCCGAATCTCTGCAAATGCTTGGGCCAAATGTCGGGAACTCACGGCGGTGGATGTGCAGAGTTACGCGACTCGATCGAATACGTAACGAGTACATCTGTGGCAGCCTTGGCGTAAGGGATATCGCAGATAAGATCGAGAAGGCTCGTCTGCGCTGGTTTGGTCACGTGTTGTATAAGCCTCAGGGATACGTGGGAAATATGTGCCTGAACCTGCCGGTATCAGAAGAGGCCCCGTGGGCGACCCAAGAAGCGATGGATTGACATCGCTGAGTCGAATGCGAGAGCCAACGGTTTGCGACGAAAGGATGCCAAAGACCGGGCGAAGTGGAGAAGATTGAGTAGGAAAGCGGACCCTGGCAGAGGCCGGGATAAGCGCCAAGACGATGATGCTGATCTATTTTAAATTGACGCTCATACGCTTCCTATTTCAATTCCTCAATCCCCTTCCAATATCGACGTAAACGGACGCTGTCTCCGCCACTGACTGTCTACGGCTCGGCTCGCGCCATCATATCCGCTCAGGTGAAGGGTAAGGAGTGGGAGGGCGGGGAGTTAAAGGAATAGGAAGCGAGTAAATATTCATTTAAAATAGATAATACCATAAAACACAATAATAGTACAGTACTACAAGATTTAAAAAGACCGGAATCTCAAACTTAAAAAAATTGCCGAAAACACATGGCCGAAAGGTAATTGTGTAGTATATTTTTAGAACCGAGTCATGAAGCCCTTTCATATGATACCAAACAAGACATATTTCTGTAAAAAAATTTCAAATCCCATACAAAAAATTGATAACGTCAACACCGCTCCCCCCAATGACATTTTGTAGACCCCTATTTCGGTATCATAATCTGTTAACATTCCCGAGTATATACATCTGCAAAATATGTGTACTTGTAAATAGCCATCTGCACTTATTCACTAAAGTCTCAGAAACAACTGCCTTCAATACAAGGATTCCTGACCGATTAGTGGTCCCTGCTCAGTCAACCACACTACAGCGGAAACATTTACTCAATGGCAATTAAAATTTATAACCGCCTCGATATAATAATTTCAAATTATTGCCAATCATCTATTCAAACAAAATTTAAAAAATGGTTGATTCAAAGTTGTTTTTACAGCGTTAATGAATTTTTTGAGTCATTTAGGCCGGCCGCATACATTCGTTTTCCTGATTAGTTCTCCGAATAGGAATTTCAAATTCGACCAATCATAATCCGCGATACTTTTCACGCGGGCTTTTGATTGGTCGTCGCGGATTCTGATTGGCCGAGTTCAAAATTCAAATTCGGAAACCTGACCAGGAAAACGAATGTATGCGGCCGGCCTTAGCGCGGACATTAAATTAGGATGTAACATAATGACAATACCATATTGACATTCTAAAGATTTTTATCTACACTCATAGCGTAATGTTCCAATTTCATATTCGAAAACAGTTGTTTAAGGATACACTTTTTTCACGCCAGTCTATAAAAATTTAAAAAATTACTTTTCGATACAGCATTTCCCATACTATTTTCATTACAGCTGTATCGAAAAATCACTTTTTAATCATTATGCAACACTTTTCTTTTTTAAATTTTTGTCGGGCGCCGGGACACGGCTTAATTTAGGCTGAATACCTAAATGTCTTCAACAAATTCAAAATTCCTGTTTATATTTGTGTCAGTTCAAGGTAGTCTGTGGTTATGATTGTGTACATTTGGAATTATTTTCCCGCTAAACAAAATATTTTTTCTAATTGTTGTAATTTGTGTTTGTGAATGTTTTTTCTTGTTAGAAGCAAATAAATAGATAAATGTGAAAGTAGGGAAGTGAATTTCGCTTGATATCTTCAACGCGTAGATACAACAGAACTGACTCGCAGTTACTTCCAGCAAAGTTGAAAACATTTTAGGTACGAAATTTAACATGAAAATATGAGTGTAGATAAAGTAGTGTATGCAACTGCATATAATTAGGTATTAAAACACTCGTGTCAAACTATTATCATACTCGGCTACGCCTCGTATGATAAACAGACACTCATGTTTTAATACCCCCTTTTATATGACAGTTGCATAAACTACTATATGACATTAATTTTAATCTACACTCATAGCGTAATGTTCTAATTACATATTCGAAAACAGTTGTTTAAGGATACACTTTTTTCGCGCCAGTCTATAAAATTTAGAAAATTACTTTTCGATACAGCATTTCCCATACTATTTTCATTACAGCTGTATCGAAAAATAACTTTTTAATCATTATGCAACACTTTTCTTTTTTTAATTTTTGTCGGGCGCCGGGACACTGCTAAATGTTGGCTAAATACCTAAATGTCTCCAAAAAATTCAAAATTCCTGTTTATATTTGTGATCAGTTCATAGTCTGTGGTTGTGATTGTGTACATTTGGAATAATTTTCCCGCTAAACAGAATATCTTTTCTAATTGTTGTATTTTGTGTTTGTGAATGTTTTTTCTTGTTTGAAGCAAATAAATAGATAAATGTGAAAGAAGTGAAGTGAATTTCGCTTGATATCCTCGACGCGTAGATACAACAGAACTGACTCGCAGCTTACTTCCAGCAAAGTTTAAAAAATTGTAGGTATATTTTAACATGAAAATATGAGTGTAGATAAAGTAGTGTATGCAACGCATATAATTAGGTATTATACCCCCTTTTATATGAAAGTTGCATAAACTGCTATAATTAACTGTTGTGACAATTTTAATTTATATAATTAATTATTCTGATTGACATACTTATCTATTTTATGTTAATGATTATATGGGTAAATAGTAATTAATTTCATTTAATTGATACTCCAAATATGGCATGCCAGATTCTGGTAAAGCGTGTGAACCAATAATCCTAAGTTTAACAACTATTGTATACCTACCACATTTTGAGCAATAGATAATATTCTATTCTATTCTAATGTACCTACCTACCTTATCTACTAAAAATATGGAATTGTTGAAATTCTGAAATAAATGATTATTTATTTATTTACTTATACCTACTACCTGTGTAAATTTATTATTGCTTCAAAATTTTTCAAGAAGCTTGACACGGCGCCACACTGTGGTCACCGTAGCAACGCACAGGGCTGCTCGGCAACGGCCGCTGTTTATTGCGCGCGCAGCCCTTGATGAGGGAAAAACCAAACCAAGGAAGAGTGCTGTCAACGCGTCTGCTGCTGTGTCAAACGATGCTGTCAGCTTTTTATATTATTATTTTTACAAGTTCTTATGATTTTTAGCTTAGTGTAAGTTTATAACTTAGGTATATTTATTTATAGATTATCTTAAATATTTAAATTTTTACCTTAACGCATGTCGCAAGCCGGACCATCTACAAGTGTAGCTCCCATTCTGTGCAGCCAGTTGAGCAATACAGGTGCCTCTGTGGATTCTGTGCAGTGCAATAAGTGTTCCCGGTACTTTAACGGTGTGCGGGGGCTCCGTATACACGACGGTAGAGCACATAAGACCGGTTCGCAGGGCCCCCAACAAGTACCACAACCTTCCACTTCAACATCTTCTAACACCCCTCCGGACGGCTGCGCGATTTGGGAGAGGCTAGGCGTCCTAAAAAGTTCCAACACTCTAATTAAGAGGATACCACGCGGTGCTCGCACTTCGGTAGCGTCTAGCCTCTCCCAAGTAATCCGCAAGGTCGTATCGGAGAATACCCTACCGGAATGGGAACATTTATTGACATTCGCCCACAGGATCCTCAGCGTAAAAAAAGATTCCAAACGCTCTTCGCTTACAAGTAAAATAAAATCAAATTGCACAAACTTTAATTTACAGTCGCAGCCCCCTTTAACTGTTATAATCAATAGAAGGCAGCCTAATGCTAATCATATTTTTCAGAAGGTAGAAGAGAAGGCTGCCTATGGTGATTTGAGAGGGGCTGCCCAACTCCTCTTTTCAAATGATGTCATTGCTCCTGACTGCCCAGAGACCCGTCTGGCTCTGGAGGACAAACACCCTGCCCCTTTACCAACACTTCGCCTCCCTGACGCGCCAGAAGTATCGGACCAGCATGTAGTGACCAGCAACGATGCGGTTTTTGCTGCTGTGATGTCCTTCAGGAGTGGTTCCGTGGGTGGGCTTGATGGCCTCACCCCGCAACACTTAAAAGACTTAATTAGCGGTACAATCAATGACGCTGGCAGATCACTCCTGGAGGACATGACTAAGTTGGTCAATATGATGCTGGCAGGTTCTGTATGTTGTATGTTGTTCTGTAAGTGTATTGGATGTCCTGTACGGCGCCAACCTTTGCGCACTCAAGAAAAAGGACGGCGGCATAAGACCTATCGCCGTGGGGTGTACTTGGCGCCGTATTGCTTCAAAAATCTGCTGCCGATACGCGGTTCCTAAACTTACGGACTATTTCAGTCCAGTGCAATTGGGTTTCGGCAGCAGAGGCGGCTGCGAAGCTGCTGTCCACGGAACCCGCACATTCCTGGAACACAGTGGAGGCGAAGTGTTGCTAAAGGTAGACGTTAAAAACGCTTTTAACTCTGTGGACAGGGGCGCCTTGCTGACGGAAGTGAAAAAAGTAACCCCTTTTATTTATAATTATCTTTGGCAATGCTACAGCACTCCTTCCAAATTATTATTCAAAACTTTTGCGATAAATTCTGCAGTAGGTTGTGAGCAAGGCGATCCTCTTGGGCCCGCCATTTTCAGTCTCGCTATCCATCCTTCAATTTCAGCACTTACTTCAAAACTAAACCTTTGGTATCTGGACGACGGCACTCTCGGAGGGGATGTAAATACAGTTTTTAACGATCTCCGTTCCCTTATTGCGGAGTTCAGTACCATCGGTTTAGAACTAAATTTTAGTAAATGTGAGCTGTATATCTCAGACTTCAAATCGGAAGATGAAAGAAATGATATAATCGCGCAGTTTAACTCTTTGGCACCAAACATTAAAATTCAAAACAAGAATTCTCTTTCCCTTTTAGGTGCCCCAATACTTCCTGAATCGATTTCACCCCTTATTGATTCCCTAACTTATAAGTTCAACAGCTTACATGACCGGCTTTTAAAAATCCATCCGCATATCGCCATCACCATAATCCGCTTTTGTTTATTCGCTCCAAACGCCATGTATATACTCCGCTGTAGTCCCATGTGGAAATATCCCCATCTTCTTTCTTCCCTTGACGCCTCCATACAAACTGCCCTATCATCTATCCTCAACTGTCATTTTGATGCCCGTTCCTGGACCCAGGCTTCCCTGCCTATCCGGTTTGGAGGTCTGGGTATCCGCAAAATTTCTGATTTATCGCTACCAGCTTTCCTGTCTTCCATACATAGCACGCACACCTTGACAACGAAAATTGTCTCTCCGTCTCTGTGCGGCGTCGAGGTGTCGTGCCTGTCGGAGGCCAGGAATGCATGGTCTATCATCTGCCCCAACGCCGATATTCCCGCCAACCCTAACTCCCAAAGGCTTTGGGACGAGCCACTCTGCAGATTGGCCTTCTCCACACTCTTAGAAACCTCGACCAATACTGCAGATCGAGCTCGTCTTCTCGCCGTTTCGGAGAGGGAGGCGGGATATTGGCTTCATGCGATCCCATCACCCAATACGGGTACTCTGCTCACCGGAGCTACACTGTCACTCTCAGTGTGCTTGCGACTGGGCCTGAAGGTAAATGAACTGCATCGTTGCCACTGCGGAAGTATTGTAGATGTCCTTGGACACCATGGCCTCTCGTGCCAGCGAAGTGCCGGTCGTATGTCGCGCCACGCCAATCTCAACGATGTCATCCGCCGTGCCCTTGCCACCATCAACGTGCCAGCTGTATTAGAACCCAATGGGCTGGCTCGGGATGATGGCAAGAGACCCGACGGCATGACGCTCGTTGCTTGGTCACAAGGCCGGCCTCTGGTGTGGGATGCGACCTGTGTAGATACCTTGGCCCCATCCCACATTAGAGCTACCTCGGCCAACGCCGGCGCGGCTGCTTCTTCAGCGGAGGACCTCAAGCGGCGCAAATATAGATCCCTAGGTCAGGGTTATTTATTTGCGCCGTTTGGGGTGGAAACGTTGGGAACTTGGGGCCCTAGCGCCAAAAAGATGTTCCATGAGATGTCTACCCGGCTAATTGAATCTACCGGAGACCCACGTGCTGGCGCTTACCTCGGTCAGCGTATAAGTCTGACAATTCAGAGAGGTAACGCTGCCAGCCTTATGGGGACACTTCCGCAAGGCAGCGATTTAGTGTTTTTTATTTGTAATTTTTTTTTTTTTTATTTGTGTAAAATATCTAATTAGTTTTAAGTTGTGAATACTAGTAAGTACAGTTGTGTTATTTAAATATACGTTTACCTACTCAAATATTTCCTAAACTACTGAACCGATTTGAACAAAGTTAAAAACAATCTCGATGACACTGGCTTTCAAACAAGGAAAACCGCATCAAAATCGGTCCATCCGTTCGAGAGCTTCGGTGCCACAGACAGATACACAGATAGACTAATCACAGACACCCATGTCAAACTTATAACACCCCTCTTTTTCGTCGTGGGTTAAAAACGACACTATAAGTGTTAGTTATCAATAAATATGAAAAATAAATAAAGTGTTAGCGTTCGTTATGAATACTAGCGACAGCTACCGCTACGGCTTCGCACGGGTCGGCTTTTCTTTACTATAACATGCATGTAAAAATACAATACATTACTCTCAGATTATTGATGGATCCGTGCATTCCAAGCCTGTCTCATGGGGCAGACGCCCGTCCGGGGTCGGCCACCATCGAAAGGGACGGCTCAAGTGGAGATTGCGCTCGTGATCATGTCGCAGTCCCTCCTGGTCAGTCGCATTCCTCGGGTCGAGAATGTGGTTGTGAATACGGCACAGACGTTCATCTTTCCTGCCCTCTAAGGCGTGTAGTGCATGGTCCGGTGCGGTGAGCCAACAGGCAACAGAATCGCATTTTGTGTATGTCAAAACATCGCTCTACTGTTCCCCGTGTCTGCATACGTGTCTGTGTGTTGGTGAAATGCACCAGCGGACAACCTGGAGCAGCATTGAGGATTGGAGTCGGCATCCAAGAACGTTGCGCATAGCCTGTAATTTAAATGATATTATGTAAAGTATGGTTTTTAGTTATTTAAATCAAATTTAAAAAACTGTAAAAAAGACATTGAAGATATTTCAGAAAATAAGTTCACAAATGAAAAAAATGTTTTCACAACAAATATTTATCGCACTGTATGGCGCTCAAAATCAAAATGTCTTTATTGAGTAGGACATTACATATCTAAGTAAAGTAGGAAGGAAACAATGACATGTTGGCCACCCCGAAACCGGAGCACATCCACCTCACGCCGACAACGGCCGGACCGTGTCCGACAATACCAGGCAGAGCCGGACCGCGCCCGATATAATATGTAGGAACCTATATTATAAAAAGGCAGCACCCGTTCATGAGTATAACGAAGTGCCCAGCCATCATCTAATTCAACCATATTTGCTCGCCACCGCCCGGCAGACCTTTGAGTGAGCATGCATCACAGATGCATCACTGCATGTGATAGGTAGCTGCTCCCACCCTACCCTTACCCTGCCCGTAGCCTACCCCTCAATAAGACCATTCCAAAGAGCCCAAACACGATTTATCTCGTTAGTTCCTATGACCACCTTCCGACTCCATCATCAGAGCAGACCATCCAAGTTACATAGGTATACCAAATTTCAGCTCAATTCAACACAGGAAAATTGTCAAATTATCATCATACAAACATTGCAATAAATAAAAGCTTGTAAAATAGTCCGGACCTGGAACGTAACTATGCCCATATTTTTGTTTTATTTTAGTGTCTGTCTCTTCGCGCATCACGCAAAAACTACTGAACGGATTTTAATGTGGTGTCCGGCAGAGTAGAATAGCACCAACCCCTTACATTTGTGGGTATCGTACAAGGCGACTAATGTTATCGAGACAAAAGATCTAGAGTCTCCGTAGGCTGGAAAATGGGCAGCAGCGTTTTCCATTGTTATACCAATCGTGCCAATTGCCAAACGTGGAAATTATGGTAAAAACCTCCCCTTTCGTGGGAGAGGCCCTAAGTCCTGCAGTGGACTGTTATGGGCTGTGATGATGAAGTCCGGGGTACAAATCTAAGCCACGTCTAGTTCGGGTAGGTAGAACCATAGACACAGCTTCGCCTCCCCGTAGTCCTAGCATTCATACAACACGTATGTAGGTATCATATCATTCCGTGGTATAATCATTGGTGCTGCATTACTACGTAGAATAAAACAATAACTCCATTTAATATTTACTTTAAATCTATTTTGTAACAAAAACCTAACTTAAAATAGTTGTGACATAATATGCTTATATGAATCCTTGTTATTTAGATTACACGTTCATTCACAATGTGATATACTTACTACAAAGTTAAAGAAAGAAATCTGTTATTGGCTTTACTATAAGTACTAATATTAGACATAATCCAATTGTAACACTGTTGATTTCTTAAATAAATAAATAAATACAGAGGTTATTTAAAATGGTAACGCGGGCAAAAGCTAAACTGTCATAAAACCTATGTCGATGCGGACGAAGTCGCAGGCAAAAGCTAGTTTAAATCATACAAAAATGTTGAGTTAGCCTGTAAGTCAGATACACAATGCTGTGTAATTTGTTAGTATTAGGGTTAGAATTTTATCTATACATATAATAAAATCGTAAAGACAAACTCTGTATATTGATGATAATCATAAAAAAAAACCAACCCGACTTAAAATAAGCAACGTTACGACAATTTTTTAAATTATTGTTTGTCTGTATGTCTGTTTGAACGCGCATCACGTAAAAACCGCTGAACGGAGTTCCATGAAATTTTGTATAGCAATAGTGTATATCCTCGGCCAACACCTATTTAATGCGTATCTTATGTATAGCTTCACCAGCCACAGAGGTGACCTGTCAGTCGTAGCGCTAGTTTTGCGTTTTATGTAGTAACACCGGAAGTTGTATAATCTGTCATCAAATTCATCGATCGTACATTTTTATATATCGATATATTTTTTATTGAATAAAACGTTGAGTAAATAATAAATGTTACCTATTTATTTTCCCGTATACATACATCCTATCCTACTAATATAATATGAATGGATGGATGCAATATTAGAGCTCAAAGAATATCGATACCTATCGACATTATTGATGACATAATAAAATATATATTTTCTTTAAACACTTATTCATCATCTACATAGCGCTTATCCCGGACTCTGCCAGGGTCCGCTTTCCTACACATGGTGACTGCTTACCATCAGGCGGGCCGTAAGCTTGTTTGCCACCTTAATGGTATAAAAAAAATTCTTCTCCACGTCGCCCAGTCTACGCCATCCTCGCCTCGGAAGGCATTGGCTTTCGCATTCGATTTAGCGACGGCAATCCATGGGTCCTGAGCCCCGCACGGGGTATCTTTCTTTATACCGGTAGGTTCAGGCACCTTTTCCCCACGTATCCCTGGGGTTTACGCAACACGTGACCATATTTTTAGATTTAAGATGCTTTAACTTTTGTTGGTGTAAGTCTTGTTGATTGTCCTAAATAAATAAATAAATACCAGCGCAGGCGAACCCCCTCGACCTTATTCGCGGTATCCCTCACGATGTTAATATAATTACTTGTCGAAATTGTGTAGGTACATACGTGCTATAGGCTTTGGGGTACCAGCCATCTGGTACATGACATTCGAAATGAATCAGTAAACCCTTCCTTTTCTGGTTATCGACAAAAATATTAAAATTACTTTGAATCCCTATAAACTTATTTTCACGCTTTCGTAGTGACATTGTCACAATAGTATTCCTTCCGTTTCCTGTTCGAACCGACTACTTTTAGAAGGTATACAATGACGAAGACGGTGGTAAAGGCTTTAGGCCTTTTAATAATGGCGAGGTACATTTCCTTTTTTTTTGGTCTATTATTGCCAGTAAAATAACTTTAGTATACTCATTTTTCCGCAACCTGTCGAAATAACCTAAGTCCCTGGTCCCCCTATAATTATGGTATGGGCAGGCAGACTATGGCCCTGCAAAACAAAACACTTCTGACTTTCGAATGTCACAATTTAAAAGAAATCAAAGAAATGTAATGAACTGACAAATAAAATGAAAATAAATTATTCTGTGCAAAGACTTTTTATACCCTATACTTTTCCTTTATGCGTAGTCTATATCTTTGGTTTTAGTAGTGACATGTGACATCGTGACTTATGGTGATTTAGAATTATCAGAAAATGTTAAGAATTTTTTGTAAAATTTCTCCGATACCAAATATCTGAATGGAGGCCATTAATCCAATCGTTTTTTCTTTTTATATTCCTGCTAAGCCTCTTTCCATATTTCCTGAATATAGTAACCTATATTTAAAAGATAACTTCAACAGAACTACTAAATTATGTTTTGCCCACAAGAATGTAAGTAAAACAATATCATTATAGATCTCTTAGAGAAATGATTAAAACGTTCCCTTTTTCCCGATATTAGGTAACATAGCGACATGTCTGAAAGGTCCATAACAGGTATCTAAAACCAAGTTCCGACACTGCCCCGACAAACCCTAGCCCCGACATGTCGTAGCTCTGATAGACCACAGCTACGACAGGCTGCGGCTCCGACAACACACAGCCCTACAGCTCCTACAACACATGCCACAAGATACGATGCCAGCAACAAAAGGACGAATCTATCACAAAGTTCAAGAAACAGTAATCTAGAAATTTCTCTGAATCCTTATACAATATAGTGCGTAAAAACGAATGGTTTTCTATTATCCATTTTCATGTGGTTTTTGAAAGTATAGAATACGTAGGTACAATGTTTAGGTTCAGATGTCCGCGCGGACTAAGTTGCGGGCAACAGCTAGTGAATAATAATTTATCTAGTTTAACATTCTATCAAACTAGCAACCTGCCCCGACTTCGCACGGGTTTTCTCGGGGTTACTACATATAAACCTTCCGGAAGGCATTATCTAAATGATACGTAAAATCGCATTAAAATCCTTTGCGTAGTTTAAAAGATCTAAGCGTAATACACAGAGGAATTGACGGCGGGAAGCGACTTTTTATAAATGCAATGCATGCAAGCATAGATAGTAGAGCATATGATACTGAACCGTTTCTTAATAATACTAAAAAATATTAAAAGAACCGGAACTAAATCTCCATTTCATTTAATTCCAGTATTGGTTCCGGAATTGATTGTATTAAAAAAAACGGTCAACTGCGAGTTGGACTTGCGCACCGAGGGTTCCGTACAAACATGCAGGTAATTATATTTTTCAACTAGCGACCCGCCGCGGCTTCGCACGGGTAGTAACTAGTAACCTTAACAAATTATATACCTAAACCTTCCTCATTAATCACTCTGTCTATTAGTGAAAACCGCATTAAAACCAGTTCAGTAGTTTTTGAGTTTATTGCGAACAGATAGACAGACGCGGCCTGGGACTTTGTTTTTACAAGATTTTATTGTAACTGGTACGTCAGTGGCAGAGTGGTTAAGGTATCCGACTCGTAATCGAGAGATACCGGGTTCGAATCCCACTGCGGCCATGTACCAATTACTGTTTTCTGAGTTATGTACATTAGTTGAATGCTAACCGATGCTTTTACGGTAAGGGAAAACATCGTGATGGAACTTGCACATTCAGATAGTGAAATGTGTAACCATGATCCAATCTGGTCAAGTTCCTCTGATAGCAGGGTCACGGAGGTCAGATGGCAGTTGCTCCACTGTGATTACCTGATCTGCCAAATCCTGGATCTTGGTCAAGGCGGACCCTGGGCCCACGTGCGCGAGAGCACAACCGGGACATTAACGCCAAGTGGATTATTTTTTATTTTATAAGTAGCAAATGTCCGGTGTTCAATTGAGCTGAAGCTTGGTATACCTATGTAATATGGATGACAATGCATTAATTTGGTACCATGGAACTGATCTGATGATGGAGACGGAAGGAAGGCATAGTAACTAGTCTGTGTTTAATCTTTTGAATGAATTAATTAATAACACTTTATTTAATCATTTCTAGGGGAATCGAAGCGCAATCAGACTACGTATTTATGAGACTGATATTTATTGGACGGTGTCCTTAGAAATCGGTATTAACAACTACCCGCATTCTTACACTAGAAATAACGTGATGTTTACACCAGTAACTTATGAACGCTACAACAGCCAGCGCTGACTCATCATAAAATGCTGTAGTCTGGGTTTACGCATATAAAAAACTCCATCGTGTTTGGGCTCTTTGGAACGACCTTGAGGAGTACTAGCTCCCTAGGTGGTATTCAAGGTCTGATGATGATGACCGAAGGTGGTCGTAGGCACTCCCGAATACGCACGATAAACCCATCGAGTTTGGGCTCGTTCGATATGTCTTGACAAGTTAACAATTTGTCTCCGACTGATCGTAGATGTTACCCAGTTAAAATATAATGCGTGTAAGATTGTTATGAAATTTGCATTCGAGTACCTATTTCATATGTAGTGATAGTGATTGGTGACAAATACCGTAAAATAATAACAATGTGCCCATAACAGTAAGCAGTTAGGTAACGTACAGCTTCATTCATTAAAAAATTTAATAGGTAACTAATTGAAGTACCTATTAATTTTAAATATTAGACTAGCCAGGCACTGTTCTAACGAGAAGCATTGGGAAACTGCACGGCTAGCACAAGTGTGCCCGCGACACAGCTCGCGCCGCGAGAGCGTTTGTTTCCTTCTCTCAACACTGAGATGAAAGAGGTAGCAGTATCTATGTCGCGCCATTTCTCGCTTATCGCGCTTATAGTGCTAGTCGTGCTGTTGTCTCCATACATCGACGTAGGTCGCGGTTAGTTTACCGACAGCCGCATGAACATTGCAATTTTCCTATTGAACTCTAATTTTTTGAAGATAAAATATAGTCTTACTCGCTGTAATGTAGCACTCTATAAGTGAACGATGTTTTTACATTGGTTAAGTAGTTTTGAGTTTATCCGTGACAAACAAACAATCAAATCTTCTCTTTACAGTATTAACATAGATTATCTATAGTACATATTATTATAATAAAACAGTAAAAAAGTATGTCTGTAAGTAATTGAATATATATACAGAAAAATAATTTAAAGATATAGGACTAGCTTTTTAATTTTTGTCTGGCTGTTTGTACGCTAATCGCCGGAAGTACTGGACGGATTTGAATGAAACTTTTTTGTTGTGTAACATATAAGGTACAATTGGTTTTGGAAACTGGAACACACTGGAACTGGAGCACCTACATTATGTAGAAGCATAATAAACTATAAGAAATATGGGAATGGCGCCAAACGGATTTTGATGGGGTTTTCAGTTCGGTAGTTTGGGGTCCAACTTAAAATCAAGGCCATGTTTCAACTAATTCGGTTGGGTAGAACCAGATACACTTGACCTCTCCGTAGTAATAGTCTTCAAACATTAGGGAGGTCTTCTAAAATTGACACTCGGGAAAAAGTTACCTGCCCTAAAAGGATTTCTACGCGGCAAAGTCGTGTGCAAACGCTAGTTATTTTTATAGATCATTTTATATTATTTATATTATTAGTATAGATCAGGGTTTCCCAATCTTTTCTCTAGTACCTACCCTTTTGCCACCTAACTATGATCCGCGGACCCCAATAAATAAAGCTAAAATGGGTTCTAAAATGAAAAATATTTTTTCATAACAAGCATTTATAGTGCGGTACCTACAGTACCTACTCATCAAGACCATTCCAAAGAGCCCAATCACGATGGGGTTATCTTGTTGCGTTCGGTAGATCCGATGGCCACCTTCCGTAATCATCATCAGACCTTGAATATCATCTAGGGGTACAGTACTCATTAAGACCATTCCAAAGAGCCCAAACATGATAGGATTATTTTTTTGCGTTTTGCTCCTATGACCACCTTCCGACTCCATCATCAGACCAGCTCCATGGTACCATATTAAAGCATTGTCATCCAAATTACATAGGGATAGAAAATTTCATTTAAATTGCAAGATTCCAAGACACGAATTGAAGTTAAATATTACCTTCCAATCCTATCATCAGAGCAGCTCCATGATACCATATTAATGCATTGTCACCCAATATTCCAGGACAAACAACTGAAGTGAAATAAGTTCTCAAATGATTTTTTTTTCTTTTATTTTTATTGCATGTTATAGTAAGTACCTATCAAAACCATTCCAAAGAGCCCAAATACGATGGGGTTATCTTAGTGCGTTCATTAGTTCCTATGACCACCTTCCGACTCCATCATCAGACCAGCTCCATGGTACCATATTAGAGCATTGTCATCCAAGTTACATAGGTATATCAAATTTCAGCTTAATCGGATACCAACAAATGGTCAAAAATGGTTTGCAAATTTTGACAGACAACTAACATACAAGCAGTGCAAGTTACATAAAAGGTTGTTAAAATGACTCACTCTTTTATTTGGAAAACCCACATGCGCAAGAGTCCTGCGCGTGGACTAGGATGCGTAGTGAAAGAAATTTCTAGAATTATGTCTCAAAAATAGCTGGGGTGAACATATAAAAAATAACATAAACCAATTAATTATGAGTGTGATTGATTATAAAAATTAACACTACACTTGTTAATTAAAAAAATACACTAGCTTAAAATTTGTGGCTCAAATGAGCTGAAGCGAACATAGTAAAAGTAACAGCTCCATATAATTAGATTTTAAGCTTAGCCAAAAATTTGTTAAAGCACATTCTGCATAGCACATTATAAAGTGCAAGCCCGTGCCGCCATTGTACTTCATAATTTTTGTTTTTTCTGCGGACCCCCTGGTGATAGGTCCACCTGCCGACCCCGGGTTTAGAAACTGGTATAGATAATTGTTATAAGACTGCACTTACCCAAGAATCAATCATCCTCACTCATCCCATGGAGTCTCAAGCAAGATGCCTGCATCTACATTATAAGATGTATTCATCAGCATCACATATCTGGAAACACCAACAAAATTTAAATTCTAAAACAATACATCTAAGTTTTGGGCCTGGCTAGACTTTATTCGCGTGGTGTCCTACTAACCCCTACCCTACACCTATCTTTGTTGTTCTTTTTTTTATTTATCTTAGGACAAGGGTGTCCTTAAAATTATAAACCCAACAAAAAAAGAATTAGTTATACAGCTGCAGTCATTCTGAAATTATGTGATTTGGATGTTCATCCAACATTTTGATACCTTGGGTTATATTATTGCAATTTTCCTAGGGATCTCAAATTTATTTAAATGATAAAATATTGCCTGTGTGACTCGCTGATGATGTAAGTGTCAGTCGCTGATAAGTAAAAATCATTTGTCATTTAAAGTTTATCCATTACATACAAACAAACATACAATCAAATCTTTCCCCTTTATAATATTAGTATAGATTATTTTTTTCTTACCTCCATCACATTCAGTAAGTAGTATAACTTCCTGTTAACATATGCTTCCTCGCTGGCTGTGGAATGAATTATGGCTCCACGCATGAGTGCCATCTAAATAAGCGAGCACTCCTGGAAAGCCAAATTTATCATTAAACCTGCAACAATTATCTTCAGTGAGAATTGTTATGAACATAGGTGATATATATAATAAGTGAAGGAAAAAGTTTACATTTAGGTAGGCTCAGGTTTGAAGGATAAGGTAGCCAGCTTAATTACAGGCATGAGGCCTTTCATCTTAGTCCTCTCAGGGACAATGCACCTGCGGTTCTGAATTTTTGTTGCCTGTAGCTGAAATGCATGAATCATAGATGTTATAGGGGACAGTTACCACTTACTATCAGGTGGGCTGTCTGATTGTTTATCACTGTGTAGAATAAAAAAAAAACACTGAATTGGGGTACCTTATAACAAATGCATTGCGTTGATTTCTTTCAAGAGTAATGTACTTTTTAGGTTGAGTGCATCAATCACCTCCGCAAGACATTCTGATACAGTTGTCTGCGACAGGCTGAGGTTGAAGTCATTACCCACCCACACTCCTCTGATATGAGCCACTCCCATAGTATTGCAATGCAGCTAGGATCTGTAACATCAGTGAATATCATATAAACTCTCCAACCTGACAAATATCATCAATCTGAAAATTCTTTCATGGCTCAACTGCTGAACTAGGAAATCCAATGCCGCACCTTTTTTGCAGGATTAAGTAATCAAATTATCACAGAATCGATTTTCACATATCAATCATATTAATACAGGGCGACACACACTGCGAAAATTCTAATGTTTTGCTAATAAACATGATAAACATCAAAATATTAAAAAAAAACTTATTTTATCATACAGTTTTAAGCGATTCCACAAATCAGAATCGTAAAAACGTCGGATCGGGATTGATGGCCTGCAAGCCTGCAGGTTCGAGATATTGATGCGGGATTGGATTGGATTCCCTATGCGGCTCCGATGTCAAGTCCTGAATCTTTGCAGATTGGGCCCAATGCTGGGAGCTCACGACAGTCACCTGTGACCCTAAAATCCCGATAACCAAAAGGGGCTAATAGCATAATCATAGACCTAATCATAGGCCGGCGCTAACGAAGCACGTGGTCAACTTGGTTAGAGGTTATCTCGAAGGGTGCAATTAAAAATACTTAAAATCAACCAAATAAAATAACAAAAACATGTAGGGAACAATTCCAAATGGAACATCGATCGATAGACTCCGTAATAAACAGATTTACGTACTTACCTACTAAACTTTAGAACCTCACAATTATTAATATTCAGCTAGGTTATCTATAAAATGTGTACGCGCAGTAGCCAGTTTTTTAGGATTGAACTTAAATTTAATTGGAACCTTCAAACTGCCGGTATCAGGAAAGAGGCCCCGTGGGCAGCCCAAGAAACGATAGAGTCGGATGCGAGTGCCAACGGCTTACGACGTGACGATGCCGAAGACCGGGTGAAGTGGGAAAGCGGATCCTGGCAGAAGCCGAGACAAGCTCTAGGATTATGATGATAATTGGATTCCCATGCTGAATCACCGTGGGTGGAAATTGAACGAGTGAAAGGCAACAGGCACAGAATAGAATTAAATGTGGGTGCTTAGTGGTTAATCGATGACTTCTTAAAAATGGATTAATAAATACCTTGAATAGCTGTTGTTCTTTGTAAAGGAAGCAACACAAACGAAAATTCGCCATGAGCGTCTTTTCTGGCAGCAACATACAACGCATTACGCAAAATGGAAGCCATTGATTAGAGGCACGCGCGCACGTAGCCGCCTACCTCCTTCCTCTCGCAAAATGAATCAAAGTTCAGAGTGCACGGCATTGCCCCCGCCAAGTCGAGCAGACAAGCACGGTAATGTGTTTATTATGAGCCTTATATATGTTAAGCGTACTCCACATGTCCGCCGAAACTTTTGTCGGGACTTGAACCGTTGAACCGGACTGGTTGAACCGTTACGAAGTCGGACGTGTTATGCACAAACTATGAACTATATATAGTGTTATGTACGAGAATGGCTCCAGTACTTTTGAATTCCCGACAACCTGTTTTACTTTTTATTTAGGTGTTGCGTTCGAAAACTGCACTGCTTAACATTTTTATGAAAACCAAACATGATTCTTAAGCGTACTCCACATGTCCGCCGAAACTTTTGCCGGGACATCGGCCGAACATCTACATTCTCGCCTATTAGGGATGTGGTGGGTGTTAAAACGCGTCGACATTATATTGATTCATCGGTGTAAAATCGCTAATCTGCTGTAAACAGGGTCACAGAGGTGATGGCAGCTGCTCTACTGTAATTACTTGATCTACTAATATCCTGGATCATGGTCAAGTGTACCCCGAACCTGTTACGGGAAAAAGCGCTAGGAATTTAAATATAAAATTGATCATGCACGGGACTACACGAATATAGGCGAATATTCCCACTACACTCTCGTGTTCCCGCGGAATTGTCCACATGTGAAGCGGGCTTTACAGTCGAAACTCTTAATCAGTCAAAACTACTTTTAACTGAAAAAAACAGGCTAAAGTAGTTACTGAACGGGTCGATCAAAAGTAGTTTTCTCTAGTTTCTTCTTTATTAGAAGTCGTTTGGACTGACGCTCTTAGTCAAAACTACTTTAAACCACTTTCCAGTCAGAATTACTAATTAACTGGTTAGAATTTTTGGTAAAAGTAAATTTATCTATTGGGAATTAATTTATTAGGAACATTTGATACTACAATGAACACAAAGAAGATGTAAGGTAGGTACAAATATGAGATTAAACTATTTATCTTTAATTGTATTATTGTTGCTAATGTTAATTAAAGTTTATGCTTAAATTAAAGTTAAGTGAAACATTCCTAGTTATTGTACAATGAGATCTACTTAGCAGCGGCTGTTTAGTTCATTTCTAGTCTGATACCAGGCTTGCGCTTCTTCCTTTATAGTTCCATACTTCATACACGTATAAAAAAAGGCAATCATCTCTTTTATAACATTAGCGTAGATTTTTCAGATGGTAAAAAAGATTTGATAGGTTCTGTGTTTATAACTAATTGCAGTATTGTAATAGCGTTTTCTTTTTCTGCACATTCGTTTTCAACTTGCGTGAAGTTTTCAAATTGTTCTTTTGAAAATGGGGGGCCTATCTTCACATTGACCTTGAATAAATATCATCATTTTAAACCGACCACCAAACGATTCTAGTTGTTAAAATCCAGTTTTTCAACTCAGTTTTTCAGTCAGGGTCAACTTTACACAGCCTTTTTGCCAATTCAATAGCAATGTGTTTAAGAGCATCGGTGGCCCAGTGATAAAGGTATCCGACTCGCAAGCGAGAGGTACCGGGTAGCGAATCCCACTGCCGCCAAGTACAAATGACTCATTTCTAAGTTATGTATATTATGTGAACCGCTTTAATGGTGAGGGAAAACATTGTGATGAAACCTGCACATTAACGCGACTGAATGTATAACAGAAAGTACAGATTAGTCACGACACAACAAGCACTGTCTCTAAAAAAATCTTTTCCAGTTAACTGATAATCAAACGCAGATAAGACATGCACAATAACTATAAGTATGATCCAATCTGGTCAGGTTTCGCTAAAATGATCATCACCATCATCACTAATATGTGGAGTATCTTAATATGTGGATATTTTACTCTGAGAATCACCCACCGAAATAGTCTAAACTACTTTTAACCAGCTCCAATGGGCAAAACTAGTTTTGACTGTTATTTCAGTCAAAAGTACTATTGTAGAGAGACTGCGGTCAAAAATACAGTCTTGGTCTCTACAGTGTTACAGAGGATTAAAGATACATAGGCTGATAAACACATTACCTCCTATGCGTCGCGCAGTCGCGTAAAAACGTGCTATCGAATACACGCGCTCCGGTTTGAATCCGAAGAGAAATTTACTCAGTCTGCTGCTGAAAGCTAGCTAAAGAAAAGCTGAAAATGGAAAGTTTAACTTTAGTTGGAAGTTCTACATTTAGCTGTTGCCGTTAATAAAAAAATGTACCCAATATTTTAATAAAAAATGTAATAAAAAGTTTGCCCAATATTTTATTTCTCTCAGTGGAGACGTTTGCTACATTATCATTATCATTCCATAAAACTTTTTTCATGCCAATCTATAAAATTTTAAAATATTACTTTATGATACAGCATTTCCCATATTCTACTATTTTTATTACAACTGTAACATCATCATCACAGCCCGTAACAGTCCACTGCAGGACTTAGGGCCTCTCCCACAAAAGGGGATGTTATTGCCATAATCTCCACGCTTGGCAGGCGGGTTGGAGATCGCAGTGTTTAAAAATAAGAAAATGCGGCTGCCCATTTTCCAAACTACGGAGACTCTTGATCTTTTGCCTCGAAAACATTAGTCGCCTTGTACGACACCCATGAGTGTAAGGGGTTGGTGCTATTCTACTCTGCCGGACAGCACACGGCTAACTAACAACTGTAACATAATAGTAGTTAATGCAACTCGCATATAAAAGAGGGTATTAAAAAAGGAGTGTCTATTTAGCACGAGTGTTCTAATACCTAATTATTACAACAAATTAAATGAAATTTCCCGCCGCTTGATATCCTCGACGCGTAGGTACAAAAAAACCGAAACGCAGCTTACTTTCAGCAAAGTAGAGAAAATAAAGGTACGAAATTTTTACATGAAAAATATGAGTATAGATTAAATAGTGTATGCAACTGCATATAATTAGGTATTAAAATACTCGTGTCAAACAGACACTCATGTTTTAATATCCCCTTTTAAATGCGAGTTTCATAAGCTATTATTATGTCACAAGCTGTAATGAAAATAGTATGGAAAATACTGTATCGTATGTAATAGTCGCTACACTGTAATTATATGATCTGCCAAATCTTGGATCATGGTCAAGGCGGACTCCGTATAGGAAGATCACAATTGGAACATTAACGCCAGGATTATTTTATTAATAACTAGCGTTTACCCGCGATTTCGTCCGCGTGGAAATCGTTTGCAGCTTTCATACCTCACTAATGTATTAAAGCTAGGTACTATGGAGAGGTCAAGCTGTATCTCTCTATATTGTATGTATCTACCTAACCGAATTAGATGAGACATGGCCTAGATTTTAAGTTGGGCCGCAAACTACCAACTGAAAATCCCATCAAAATTCATTTTGCGCCATTTACATATTTCTTATAGTTTAGCTGGGCTATTATGGTTCTACATGAGGTGTTCTAGTTTTAAAAATCAATTATATCCTGAATGTTGCCCAGGCTTAATAACTACAAAACAAAAAAGTTTAATTCAAATCCGTCCAGTAGTTCCGGGCAAACAGCGTGTACGTTTGTACAGACAGTTTTGTTTTAAATTATTTTTCTATGACTATTTCTTTATTGCTCTAAGTTATTTATTTGTAAATATATTCAATGTATAGACTTCTGAACTACAACATGGACCACCTTGAAATTGTTATGGGCCAATCTTCAAAGTACCTCCTTCCTAACAAAAAAAGAAATGTATCAGACTACGCGTTAATGTATTACAACTAAGTACACATTTGGACTTCCATCCCTTCTCCCAAGGGAACCGTTATGAATTTTGGGATAAAAAGTATCCTATATCCTACCTCTTAGTATGAACTCAAATCATATCAAGTTTCATTTGAATCCATTTCATTCCATTCAGTGGTACGCGGGCAAGATACAGACAGACAGACAAAAATGAAAATGATCTTCAAAATATCTTCAATGTACAGAATTGGACCAGTTACAGTTTTATTATAAGTAGGTAGGGGGGTGAAGACCTGGTAACTTGTAGTACATTTGAAATTCCTTTAACAAGCGCCAGTTTTGACACAAAGTTTTGTTATAAAAACTTAATTTGTGTTACCTAAAATGTCTGCATAGTAACTACTCCATGACTACTTTGCGTAAAGAAAAAAAAAATGCAGAATATTTATATGTATTAAAAAATACTGTTAGTCTTTTTTTAGTTTTATATTTTTACGGGCTCTCCAATAAAATTATTCTTGATGAGACTTGGCGAATTTTTACATAAAAATGTTTTTGATTGGATTTATTTATTAGAGCCGATTAGACCCATCTGGCTAATCGGTTCGCGCTTATTACACATGCCTAAATTCAGTAGACTAAATTATGAAGCAACTAGCTTCTAAATTTAGAAGCTTCTGATTACACTGTTCTAATCCAGTTACTGAAATCATTTACTGGTTAAACCGTTACGAAGTCGGACGTGTTATGTACGAGAATGGCTCCAGTACTTTTGAATTCCCGACAATCTGTTTTACTTTTTATTTAGGTGTTGCGTTCGAAAACTGCACTGCTTAACATTTTTATGAAAACCAAACATGATTCTTAAGCGTACTCCACATGTCCACCGAAACTTTTGCTGGGACATCGGCCGACCATCTACATTCTCGCCTATTAGGAATGTGGTGGGTGTCAAAACGCGTCGACATTATGTATACCGATTCATCGGTGTAATATCGCTAATCTGCTGTAATCAGGGTCACAGAGGTGATGGCAGCTGCTATACTGTAATTACTTGATCTAATAATATCCTGGATCATGATCAAGTATACCCCGAACCTGTTACCTGTTACGGGAAAAAGCGTTAGGAATATAAATATAAAATTGATCGAATCGAGACGACAACAAACTATCTCTACTTAGTTTATGAAATAGGCGAGACATGCCAAACATGCACGGGACTACACGAATATAGACGAATACTCCCTCAACATTCTCGTGTTCCCGCGGAACGGTCCACATGTGGAGTGCGCTTTATAAGCAAGCGATCATCTTGGCGTTAATCCCGGTTGTGCTCTCGGATGCGAGAGCCCGTAATCTGCCTTAACCATGATTCAGGATTTGGCACATCCCTATTAACAGGAAAACCTGACAAGATTGGATCATGGTTATACATTCGCCTGAATGTGCTGGTTTCATCACGATGATTTTACTCACCGTAAGAGCACATGGCAGCACTGAGATTCGAATCCGGGACCTCTCGCTTACTAGTCGGACCCCTTAACCACTAGGGCACCAACGCTCCAGATTAATGTTTCCAAATGTTTATTTCTATATGACATCTCTAAATTGGAAATAGTAATAATTTTTATACTTAATTTCATTAATAAACATACAAAATGATGTCCCTAATATTACAAGCTTAAATTCACACAGTTAAATTGCCGGGTAAAAATGAGTTTCTGAACGTCCATCTGAATTAAGTAATTTACTAAATGCTATTACACCTTCCTAAATAAGCTTCTAAATTCAAAAACCACACTTTCTGCTAAATTTAGAAAGCTAACTTACTAAATGCTATTACATTTGACTGAATTCAGTAACTGATCAGCCAAATATCAACAAAAACAACAATACCAACAACGCATAATAAAAATTAAGTTGCCGATTAGACCAAGCTCGGAACAAATTATCGGCCGCACCCAACAGCCACGACGGTCAGTCGCGGCTGAATAATATGCATGGTTGCTCGGACGGCATCTTCGGACGCCCCTCATCTTTCAATCCGTAAGAATTGCCGACTAGGTAATATGTTAAGCAGCAACAACGACGACGAATTTTATTAATTAGCAATGGCTGCAATGTGCTGTCCACCAAGAAAAAAAACAAAAAGAAGTGTTTGAGTTCGTGCTATAAATATAAAGCGATCTGAGTGTGGTGAATTTCCATCCACATTGCCGCTCGGAGGCTCGGAGTCCGAGGCCTGTTCACGCTGTAAGTCGCGTCCGTGGGCACTCAAAATGTCCAGCCAGCCAGATAAGAATTGGAGGTCCGAAGTCTCAAGGACGCCACAAGGTCACGTCCGTGACATCGACTGATTGTTTGTGCAAACTATCGGTCGTAAGTCGCGTCTTATTCATGAACTGTCCAGATACGAATAAGTCGTGTTCGTCAGCCGCGGCTGATGGACGCGTCCGATAATTTGTTCCCATCTTTAATCTAGCGACCGACATGACGTAGGTTCGGCTGTCGTACGGCCTATCTCCGATAGTACGCCGCCATAATGATCCAATCCTGTAGAGTGACGTCACAGAATTCGTACCGCCTATGACAACTCAGTATCGGTCAGAATGAACGAAATGAATGTCATTAGGGAGTATTTAGTAATAAGTGTTAAAAGTAGAAGATTAGGTTCCAGCACGTGAGTTATGATTACACTGCACCTACATTCATTTCAGTTCATTGTACAAACGCAATGAGACCACTTCATTGGAGCTAAAACTGCAATGGAGCTCCAACGTCGTCTCAGTGACGTTTCGGCCATGTATACGAATGGTCGTTACTTTACAATCTAAGAATGCCGAGTTGCGTAGGGAACACATGCACTAATTCCGATAAACAGCAAACAAAAACAAGGATGGATTATCTTTTTTCGTAAAGTATAACAAACATCATGTACTTAATACTTGTAAAACTTATGTTTTAGCATTTCCAATAAATATTTCAGTGTTTATTGCTCAATTATTAACCGGCCATGATTAGTTATAGGTATGTTCCATCAAATTCAATGCACTCCATCTGCTCGTTTTTTATTTGGCCGTCTTACATGCATGCGCACGATGTGACTTTGCACTGGCGGTATAACACCGTGGATTTAGTTCTGACCATTAAATGTGGGTAGAACAGAAAAAAAATACTTATTACTGTGATATGTTTAGTACAGCATGACCCGGAACGGACTATATTTGGAGCTACCGCCATAGTTACTTTTGTTCAGCTCGAAAATAGCTGTCCAACGACGTATTACACATAGCTATTGGAATGGTTACCACTTTCCATACAAATTCTTTACGCGTTAACAATGTTATATCTGGCGGCTTGACAAGATTGTTGAGAAACCTATTCGACTCGGTGGCCAAAACCGGAACTAAGTGTTGCCGTTTTGAAATGTAATGTCAATGCCAACAACAGCGACGCTGTTACCCGGTCAGACATGTTTGTGGCACTCTAGAAGGCGCTGTTTTATTTACTACAGGAACCGTCAGAGTTATTTGTTCGTTCAATCGCATCTAGTTGTATATATATCTATGGAGTAACGATAAAGCAAAGTGCTAGGCGGAGTGCTTGCCGTTGCAGTGTGGGCACCACATTAGCGACTTTTAATTTTAGAGTGAGCTGCATTCAGAAAATTAGATTGCGGTTCAACGGACAGTTGTCCAAGGTCACAAAGATAATTTAAGGTCATTCAAAACATGACATTACGACCGATTATTTTTCTCTATTCGATCATTGACATTCGAAATAAGCAATTTTTTACATTTTAATTCGGTTCGCTTGCGCTCTGGGTGCAAAATTAAAACTCATAAAGTACATAATTTAAATTCATTGACGATTTTTCTATCTATAAACTACTCCCTGTAGCATTGTGTTCTGTGAAAATATGGGAGTAAGGGTAGGTACATTATTTACCTGGGCTGAACAAATGAGCCCTTTGTCATATTCCGTAAAAAATAGTTCGTTCTCGGTTACAGCGCCATCTAGGGCACCAAAGAAGAACTGTAGGAAACTCCCATTTGGTATTATTATTAATGAGCAGTTTTCCAGTAGGTGCAATCAGATGGTACCAACAATGATCAAGAGATGGCGCTCCACTATCTTGAAAAGACGAAAAATTATAAAATCCTTTTTTTATTTTATAATAGAGCTATTAAGTAAAACCTCTTTAAAATAAACGACGAGAGTTTATTTAATTTACCTGTTAGCTTAGAATTTCTTTCTGTTGTTATTTTTTTTATATAAAAACATATTTTTGTATCACAGAAATTCTGATTTCTTTTCTACAACTACACAACCTGGCCTTAAACTTGATAAATAATCATGTTTTTTATTATCCCACTTTTTGCACACAATGATTACCAAAATTGTCGACTGCGCCATCTAGTGAAATATATAAACCTCTTGGAAAAATTAATAATATACCTAAGTTTGTGACACTGTGTGTGTGATCATTTAGCAAATTCGTGAATAAAATGTTGTAGGTTTTAGTAGAAGTTGTAAAACAATTCTATAATTGCGTCCTGGAATTAGTTTATATCCATACCTACTAATATTATAAAGTCGGTTTGTTTGTTTGTGGAGAAACTCAAAATCTTATTTTAAAAATTCTTTACTTACCTATAGAAAGCTACATTATCAGCGAGGTACATATGTATATCCAAGTATACAACAATCTATATATGTATGTATAAATATCATCATCTTGGCGTTAATGTCCCGGTTGAGCTCTTGAGCACGAGGGCCCGGGGTCCGCCTTGACCATGATCCGGGATTTGGTAGATCTGGTAATTATAGTGGAGGACTGCCATGTTAACAGGGGAACCAGACCAGATTGGATAATGGTTACAGTCGTCTGAATGTGCACGTTTCATCACGATGTTTCCCCTCACCTTAAGATGTATGTATGTATAAAAATGCTCGGACAAATTCACACAACGCCATCTAGCTCCAAAGTAAGCAAACCTTCTGTTATGGGTGTTAGATAACTGATAAACTATTATATTCTTTTTTTTTATAATTTTTTTGAGTAATACATACTAGTTATACTTGGTAGAATCTGTTACTAGTTTGAGGCTGGACTTGTTGTGTTTGACGGAGACATGGCTTAAAACTAGCTCAGACTGTCGTAGGTATGCGATACCTGGGTACACTTTGGTGCATAATGCGCGGGTCTAAATGTCGGTCGTCCAAGTGTACCTAAGTATGTACCTACTATGTACCTACGCGTAGATCTTTTAAACTACGCAACGGATTTTAATGCGGTTTTCAACAATAGATAGAGTGGTTTAAGAGGAAGGTTTATAAGCAAGAAAAAGGAGTAGGTAGGGGTAAAATAGGTTTAGGTAAGCGAATGAAGTCGCACCGCCGGGTCCACTAGTAAATATACTTAATAAGTAGGTACCTACCTACCCAAATGAAAATTGTTTTTTCATAACAACCTTTATTAGTGCGGTATAGTATCTATCTACTCATTAAGACCATTCCAAAGAGCCCAAACATTATGGAATTATCTGTTTGAGTTTGGCAGATCTTATTGCCACCTTCCATCATCTACAGACTGTAGATTAAACATCATCTAGGGGTATAGTACTCATTAAGACCATTCCCTAGAACCCAAGCACGATGGGGTTATCTTTTTGCGTTTAGTCCTCCCAATGGCTAACCTACTTTTTATATTATTTTTATAATGAGTGCACTCTCATAAATAAAATAGCCAGATATTTCAATGGTGCGTACCTACTCGCAGGGCTTCTTTGATAAAGGGCCCATAAAGCGGCCAATATGTCATTGTCTGTTTCCTTCCTACTTTCCTACCCCATCCTCTTTGACGATTAATATATATTAAATGACACATTTTAAGATAATAGGAGCGTCGGTGGCCGAGCGGTTGAGTATCCGAATCGTAAGCGAGATGTACCGGGTTCGATTCCCGCTGCGCCCATGTACCAATGACTCTTTTCTTTTGTTGTATTCTAACCGATGTTCTTACTTGTGAGGGAAAACATCGTGATGAAACCTGCACATTCAGACGACTGAATTTGTAACCATGATCCAATCTGGTCAGGGTCCTCTGGTCAGATCGAATGGTAGTCGCTTCACTGTAATTACCTGATCGCCAAATCCTGGTTTATGGTCAAGGCGGACCCTGGGCCCTCGTGCTCGAAAGCACAACCAGGACATTAACGCCAAGATGATTATTTTATTTTTATTACATATTTTAAGATAATACTAGGTTACGCCCGCTGTGGATGTGCGGAGTTACGCGACTCGATCGAGTACGTAACGAGTACAGCCTTGGCGTGTGGGATATCGCAGATAAGATCGAGGAGGCTCGTCTGCTGGTTTGGTCACGTTTTGCGTAAGCCTCAGGGATACGTGGGAGATAGGTGCCTGAAGCTGCCGTTATCAGGAAAGAGGTTCCGTGGGCAACCCAAGAAGCGATGGGTTCACATCGATGAGTCGAATGCGAGAGGCAACGACTTACGACGAGAGGATGCCGAAGACCGGGCTAAGTGGAGAACAATGAGTAGGAAAGCGGACCCTGGGCCGGGATAAACGCTAAGACGATGACGCCTTGCTTATGCCCGCGACTTCGTCCACGTGGAAATAGTTTTTAGGGCAGTTTATCTTTTTAGATGACCTCCCTAATGAGCTGACCCACACGCCGAAGACGCATTTCACACTACACACATAACTTTTTATTATAACCATATCTTTCATTACCTATTGAGCGTCGGTGGCCGGGCGGTTGAGTATCTGAATCGTAAGCGAGAGGTACCGGGTTCGAATCCCGCTGCGGCCATGTACCAATGATTCTTTTTTGAGTTATGTACATTAGTTGAATTCTAACCGATGCTCTAACGGTGAGGGAAAACATTGTCATGAAACCTGCAAATTCAGGCAACTGAATTTGTAACCATGATCCAATCTGGTAAGGTTCCCCTGGTAGCAGGTTCACGGAGGTCAGTGGGCAGTCGCTTCACTGTAATTACTCGATCGCCAAATCCTGGATCATGGTTAAGACGGACCCCGGGCCCTCGTGCTCGAGTGCGCAACCGGGACATTAATGTCCAGATGATGCATCATCATCATCATCTTTCATTATTTACTTATCTATTTTATATGCATAGCATATTTGTCCGTGCCTCACTCAGCAGGACTCACGGCAAACCAGCGCTTCGGTTTACGCTGGAGCAAAAAGCTGAGTGAGAGGGTTTCTCACACTAAATACCTACACCAAAACACACCCGTATGCAACGGCATTGTACCTGCCTACCTATGTATAGAATGTAACCTTGTTTTTGTTTCTTCGTTTGTTAATGTAAGTACTTACCGATTATGAGTTGTTCTTGTCGTTTTAATGTTATTTTATTTCTGCGATATATTTTCTTTGTGAATATATTTCTCGATATATTTCTATAATGTATGAAAGCTAGTACTACGAAGAGGTCAAGCTGTATCTGTGGCTCTACCCACATTAAACAAATCAAAATAAAAAAAAAACAAAATAACAAATCAAAGTGAATTGTATTGCTCACACAATAAGGTCCATTTTTGTATCACTTATATTATGACACACGTCGCTCTGCTTTTCAAAAGCCGTGATAAGAAAATTGACCTTATTTGAGATTTGCTCTCACGCTTTTTGCTACTGAATTTAGTCAAATATAATAAGCACATGGCAGTGTGGCATTTGTGTTTATGCAGCCGGCCCTCAGACAGGAGTGGTCCTGGATGTGTCTCCACGGACCGCAATGTGCGTTCGAAATGTCGATGTTCAAATGTGTCCTGCAGTTCACACTATGACGCGCAGTTAACTGCGTTCTTCATCGACCCGCGAGCCAAGTGATCCACCGTCCAGGGTAATCGTTTGGTTGTGTATTGTGTGTTTTTGATATATTGACAGAGAGTTTATGGTGTATTGAATTAGAATCGTATAAGACACGCACGCGTGTCGTCACACAAGACTAAACCGCAAAATATTTCATATTTTTCACGTACGCTCGCTCCCGTGTGACTCGTGGCGCGGATTTTCACCAGTCTAAATCGAAGAGCGATGCGACGCCGAAAAAAAACACCACCAGCAGCGGCAGCAGCAGCAGCAGCAGCAGCAGCAGCAGCAGCGCGACGGGTGGCGTATTTTCGGAACTTTTTAGTGATCGTTCACTATGGATTCATGTGTGCGTGTGTACCACCATACGAATACGAGTATTCGTTGCGATATACGTTAATGATCCTTCCGCAGGTTCCCCTACGGAAACCTTGTTACGACTTTTACTTCCTCTAAATGATCAAGTTTGGTCAACTTCCCAGCAACGCCGACGGCCGTGAAGCCACCGCGTGTCGGTCCGAAGACCTCACTAAATCATTCAATCGGTAGTAGCGACGGGCGGTGTGTACAAAGGGCAGGGACGTAATCAACGCGAGCTTATGACTCGCGCTTACTAGGAATTCCTCGTTTATGGGGGATAATTGCAAACCCCAATCCCCAGCACGAAGGAGTTTCAGCGGGTTGCCCGGGCCTCTAGGCCAGGGAGAACATGCTGATTCCTTCAGTGTAGCGCGCGTGCGGCCCAGGACATCTAAGGGCATCACAGACCTGTTATTGCTCAATCTCGTGCGGCTCGAAGCCGCCGGTCCCTCTAAGAAGAATTTTAATACGTCGCCAGTGAGATGCGCGGCAGAACCACGCAAACCTAAATGACGACGCCTATTTAGCAGGCTAGAGTCTCGTTCGTTACCGGAATTAACCAGACAAATCGCTCCACCAACTAAGAACGGCCATGCACCACCACCCACCGAATCAAGAAAGAGCTGTTAATCTGTCAATCCTTCCGGTGTCCGGGCCTGGTGAGATTTCCCGTGTTGAGTCAAATTAAGCCGCAGGCTCCACTCCTGGTGGTGCCCTTCCGTCAATTCCTTTAAGTTTCAGCTTTGCAACCATACTCCCCCCGGAGTCCAAAATCTTTGGTTTCCCGGAAGCTGCCCGCCGAGCCATTGTAGTAACGTCGGCGGATCGCTAGATGACATATTTACGGTTAGAACTAGGGCGGTATCTAATCGCCTTCGAACCTCTAACTTTCGTTCTTGATTGATGAAAACACCTTTGGCAAATGCTTTCGCTGATGTTCGTCTTGCGACGATCCAAGAATTTCACCTCTAACGTCGCAATACGAATGCCCCCAGTTATCCCTATTAATCATTACCTCGGAGTTCTGAAAACCAACAAAATAGAACCGAGATCATATTCTATTATTCCATGCACGAAATATTCAAGCAGCATTTTGAGCCCGCTTTGAGCACTCTAATTTGTTCAAAGTAAAATTGTCGGCCCATCTCGACACTCACTGAAGAGCACCGCGATAGGATTTTGATATTGAACCGGCGTTTTACCGTCGGCTCACCGACGATATGCTCCGCAGACGTGTCAGTATCACCGCGGATGCGGTGCACCGACAGCGCGGCGCACAAATGCAACTACGAGCTTTTTAACCGCAACAATTTTAGTATACGCTATTGGAGCTGGAATTACCGCGGCTGCTGGCACCAGACTTGCCCTCCAATTGTTCCTCGTTAAAATATTTAAAGTGTACTCATTCCGATTACGAGGCCTCTTAAGAGTCCCGTATCGTTATTTTTCGTCACTACCTCCCCGTGCCGGGAGTGGGTAATTTGCGCGCCTGCTGCCTTCCTTGGATGTGGTAGCCGTTTCTCAGGCTCCCTCTCCGGAATCGAACCCTGATTCCCCGTTACCCGTGACAACCATGGTAGTCGCAGAAACTACCATCGAAAGTTGATAAGGCAGACATTTGAAAGATGCGTCGCCGGTGCTGGACCATGCGATCGGCAAAAGTTATCCAGATTCATCAAAATTAACGACTTCGGACGCAAGGCCCTCCGTCGATTGGTTTTGATCTAATAAAAGCACTCATCCCATCACTGGTCAGAGTTCTGATTGCATGTATTAGCTCTAGAATTACCACAGTTATCCAAGTAACTGAGTAAGATCTAAGGAACCAAAACTGATATATTGAGCCATTCGCGGTATCGCCTTAATACGGCTTGCACTGAGACATGCATGGCTTAATCTTTGAGACAAGCATATAACTACTGGCAGGATCAACCAGGGAGCTATCGATATACGGGCGTTAGCCCACAATCGCACATAACCATCGCCCTCGGCATCGTGACACCTCGGACGCGGCGTGACTCCTCGACGACTGACTCTCCTAGACTCGTTGTTTTGAGTGAGAGAGCAGACATTACAATATCAGACTTCTTCGTTGACGTATCGATGCGCAAACTTTCTACGGCTTGCGCAGCGACAACGTAGAGTGGCGTCAAGAACACCAAGTTAGTGTACTTTGACAAGCGACAATTTTCACGATTATAGATAATCATTTAACAGATGCGTTAAATAATAAATCGACGATTGCCGCCCGGTGTTGGAGAGACCGTCATACGTAACGGGCATTATAGACGAAACAGTAACGCGTTTAACGTCCAAGCGTGGTTCGCCTAGCGTGGTTTCACAAAGTGCTTTTCCAAACACTCTGCGCGCTTATGCATTTCGAACGACCGTTTCAATTTAACCATGTTCGTAAACCCCGCAAGATACCCATTGAAGGGACTCCGCGCGCATACATACACAATCGTTAAATCGGTCGACACAACATAAAAACAGTCGCACAGAGACACCTAGCGGCAGACGTGGGGACACACGTCTAACGCGCAGCGCTCAATGCACACAAACACCTGTCCGAGTCGGACAAGCAAAATTACAAGCTGCGTCGGTTAGTGACAAAAACACGACGCGGCGCCGAACGATAGCGCTGAGCGCGCATAGCGCGTCGCGCGCTGCGCGTGCGCACGCTAACGTACAATTTATACGCTCAATACGAAAGAAAAAAAAAAAAAAAAAATTTTCATTTCGCACTTTTTTCATTTCGAGCGCATCTCAAGGGTTAAACGATAGTATTATTTTTGTAAACAAACAAATAAGTGTTATTACATTACATACAGTCTGTAATTAAAATTTGTATATAATTTTTAGCGCAGTTGACGGGTTCATTAAACATTTGTGTCATTTTTATGCATACACACGCATATACAGTGTTATTGTCATATAAATTAATGTAATTAAAATATGTATACAGTTATACAGCCTGTATCAGAAATATTATATTCTATACTTTTTTCACTTTGCATACTTACATACAGTCTGTAATTAAAATTTGTATATAATTTTTAGCGCAGTTAACGGGTTCATTAAACATTTGTGTCATTTTTATACATACACACGCATACAGTGTTAATGTTATACATATAACTTAATGTAATTAAAATATGTATATACAGTTATACAGCCTGTATCAGAAATATTATATTGTATACTTTTTTCACTTTGAGTGCGTCCAAAGGGTTAAAAATTAGTGTCATAGTTATGCATGAATTTGTAAATTTTTACTAGTTTTCTATTGCTCTAATTTTGAGTGCGGTTAATGGGGTTAAACATTTGTGTTATTTTTATACATACACACACAGTGTTATTGTTGTATAAATTAATGTAATTAAAATATGTATACAGTCTGTAATTGAAACTCGTACATAATTTTTAGCTAAATTTTTATAAAGTTATTTACTTTTTTCACTTTGAGCGCATCTAAAGCGTTAAGAGTAAGTGTTATTGTTACACATATATACATATAATGTACATACCTACAGTCTGTAATTAAAACATGTATAAATTTTTTTTACCGCGGTTATGAAAATACATAATTAAAAAGCCAATAATAGATCCACACTTATATTAATTATAATTATTAACTCAGTAAATTTTAGAAATTGTACTTTTTACACATTGTCAACTGTTCATTTAATACATTTTGTAATTATTTTTACGCTTTGTACTTTTCATACTTTATACTTGTTACACACTGTACTTTTTGCACTTTGTACATTTTATACTTTCTACTTCTTACACCCTGTAATTTTTACATCGTGTATTTATATTTTATAAATTGTAAATTTCACACTTTGTACTTTTTACACACGTCATACATTTTACGCTGTGCACTTTTTATACATTTCACTTGTACACACTTTACATAAATTGTTAATTTTACACTTTGTCCTTTTTACGGTTCGTACTCTTTACAATCTGTACCTGTACCTGCACCTGTACCCGTGTACCTGTACCTGTACCTGTGTACCTGGACCCGTGTACCTGCACCCGTACCCGTGTGTCCTGCACCTGCGCCTGTACCTGCACAATTTTTACAAATTGTTCATTTTATATGTACTTTGTCCTTTTTACGGCATGTACTCTTTACAATCTCTACCTGTACCTGTACCTGTACCCGTGTACCTGAACCATTTTTACAAATTTTACATACGTCATACATTTTGTTCTTTTTACATACACATTTAACACATTAGACATTTTACGTTCTGTACCCCACTCTCCTCACCTCTCTCCTCCCCGTTACCCTGCTTACGTTAGGTTAGGGTATGTTATGTTATGTTAGGTAAGGGTATGTTAGGTTAGGTTAGGTTAGGTTATTTGCAGGCTTTTGTAATTATTTATTATTATTGTTATATGAGTTAATGTAATTAAAAATTGTATAGGTACATTTATACAGCCTGTATCAGAAATATTATATTTAAATCACACACAGAGACACTTACTTTGCACTTTTGACATTTTGCATTTTGTGCACTCTGTATATAGTCTGCACGTAGTATGCACTATGTATACAGGGTGTTTCATAATATATGTATAAAGCCGTGAACTGGGTGGAGTGCTACACGTATTAAAACGATAGGTACAATCATTTTTTTCTTGCGTGGAATAGTTAGCGAGAAAATGACTATCGAACTTTTTCTTTTTCAATGTCGATAATGACATTTTAAAAACGAAAGACCGCATCTCTAGAAATCAGTTGTAATAGGTTAATCAACCGCCGACAAACGCCCCGCCGCCACGGGCCGAGGCGAGTCGGCCTGTGGCGGTGCCTTTGATCTACGGCGCGGCTTCCATTGACGAAATTTACCTACTTTCGTGTCGTGTTCGTTCATTCGATTTAGTTGTTTACTTGAAACAGAGCTGCGCTTCAACGTAGTCGATATGATTATTTTTCTTTAAAAACGAAGATTTTTTAATGAAAATTAAAATTCAATGTCCGGATAATTTGAAGTCGCTAGTGTACTCTTTGCAAGCTATACTTCAACACCCTTTCGGCTTTATACATGTATTACGTAACACCCGTAAACTGTACATTTAATACATTTTGTGTTTTTGTTACCACCCACCCGAACCCACCCTAACCGAACTCTGTTGTTGGACGTAACATGAATTCTTTGTATGGGGGATACCATTTTTTATATTTTATTCTTCATGTTCTCCTCGAACGGGATCCTACGGTGTCAGACACGAGGCGATCTGTGGAAATATATCTGCTTTATGAGCAAAAATATCCCGACCTGACCTGACCCAACCTAAATAAAGTCGCTTTTTCTATCATAACTTTCTTTTATTGTATGGGGAGTCCGAATTTTTATTTTATATCCTTAATGTACCCGTCGATCCGGATCCAACGATGCCGGACACGGGACGGTATGTATTTTTATGATGCAATATATAAAAATAAATGACAAAAAATCATAGTTTTTCGATGATAACTTTATTTTTTTGTATGGAGAGGTTCAACTTTTTATTTTATATCCTTAATGTGCTCGCCGAGACGGATCCAACGACGTAAGTCGCAAGTGGCGCTAGGACGCAAAAAAATGTCAAAATTAATTATTGATTACGATAATAGAGAGTTGCATAAAAATATTGTTTATACAGTGCATACATTCGTCAGTTTTGCCTCTTCAACCATATATTATAATATTGCATCAAAAGGCAGATAGAATAGAGACAAAGGATCAGCCGTTACGAAGAAATTGAAAATTTTGCTTATACCAAAAATACATGTTCGTTCACTACAAAAATATGATATGGATAATAATAATAATTTAGTCGTTTCTAATAGATAGGTATATACATATATGTAGGGATGTATGAGATGGTGTTCGTGGATTGAACATTTTAAACGTTGCGCGGTGAAGCATGTCTAGTGAGAGACTTTGCGTGAAGCAGATGATAATAATAATAATTGAATGGATAGTAATAATAATTTAGTCGTTTCTAATAGATAGGTAGATAGAGAGGTATATACATTATGTAGGGATGTGTGAGATGGTGTTCGTGGATTGAACATTTTAAACGTTGCGCGGTGAAGCATGTCTAGTCAGAGAGACTTTGCGTGAATCAGATAATAATAATAATAATTTTGTCGTTTCTAATAGATAGGTATATACATTTATGTAGGGATGTATGAGATGGTGTTCGTGGATTGAACATTGGAAACGTTGCGGTGAAGCATGTCTAGTCAGAGACTGCGTGAAGCAGACCGTCAAATTGAATGGATAATAATAATTGAGTGAATAATAATAATTTTGTCGTTTCTAATAGATAGGTAGATAGGTATATATGTAGGGATGTACGAGACGGTGTTCGTGGATTGAACATTTTAAACGTTGCGCGGCGAAGCATGTCTAGTCAGAGACTTTGCGTGAAGCAGATGATAATAATAATAATAATTGAATGGATAATAATAATAATAATTTAGTCGTTTCTAATAGATAGGTAGATAGAGAGGTATATACATTATGTAGGGATGTGTGAGATGGTGTTCGTGGATTGAACAATTTAAACGTCGCGGTGAAGCATGTCTAGCCAGAGACTTTGCGTGAAGCAGACCGTCAAATTGAATGGTGTTCGTGTATTGTGAATTTTTAAAAACTCATCTCCTGTAAGCACTACTACAGTACAGTACAGTTTTGTAGAGAGCCTCTTTATATATATTTTATTTATATTATAAGAAGAGACTCCACACACATTTGCGGTCATCGTCCACGGACGAATCACCTGGCGTAGGGCTGAGTCTCAACAGATCGCAGCACGACGCTGCTCTACCGAGCACAACACGTAGTCCCCACGTAGAGGATACGGAGCGCGCGAAATCGAACTCCCCAGGAAGATGCCGAGATCCTCGACATCTTGCCGAAGCAGTTTGCCGCTCGTTCCCCAATCGATAAAGCGTGCGGCGAGAAAGATCGCGCCTCGTCGATCACGACACCCAGTACTTTGGCCTGCTTGACAGCCGGAATGGTAACACCGTTCATCCTGATGATGGGAGCGCGCTTGAACTTGCCTTTGACTGTCATCGTTTGTGACTTGGCCGTAGAGAAAGAAAGCCGATTTCGAACACCCCAATCCGAGACCGCGTCCAACAGAGTGTTGGACATTTGTTCGAGCGCGGCTCGCGACGATGCCACCACTACCGCCGTCACGTCATCCGCATATGCCTTCATGAATACTCCTTGGGGCGCCGGGAGTCTTAGGACGTCGTCGAGTAGTAGGTTCCATAAGGTAGGCCCGAGTACGGATCCCTGGGGGCATCCCATAGTGGATGCTTTCCACAAGACCTGGCTGCCTACGCAGAGACCAACGCGTCTGTTGCTAAAGTAGCTTACTAGTATTCGATAGATATTAGGCTTACACCCAAACTGTTTGGCTTTCACCAAGATCATAGGCCACCAGGCGTTGTCGAACGCACCCGAGATGTCCAGGAATATAAGCTGTACATACTTCTCGTCGGTATTTGAAACATGTGATAGAACATCGTTCAATGCTGTTACTGTAGATCGACCGCGAGTGAAGCCATGCTGGGAGTCGGAAATGCCACGGTGCAGGTAAGGAGCGCATGCAAGGATAAAACGTTCCAAAATCTTACCCATGATGGGCAGCAGCGTGATCGGCCGATAAGCCTTCGGGTCCGAGAGGGGTTTGCCGTTTCCCTTTGGCAGCACCACGAGAACACCAGTCTTCCAAATATCTGGAAAAACACCTTCACTAACACATTTACAGAACATCGCGTACATTTCGTTAGAAGAAACCTTCCACGCATAGTTAATTATCTTAGCGGAGATGCCATCTATTCCCGAGGCAGTATTCGGTAAAGTCCTGATAATGTTCTCGAGGTCCCTACGACTAGCCGGTTCACCATCTTCGCCCGAGGGGCAGCACGAGGCCGCGTAACGCACCTGTCTATGGTAGACAGAGTCAGCTGCGGGGTCATCGTCCGGGCACAACGCGTTCAAGAGTGAAGACATGGATTCCCCGGTCTGTGCTGTGTAGCCTTCCGCCAACTTTAATCCGTACATAACGTTGCGTGGGGGACGAACTCTACCGCTAGCGGCTCGGTACGCCATTCCCCACGGATCCTGGTTTCCGGTTTCAGCGGTAGCGCGAAAGAAGTCAGTCTCTGCCTTCTGCATTTCCTTCTTGTAGGCTATTCTAGCCACGCGTAGGTCCTCGCGCAGTGTCTCTTCGTCAGACGCGCCACGTTTCCGTGAAAGTTGCCACGATCTCCTGGTTCGATAGACTCGTCGGCGTAGGCGTTCTAGCTCCGGGTTCCACCATTCGTAGCCACTGTCATCCTTATCCTTACGTAATCCGAGGCATTTGCCTGCCGTGTCGGAGAGAATGTCAACGTATTGCTTGCACAGCTCGTTCGCGGGCTGTCGGAGATTCAGATTACCCATGCGCGCCTGTAGAGTCGCACAAAAATAATCCCAGTTCACTCCACGTGTTCGAAACTTCAAGTCCGGATATTCTCGCTGGGAGCTGTCGTCCGCTACAATGCATCTATCCAGAAGTAGCTCAAACGTGATAAGTTGGTGGTCACTTACACTAACGCTATCATGCACCTTCCACTCCTGAGTTGCGACGCTACGAGACGAGAGGGTAAGATCGACGTTGGACGAACCGTTCGGGCCACTGAAGGTTGGAGGCTCGCCGTCTTGATTGTGAATCGATAGGTTCCTGCTCAGTATAAAACCTTCCATTTGGCTTTTACGGTACTCCGTGTCCGGCCCTCTGCCTGTGTACTGTCGGCTTTCGCAAAACCAGAGCGGAGAATGAGCATTGCTGTCCACGCCGATTAGAACGGGTTTTCCTGCCAACTGATCCAACACGAAATTAAGATGCTCGATATGACGTGCAATGTCGTGACTGTACTGAAAGTACGCTGAGATAACATGTAGAGAGTGACCGGGCGATACTACATGGGTGACAAGACAATGCTCATTGCTCAAATGCGATAGTACCGTGACAGCTAAGTCCCTATTGACCACCAACATCCCCGCTTTAGGCGAATCGCCGCACTGTAAAATCGCAGTGTTAGTGACCGAGCTGTATTGTTCTTGTACAAGTACAAGGTCTAGCTTCAGGTCTCGCGCTATAACACTCAGTTCAACAGTCGCGTCCGCCGATCCCTGGAGATTCAACTGACCGACCAATAGTTTGCGGGGTAGTCTATCCATACTGCGTCATATTAGCTGCCTGCTGTTCGGCGTGCATACGCGCAGGGCAATTCAAGGCAGCTGTCTGATGCGAAAGCGCATCCCTCCGCTTGAACCTCTTGCACGTCGCGCAGCAGGTGATCGCCGCGGTACACTCGGCCTTCTTGTGGCCCTCCTCGCCGCACGCTCCGCAGACCATCGATGTAGCCCGGCAGAACTTTTCCGGGTGACCATATTGCTGGCACTTGGTGCAGCACGTCACTCGCACATAGTCGCACACCTCAGCCTCATCCCAACCGATGTAGACTCTGCCGAGCTCCACCAACTTCTTTCGCAGCTCGGAAGTGCACTCCAGCACCACCGTGACACGTTGTCCGCCCCGACCGTTCTTCTTGAACGCATACTTGCAGGCCGCCTTGAACTTTTCCTCAGGCCACTCCTTATCCTCCGCCAGGCTTATCGAATATAAATCCGATAGCACCGTCGCAGGGGCAGGGTCCGACCGCAGGTTCCGCAGGGCCACCAAAGGTCGTCTCCCTTTGGCTTCAGACACCTTAAGTGTTGGTGGCGCCAGGGAAACCAGCTTTCTAGCTGCCTCGACACTAGCGGTCTGCACCGCAATTCCGGAGTTTCCAATCCGCCTTATATGCTGCACCTGGATGCCGGCCTTGCCAGGGTTGACTGCCTTCTGCAGTTCCGCCTTGGTTTCCTCCGACGTCTTGATCGTGTCGGCGGCCGGGTAAATTAAGACCGACTGGGTAGGCGCACATCGAAGTACCACCTCGGCCTGGCCCGGTGGTCGACGTAATACGCCCGCGTAGCTCCTCGTTTGTATATTCGGCAGTACGTCCGCGCTCGGTACTTGGGCCGCCCTAGGCATACTTGCCGCCTTCAGCTCCGCCTGAGCGCACTTCAAACGTAGCTTGGTGTTGCAATGTTCCGCGTCTGCCAATTGCAATTCGAGTGCAGCTACAACGGCAAGCACAAATTGGCTGCTTTCGTGCACCGCATCTCTCTCCGCACTGTTCAGCTTGTACTTGCTGGGGCCGGCCATTGTGTTCGTCACGTCCATAATGTCTTTCAGGCGACCCTGGACCTCTTCCAGTAACTCCGCCTTGGACATAGCAGCCAACCCAGTCGGTTTGGCCAGCGTAACCGGCTCCTCCTCCTCCTCCTCCGGAGCGGTCGGGGCAGACGACGCCAGCACCTCCTCAACGTTCGACAGTCCGACGGGGGCTTGACCTTGGGCCCTAGTAATACGCCGCATAGTCCGCCTCTCATTCTCCTCCTCCGGGGACGAACGCAGTCTCTTTGACGGCGCCATGGCCGCTACCTCGACCTCCATGGCCCCCCCGTCGTCGCCCATTCCTAGGTCCGCCTTCTCGCGCGCCACAGCATCTTCCTGCTCCTGCAGAAGCGCGCGCTGGTCCTTCAAAAGCGCTTCCCTCTGTAAGAGGGCAAGCGCTGCCGGCGAAGCAGGTTTGGCTGCCTTGCTGTACCCGGAGGGCGGGGTTCTCTGGAGCGACATCCTGGGCCCAAATTTACCGTCCCCCCCCCCGTCGGACTCCGACATGTGTCACAAACACACCACAAAAGACAAATAAGACAGCACAAAGTAAAATAAAAAGAAAATAAAAAATAGCCCGTTACGCGCAACAATTGACCGGTCACTCTGCGCTGACGCGCGTGGGTCGTCGATAAACCGTTTACAATATGACACGGTGCGATCAGTTGTCCGCTTAACTGAGACTTACGCTAACTCAAAAAGTTAAAGAAAGGATTCCAAAAACCAAGAGTGTATACTCCAGGTCAATGAAATCCCTCCCGCAAAATAAATTCTGAAACTTCCTGAATTTCAGGAAATTTTCAAAGTTTCAAGAAAAGCGATCCGGGCGAACCGCCAATGTCACAAAGTGACACTGACAGGTGCGCAGACCACCGAAAAGTAAATCAACCAATCTTTACCGGTGTTGCCAGCCGGTAAAAAATAAAATATAAAACTTTGAAAAATTCCGAAAAATTTAAATACGCCCGCCACTTAGCGAGGCAAAAAATATAAAACAAAAAAAAAAAAAAAAAGTCAAACAGTCACCTGTCAATGTCAACGCCCGCGTGACACTGACAACGCCAAGTTGACAGCTGTCTGGGAGACAGCTGCCAAAACGACACTGACACCGACAGCAGACGTCAAATCCAAAGACAGGGATAGCGCGAAAATAGGGACAGAACACAGGTGGGCGTTACCTCTTATGGGATTTCTCCAAGAGGAAACGAGAGCCACCGATAAAAGTAAATGTAAAAAACTTACGTAGGTCACGGTACCGGCTTAATGGCCGACAAGTTATATGGGCACTCACCCAAGCTGGAACGAGATTTTGAAAGCACACAAAATTCTCTAAATTTGGTAGGATAATACCAATTTTAAATACAATTTTAAAACTCAAAAACAGCTTCGCACACGTCCGCTCGCGACGGAGGTCGAAACCGAAGTCCAGAAGTAGATAGGGACAATAACCCTCCTCCACCCAGGATCCTTTCGACCTCTCGGTCATACGGACCGCGTCAGACCTAATCAGGGGTGATGCGCGCGCTTACTTGCCGGTGGCTCATTTGGGCGCGCGCATGTCTTGACACCCACAAATCCTGTTTGTCCCTAGCACTCTCCCTTAACGGGCTGACGCCACTGCACAACTTTCTGCCCCGTCGGCCAGCTCCCCTCCTTCTTCTCTGTATCCACCTTCTCTCTCTCCTGCTGCTCCTACTCTTCCTCCATTCTCCTCTCGCGATGCCATGCACACGCGAATTCCCGCAGCCGCGCAAAGTTCGCCTCCGACGACACAAGGTCCGCGAAGTAGATTGGGCCCGCTTCCTTCCGCTCTAACCCGGCAAGCATGATGCTGCGCTCCTGCTCGTACATCTCGCACTCCCACAGAATGTGGTCCCTAGTCTCCAGCTCCCCGCATGAGCACTCCGCTGAGTCACTCAAGCCAAGCGCCCACAATCGCGCTCTGAACGCGCCGTGACCCGTCAACATCTGGGAAACAACATAATCGGGCTCTACCCACGTGGCCCCCAGTCTACCGCGTACGCACGGGAAAAAGCGCTTGAGATCCGCGCCCTTCTCCTCGGCATCCCAGCGCTCCTGCCAGGCGTCCAGCGCCTCCTCGTAGGCGACTTTCTTTAGTGCGGTTATTTCCCTCCCCGCCAGCCCGTCACGACTCGCTTCCACTTTTCCCGTCCTCCCCACCTCCAGGTCCGCGGGCAGTACACCCCCAAGCACCGCCAGAGCGGCGGTACTTGTGGTACGGTACGCCTTCGTTAGAAGGATCAGTGCCGGGCGCTGAGTTCTGAGCAGACGACTCTTCACCACGTAAAACCCAACTCTACCGCACCATACTGAGGCAGCGTACGTCACCGTAGCGACGTACGTGCCAAAGTACAGTATCCTAAGCGCCCTGTATCTAATACCCCACGACGACGTCGAAACCCTTGCCACCTTCCCGAAGCATCTTGCCGCCCTATCCCCCATATCCTGCGCGTGGGCCGCGAACGAGTGCGTCTCGTCCAACGTCACCCCCAAAACCTTGACGGACGTGACACTCCTGATTGATTCCCCTCCTAGGCGTAGCACAGGAGGACGTTTGAACTTCCCTTTGAGGGTGATCGTCGCGCTCTTCGCCGGAGCGAAGGCCAACTTATTCCTGAGGCCCCACTCTGTTACCAAGCGCAGGGCCTCAGCCCCATGCCGCTCTATTTCCGCCCTGGAGTTCGCCTCAATCAATAGTGTCACGTCGTCAGCGTAGGCCACGGCGCGCACACCCTCCGGCCACGGAAGGCGCAACAGGTCGTCCATCAATATGTTCCACAATGTAGGCCCCAAGACCGAGCCCTGGGGGCACCCCATTGTGGAAGTTTTCCAAGCGCACTGACCCCCCGCCCACATTCCTACGCGCCTATCACAAAAATAAGAACCGAACATGCGATACATATTCGGTGGGCAGCCACCCTGCTTCAGCTTGAGCAGCACCATGGGCCACCATGCGTTGTCGAAAGCCCCGGAGATGTCCAGCATGATGGCCTGGACGTACTTGCAACAAGACGCCCGTGCTGTCTCAAGTATGGCGTTAAGCGCCGTTACCGTTGATCTTCCCCTAACGAATCCATGCTGGCCGTCGGATATGCGAGAGTAGAGACCCGGCGTACACTCGCACATCACCCTTTCAAGCACCTTCCCGAGGACGGGAAGGAGGGTCACGGGTCTATAGGCTTTGGGGTCTGACAAAGCCTTCCCATTCCCCTTCGGAAGGACTACCAACCTACCTAATTTCCAGATACTTGGAAAGACTCCTTCTCGCACGCACTTCGCCATAAGCTCAGTGATCTCAGCGGCGGAGACTCTCCAAGCCGCCTTGACAATGCGCGCGGTGATCCCGTCTACCCCTGGGGCCTTATTTGGTAGGTCCTTCACGATACGTCCTATCATTAATCCGTTCAGCGGTTCAGAGTCCCGGCCAGATGGTAGGCAAGATGCTGCTACCCTAACCTCCCTGTGATATTCAGAGTCCGTCGCTGGTGCGTCATCCGGACACATCACCTTCAATACATTGCCCAACGCCGAATCGGCATTCCCGGCGAAACCGTCTGTTAGCCTCAGTCCGTTTACGACGTTTGCGGGTGGGCGCACGCGACCGCTAGCAGCCCTATACGCCAACCCCCAAGGATCGTCGTTCCCACTGTTGGCCAATTGCCGGAAGTGGTCAGATTCAGCTTCCCGCATGGCCCTTCGGTACTTGGCGCGTTCAACATGGAAGCGAGCCTTGCACGCTTCCTCCACTGTCCCTCCTGCACGCCTACACTCTTGCCACGCTCTCCTAGCCCGATTATGCTGCCTCCTCAGTGCGTCCAGCTCCCCGGTCCACCACTCGTAACCGGTTTGCGGTCGATCCCGCTTAACTCCCAGGCACTCCGCGGCTGTACGAGTCAGGGCTGCGGTAAAGTCGGCACATGCCTGCTCTGCAGGTTTTTGAAGGTTTAACCTCCCCACACGCGCTTGTAGCGTGCCCTGGAATCGATCCCAATCCACTCCCCGGTCCCTGAAACGCTTCAGCTCTTCGCCTGGCTCTGCGTGGCGGCTTCGCGGGGCTGGGCACCCACTCCCCTCGACATCGAACACGATCAGCTGGTGGTCGCTCGTGCTAACTCCCTCCCGAACCCTCCAATTATTGACACGGACCCCTCGCGAGGCCAGTGTCACGTCAATGTTCGACTCCCCATTCACAGTCTTGAATGTTGGCGGTTGGTCTGCCTCATTACAAATCCGCAATCCCCTGGCCGCCACGAATCCCTCCATAGCGGCCCGCCGCGCGTCGGTCTCTGCGCCTCGGCCGGTGTACTGCCGCTCCCTGCTGTGCCACCATGGGGAGTGGGTATTACTGTCTATGCAGTACAGGATCGGCTCTCCCTTTAAATGGTCCGCTACCTTGTCTAGGTGCGCCAAATGGGCCTCGATCCTGTCTGAGTACTGGAAGTAGGCAGAGACGACGTACAGTTGAGTTTTCCCCCCCGCGGCGATGATTTGCGCGACTTCGCAATGTGAAGTACACAGGTTACCGAGCACTACTATCGTTAGATTCGAGTTGTTCATAAATATTCCAGCTTTTGCACCAGTCATGGCTTCCAAAATGCTCGGCAACCCGTGGTCCCCGTACTGTTCTTGGACTAGCACTATGTCTAGTCCGAGTTCCCTCGCAATTGAGGGCAACTCCTTCGTCGCCGCCTCTGCCCCCGCCAAATTCAGCTGGCCGACCGTTATTCCCCCCCTGGGCCTACGATCCATAATTCGTTCTGGAAATGAGCGCACTCCGAGCCTGCTGTCGCGCCGGGCACTCCATAGCCGCCGTTCTGTGGCCCTCGTGCGGTTTCCTAAACTGCCGGCACGTAGCACAGCCCGTCGCTGGCCTGGTACAACCTTTCGTGGTGTGGCCTTCCTCGCCGCATCCTCCGCAGACCGCAGCCTTTGCCCGGCAGTATTTTTCCGCATGGCCATACATTTGACAGCGCCTGCAGCAGGTCACCTCCACGAAATCTTCAACCAGGACCGAGTCCCACCCCAGGTACGCGCGCCCCTTCTCTACCAACATCTTCCTCAACCTGGGGCTGCACTCCAGCACCACCGTCACCCGCGCCATCCCCACTCGCGACTTCTTAAATGCCATCTTGGCTTCCTTATTAAAATCCTCCCGCGACATCAGCTCCCTGACGTTTTGGTCATAGAGGTCCTCCATGACCCGAGCCACCCCCGCATCCTCCATGTTACGGAGCGCCACTAGGGGCCGCCTCTGTGTGGACTCCTTGACCACCAGAGTGGGGGGTAAGGCCGCCCTCAGGCGGTCCATGCCTTCCCGGCTTGTGGCCTCAATGACCACCCCCGCGTTCCCAATCCTCCTGAGTCTATGTACTTTGCAGTCCACCTCAACGGGGTTTACCGCCTTTTTTAGGGCCTCTTTAACCTCCTCTGAGGTTTTTAGGGAGCCCCCCTCAGCTGGATACACCGCCACCGCCGGACCGCTGGGTGCCGGGAGAGGCATTGCCGCCGTCCTAGCGCCCAGGCGCAGCGCGCCAGCGTAAGACACCGGGGTGCCCGCTATCGCCGACGTCGCACCACCCGTAGTTGCCGTTGCTCTCGCTGCCGCTGCTGCCGCCGCATTAGCGCCACTAACCGCCGCCGCCAGCTTCCCCTCCAGCTCCGCAATTCTTAGCAGCATAATGCTTGATGCTGCAGTCAGCCGCTGCACGCACGTGCCAACCGTAGCAATTTCTGCTTTATTCAGCTTGGACTGATTGGACGTGATTGCGCCCATAATGTCCTCCCCAACCTGCACTATGACGCCGCAAAGTTCCTCCTTCGTGGCCCCCAAGAGGCCCGCCGTTGATGTGTTAGCGGGCGTCGCGGGCTTCTCCGCCGTGGGCTCCCTCGTTAGCAGACCGCCAACGGGGGGCACGGCCTCACTCGCCCGCACGCCGCGCTTGCCGGCAACGCGTCTCCTGACCGCCTCCTGAATTTCTTCAGGAGACGACAAGCCTCGCTTGCCGGACTGGCTCCCACTTCCCTGCGGAGTTCCGTCAGTAGCGCCCGGCCCCACGTCCATCGGTTCCGCCGATGTCGAAGACGCCGTCACCGTAGTCGTCGCCACACCTGCCGTCACCGTTGTCGTCGCCACACCTGCCAGCTCCGCATTTGGGGTGCTGAACCCCCTCGGTGGTGTCCGTAACATCGACTTCCTTGGCTGGAAGCCCTCCTCTTCCGCGATCTCTACCAGAGCGGCAAGTTCGTCCTGCCGTTTCTGCAGCTCCTCTTCAAAGAGCGCGGCGCTCGGAGCCGGCTCCATGCACACGATATGGTTCGCGCGAGGTGTTCGTGTATTGGCCGTGTGCCGGCAAAACGGCCGCCCGCCCCACACGCACACACGCTAACACCCAACCCACACAAACAAACACACCTAATCTAACGAATACCTAAAAGCCTAACCTAATCTACTATATGTACTGTCTATCTATTCCTAACCTATGCTATACTAACTACCCTAGATCCTACAGCTAAAATCGTTCTTTCACGAAAGTTTCACACGTCAAGCACCAAAACGTCAGTGTCAAAAGTCACTTACCTGGCAGATGACAGCTGGTGTCACCTGTCAGTGTCACCACCACACTCGTCCACCAGTTGACAGCGTCAACGCCAATCGGCTAGCCTCCCTCGACGCCACGCCCTGGGGCGGAGGGGCTAGCGGGGCGCGGACAGACGCGCTCTCGCTCCAACCGCAAAATGGCCGCCGCCGAGGCGACGATTCTTCCACGGCAGAACGAGAGGGCCCGATACCGCACCTGCACCTCACTTCACACTTTATACTACAAAGTTGCGAAGCACACTTTTCGTCTCCAAAATCTTTAAAATGGCCGCGGCCGTAAACGCAAAACACCCCGAGATAGTACGAGAGGGGCCGAGATGCACACTGTCACTGCACGGTCTCCGCAATTTGGCAATGTGACAAAAATTGCAGGAGCGCACTACACACGTCCGACCTCAACGATGTCTGGCCGACGAGTAGATAGGGACAGTGGGAATCTCGTTAATCCATTCATGCGCGTCACTAATTAGATGACGAGGCATTTGGCTACCTTAAGAGAGTCATAGTTACTCCCGCCGTTTACCCGCGCTTGCTTGAATTTCTTCACGTTGACATTCAGAGCACTGGGCAGAAATCACATTGCGTCAACACCCGCGAGGGCCATCGCAATGCTTTGTTTTAATTAGACAGTCGGATTCCCCTTGTCCGTGCCAGTTCTGAGCTGACCGTTGAACGGCGGTCGTACAGAACCGCGCCGATCTAGCACGAGACTAAACCGACACGGCCTTACGGCTAGGAAGATCCGCGGAAGGCCGGAACGCGGGTCCGGATTCCGCCCCCACGTCCCGAGAGACGCGAGAGCATCGACCAGGCCCGGCACCGGCCGCATCCGCTTCCCGTCCAAACCCGACACGCCCCGGTCCTCAGAGCCAATCCTTATTCCGAAGTTACGGATCCAATTTGCCGACTTCCCTTACCTACATTATTCTATCGACTAGAGGCTCTTCACCTTGGAGACCTGCTGCGGATATGGGTACGAACCGGCGCGACAACTCCACGTACATCCCTCACCTGAATTTTCAAGGTCCGCAGAGAGTATCCGGACACCGCCGCAAATGCGGTGCTCTTCGCGTTCCGAACCATATCTCCCTTCTATAGGATTCCATGGAACTCGAACGCTCAGGCAGAAAAGAAAACTCTTCCCGGACCTCTCGGCGGCGTCTTCAGGCCACTTTGGGTTACCCCGTCGAACACTCGCTTTGAAACGAGGGAACGATTATTGAAACGGTTCCGCTGCCGGGTTCCGGAATAGGAACCGGATTCCCTTTCGCTCAAAGGGCGTTATTTATCATGAGAATAAACACGCCACATCGACATAAGATCTCTCCTTGAGCTTAGGATCGACTGACTCGCGAGCAACTACTGTTCACGCGAAACCCTTCTCCACGTCAGTCCTCCAGGGCCTCGCTGGAGTATTTGCTACTACCACCAAGATCTGCACCGACGGAGGCTCCAGGCGGGCTCACGCCCAGACCCTTCTGCGCTCTCCGCCGCGCACGTCCTACTCGTTACGGCTTAATGACATTCGATAACGAACGTCGCACATGCCCGTAACGGTAGTGTATAGGCAAAACGCTTCAGCGCCATCCATTTTCAGGGCTGGTCGCTTCGGCAGGTGAGTCGTTGCACACTCCTTAGCGGATTCCGACTTCCATGGCCACCGTCCTGCTGTCATGAGCGACCAACGCCTTTCATGGTGTCCCATGAGCGTTTTTTAGGCGCCTTAACACTACGTTTGGTTCATCCCACAGCGCCAGTTCTGCTTACCAAAATTGGCCCACTTGGCACCGTCATCAGATCTCCGGCTTCATCGTTCGAGTAAGCCGGAGTTCTCACCCATTTAAAGTTTGAGAATAGGTTGAAGTCGTTTCGGCCCCAATGCCTCTAATCATTCGCTTTACCGGATGAGACTGTCCAGATCGACGCCAGCTATCCTGAGGGAAACTTCGGACGGAACCAGCTACTAGATGGTTCGATTAGTCTTTCGCCCCTATACCCAGTTCCGACGATCGATTTGCACGTCAGAATCGCTACGGTCCTCCATCAGGGTTTCCCCTGACTTCGACCTGACCAGGCATAGTTCACCATCTTTCGGGTCCCAGCATCTGTGCTCAGAGCGCGCCTGCATTCACAGATTGGAAACGAGACGCCTCGGGAGTGCGAGAGGCCGACCTAGACCGGCGCTCCATCCTCCCTGAGCGCGCGACAAGCGCACGCCTTCACTTTCGTTGCGCCTTTCAGTTTATTAATCTCAATGACTCGCACACATGCTAGACTCCTTGGTCCGTGTTTCAAGACGGGTCCTGCGAGTGCCCGAAACTGAATCATCGCAGACGGAGACGCGCACAGTCCGAGACTGCACGGCAGCGACGACAGGCGCGCCGCACCGACGTCCGCACACTGGCAGGACATAGATGACGACGTTGCCTTGCGTCGGGCCGGACGCGCGTTAACGCGTGCGCGGTTCGATTGTCGTACCGTCCGCGTTAGCCGGTCGGCGACCGCAGCGGTCCAACCGTCACACGAGGCGACGAATGGACTCCCGCACGGCGCTTAGACCGACCACGAACGGGTCGCGATGTATTACTAAGAGAGAAGTGCACGCCGTCCACGGACGTGACGTACGCGCGTCGTGCGGCCCGACTTGCGCCGGTCACATCGAATCGCACGTCCGTACGCCGCGGAGTGACGATGAATCTCTCCGTTCGTTCATTCGAGTTTCGCAGGTTTACCCCTGAACGGTTTCACGTACTCTTGAACTCTCTCTTCAAAGTTCTTTTCAACTTTCCCTCACGGTACTTGTTCGCTATCGGTCTCGCGGTAATATTTAGCCTTAGATGGAGTTTACCACCCACTTAGGGCTGCACTCTCAAGCAACCCGACTCTGAGGAGAGTCCCTCTCGCCGCCGCCCTCCGTCGCTACGGGCCTGGCACCCTCTACGGGAAAACGGCCCCGTTCAAGACGAACTTGGACAGGAGACGCGACGACGAGAAAGCGGAACCTCCCGAACACCACATCTCCCGCGGCCGTGACAACCGCGGGATTCAGTGCTGGGCTCTTTCCTGTTCGCTCGCCGCTACTAAGGAAATCCTGGTTAGTTTCTTTTCCTCCGCTTACTAATATGCTTAAATTCGGCGGGTGATCCTCCCTGATCTGAGGCCAACGATAAAAAATAGAGGCAGACACGATATCCGTCAGCGCCATCGTCGACTCGACCACAACGACAGATACTGGTGTGTACCGCGTCGAAGCGGCCGACGTCGACGCGCACTTCGGACGTCGAGTCCGCCTACGGCGCGCGTCGTACACGACACATATGTATATATGTATGTGTATATGTATATGTATATATGTGCGACACGGCTCAGTTTTTGCGATTCGTTATGCGTTGTTTTTCGTATGCCCACAGGTGTGTCGAGCGGTGCAAAACTCGTCTAAGCGCAAGCCGCAATGACGCCCGACGTTTTAACACGAAGGGTCGCCGCGGAGCGCCAGACGACGGATACACGTCAGTCGCGAGACACGTCGCGGACATACACACACAAACGAATGCAATTTCATGTTTAAACCGACCTACACGCCATTTGTGGTGTATTTTTACATATACCACATATGCTGTGTGAAGGAGAACGGTCAGATGCGAAGACAGTGAGCCGCCGCAGTGTGGCATTTGTGTTTATGCAGCCGGCCCTCAGACAGGAGTGGTCCTGGATGTGTCTCCACGGACCGCAATGTGCGTTCGAAATGTCGATGTTCAAATGTGTCCTGCAGTTCACACTATGACGCGCAGTTAACTGCGTTCTTCATCGACCCGCGAGCCAAGTGATCCACCGTCCAGGGTAATCGTTTGGTTGTGTATTGTGTGTTTTTGATATATTGACAGAGAGTTTATGGTGTATTGAATTAGAATCGTATAAGACACGCACGCGTGTCGTCACACAAGACTAAACCGCAAAATATTTCATATTTTTCACGTACGCTCGCTCCCGTGTGACTCGTGGCGCGGATTTTCACCAGTCTAAATCGAAGAGCGATGCGACGCCGAAAAAAAACACCACCAGCAGCGGCAGCAGCAGCAGCAGCAGCAGCAGCAGCAGCAGCGCGACGGGTGGCGTATTTTCGGAACTTTTTAGTGATCGTTCACTATGGATTCATGTGTGCGTGTGTACCACCATACGAATACGAGTATTCGTTGCGATATACGTTAATGATCCTTCCGCAGGTTCCCCTACGGAAACCTTGTTACGACTTTTACTTCCTCTAAATGATCAAGTTTGGTCAACTTCCCAGCAACGCCGACGGCCGTGAAGCCACCGCGTGTCGGTCCGAAGACCTCACTAAATCATTCAATCGGTAGTAGCGACGGGCGGTGTGTACAAAGGGCAGGGACGTAATCAACGCGAGCTTATGACTCGCGCTTACTAGGAATTCCTCGTTTATGGGGGATAATTGCAAACCCCAATCCCCAGCACGAAGGAGTTTCAGCGGGTTGCCCGGGCCTCTAGGCCAGGGAGAACATGCTGATTCCTTCAGTGTAGCGCGCGTGCGGCCCAGGACATCTAAGGGCATCACAGACCTGTTATTGCTCAATCTCGTGCGGCTCGAAGCCGCCGGTCCCTCTAAGAAGAATTTTAATACGTCGCCAGTGAGATGCGCGGCAGAACCACGCAAACCTAAATGACGACGCCTATTTAGCAGGCTAGAGTCTCGTTCGTTACCGGAATTAACCAGACAAATCGCTCCACCAACTAAGAACGGCCATGCACCCCCACCCACCGAATCAAGAAAGAGCTGTTAATCTGTCAATCCTTCCGGTGTCCGGGCCTGGTGAGATTTCCCGTGTTGAGTCAAATTAAGCCGCAGGCTCCACTCCTGGTGGTGCCCTTCCGTCAATTCCTTTAAGTTTCAGCTTTGCAACCATACTCCCCCCGGAGTCCAAAATCTTTGGTTTCCCGGAAGCTGCCCGCCGAGCCATTGTAGTAACGTCGGCGGATCGCTAGATGACATATTTACGGTTAGAACTAGGGCGGTATCTAATCGCCTTCGAACCTCTAACTTTCGTTCTTGATTGATGAAAACACCTTTGGCAAATGCTTTCGCTGATGTTCGTCTTGCGACGATCCAAGAATTTCACCTCTAACGTCGCAATACGAATGCCCCCAGTTATCCCTATTAATCATTACCTCGGAGTTCTGAAAACCAACAAAATAGAACCGAGATCATATTCTATTATTCCATGCACGAAATATTCAAGCAGCATTTTGAGCCCGCTTTGAGCACTCTAATTTGTTCAAAGTAAAATTGTCGGCCCATCTCGACACTCACTGAAGAGCACCGCGATAGGATTTTGATATTGAACCGGCGTTTTACCGTCGGCTCACCGACGATATGCTCCGCAGACGTGTCAGTATCACCGCGGATGCGGTGCACCGACAGCGCGGCGCACAAATGCAACTACGAGCTTTTTAACCGCAACAATTTTAGTATACGCTATTGGAGCTGGAATTACCGCGGCTGCTGGCACCAGACTTGCCCTCCAATTGTTCCTCGTTAAAATATTTAAAGTGTACTCATTCCGATTACGAGGCCTCTTAAGAGTCCCGTATCGTTATTTTTCGTCACTACCTCCCCGTGCCGGGAGTGGGTAATTTGCGCGCCTGCTGCCTTCCTTGGATGTGGTAGCCGTTTCTCAGGCTCCCTCTCCGGAATCGAACCCTGATTCCCCGTTACCCGTGACAACCATGGTAGTCGCAGAAACTACCATCGAAAGTTGATAAGGCAGACATTTGAAAGATGCGTCGCCGGTGCTGGACCATGCGATCGGCAAAAGTTATCCAGATTCATCAAAATTAACGACTTCGGACGCAAGGCCCTCCGTCGATTGGTTTTGATCTAATAAAAGCACTCATCCCATCACTGGTCAGAGTTCTGATTGCATGTATTAGCTCTAGAATTACCACAGTTATCCAAGTAACTGAGTAAGATCTAAGGAACCAAAACTGATATATTGAGCCATTCGCGGTATCGCCTTAATACGGCTTGCACTGAGACATGCATGGCTTAATCTTTGAGACAAGCATATAACTACTGGCAGGATCAACCAGGGAGCTATCGATATACGGGCGTTAGCCCACAATCGCACATAACCATCGCCCTCGGCATCGTGACACCTCGGACGCGGCGTGACTCCTCGACGACTGACTCTCCTAGACTCGTTGTTTTGAGTGAGAGAGCAGACATTACAATATCAGACTTCTTCGTTGACGTATCGATGCGCAAACTTTCTACGGCTTGCGCAGCGACAACGTAGAGTGGCGTCAAGAACACCAAGTTAGTGTACTTTGACAAGCGACAATTTTCACGATTATAGATAATCATTTAACAGATGCGTTAAATAATAAATCGACGATTGCCGCCCGGTGTTGGAGAGACCGTCATACGTAACGGGCATTATAGACGAAACAGTAACGCGTTTAACGTCCAAGCGTGGTTCGCCTAGCGTGGTTTCACAAAGTGCTTTTCCAAACACTCTGCGCGCTTATGCATTTCGAACGACCGTTTCAATTTAACCATGTTCGTAAACCCCGCAAGATACCCATTGAAGGGACTCCGCGCGCATACATACACAATCGTTAAATCGGTCGACACAACATAAAAACAGTCGCACAGAGACACCTAGCGGCAGACGTGGGGACACACGTCTAACGCGCAGCGCTCAATGCACACAAACACCTGTCCGAGTCGGACAAGCAAAATTACAAGCTGCGTCGGTTAGTGACAAAAACACGACGCGGCGCCGAACGATAGCGCTGAGCGCGCATAGCGCGTCGCGCGCTGCGCGTGCGCACGCTAACGTACAATTTATACGCTCAATACGAAAGCAAAAAAAAAAAAAAAAATTTTCATTTCGCACTTTTTTCATTTCGAGCGCATCTCAAGGGTTAAACGATAGTATTATTTTTGTAAACAAACAAATAAGTGTTATTACATTACATACAGTCTGTAATTAAAATTTGTATATAATTTTTAGCGCAGTTGACGGGTTCATTAAACATTTGTGTCATTTTTATGCATACACACGCATATACAGTGTTATTGTCATATAAATTAATGTAATTAAAATATGTATACAGTTATACAGCCTGTATCAGAAATATTATATTCTATACTTTTTTCACTTTGCATACTTACATACAGTCTGTAATTAAAATTTGTATATAATTTTTAGCGCAGTTAACGGGTTCATTAAACATTTGTGTCATTTTTATACATACACACGCATACAGTGTTAATGTTATACATATAACTTAATGTAATTAAAATATGTATATACAGTTATACAGCCTGTATCAGAAATATTATATTGTATACTTTTTTCACTTTGAGTGCGTCCAAAGGGTTAAAAATTAGTGTCATAGTTATGCATGAATTTGTAAATTTTTACTAGTTTTCTATTGCTCTAATTTTGAGTGCGGTTAATGGGGTTAAACATTTGTGTTATTTTTATACATACACACACAGTGTTATTGTTGTATAAATTAATGTAATTAAAATATGTATACAGTCTGTAATTGAAACTCGTACATAATTTTTAGCTAAATTTTTATAAAGTTATTTACTTTTTTCACTTTGAGCGCATCTAAAGCGTTAAGAGTAAGTGTTATTGTTACACATATATACATATAATGTACATACCTACAGTCTGTAATTAAAACATGTATAAATTTTTTTTACCGCGGTTATGAAAATACATAATTAAAAAGCCAATAATAGATCCACACTTATATTAATTATAATTATTAACTCAGTAAATTTTAGAAATTGTACTTTTTACACATTGTCAACTGTTCATTTAATACATTTTGTAATTATTTTTACGCTTTGTACTTTTCATACTTTATACTTGTTACACACTGTACTTTTTGCACTTTGTACATTTTATACTTTCTACTTCTTACACCCTGTAATTTTTACATCGTGTATTTATATTTTATAAATTGTAAATTTCACACTTTGTACTTTTTACACACGTCATACATTTTACGCTGTGCACTTTTTATACATTTCACTTGTACACACTTTACATAAATTGTTAATTTTACACTTTGTCCTTTTTACGGTTCGTACTCTTTACAATCTGTACCTGTACCTGTACCTGTGTACCTGGACCCGTGTACCTGCACCTTTTTACGGCATGTACTCTTTACAATCTCTACCTGTACCTGTACCCGTGTACCTGAACCATTTTTACAAATTTTACATACGTCATACATTTTGTTCTTTTTACATACACATTTAACACATTAGACATTTTACGTTCTGTACCCCACTCTCCTCACCTCTCTCCTCCCCGTTACCCTGCTTACGTTAGGTTAGGGTATGTTATGTTATGTTAGGTAATGGTATGTTAGGTTAGGTTAGGTTAGGTTATTTGCAGGCTTTTGTAATTATTTATTATTATTGTTATATGAGTTAATGTAATTAAAAATTGTATACATTTATACAGCCTGTATCAGAAATATTATATTTAAATCACACACAGAGACACTTACTTTGCACTTTTGACATTTTGCATTTTGTGCACTCTGTATATAGTCTGCACGTAGTATGCACTATGTATACAGGGTGTTTCATAATATATGTATAAAGCCGTGAACTGGGTGGAGTGCTACACGTATTAAAACGATAGGTACAATCTTTTTTTTTTCTTGCGTGGAATAGTTAGCGAGAAAATGACTATCGAACTTTTTCTTTTTCAATGTCGATAATGACATTTTAAAAACGAAAGACCGCATCTCTAGAAATCAGTTGTAATAGGTTAATCAACCGCCGACAAACGCCCCGCCGCCACGGGCCGAGGCGAGTCGGCCTGTGGCGGTGCCTTTGATCTACGGCGCGGCTTCCATTGACGAAATTTACCTACTTTCGTGTCGTGTTCGTTCATTCGATTTAGTTGTTTACTTGAAACAGAGCTGCGCTTCAACGTAGTCGATATGATTATTTTTCTTTAAAAACGAAGATTTTTTAATGAAAATTAAAATTCAATGTCCGGATAATTTGAAGTCGCTAGTGTAGGTACTCTTTGCAAGCTATACTTCAACACCCTTTCGGCTTTATACATGTATTACGTAACACCCTGTATAGTACTTTTTACACATTGTAAACTGTACATTTAATACATTTTGTGTTTTTGTTACCACCCACCCGAACCCACCCTAACCGAACTCTGTTGTTGGACGTAACATGAATTCTTTGTATGGGGGATACCATTTTTTATATTTTATTCTTCATGTTCTCCTCGAACGGGATCCTACGGTGTCAGACACGAGGCGATCTGTGGAAATATATCTGCTTTATGAGCAAAAATATCCCGACCTGACCTGACCCAACCTAAATAAAGTCGCTTTTTCTATCATAACTTTCTTTTATTGTATGGGGAGTCCGAATTTTTATTTTATATCCTTAATGTACCCGTCGATCCGGATCCAACGATGCCGGACACGGGACGGTATGTATTTTTATGATGCAATATATAAAAATAAATGACAAAAAATCATAGTTTTTCGATGATAACTTTATTTTTTTGTATGGAGAGGTTCAACTTTTTATTTTATATCCTTAATGTGCTCGCCGAGACGGATCCAACGATGTATCGCAAGTGGCGCTAGGACGAAAAAAAAATGCCCACCCACCCACCCACTGTGGCTTAGGCATATCGACTCGGCCTGCCCGGCCCATACAAATGAATAATTTAAATTTTTTTTTCTTTATTTTTTTGCTTTTTATCACTGAGACGCGTGGGCTATCACGTCTGGTCGCTAAAATTTTGTTCGGACTCATCCCTGTGTGCCTGTATAGTTATGAAAAGCTATTATTTATGTGATTTTGTCTTTTTTATTGGCCAATTATTGCACATTCGCTAGCAATTTGGTCATTTTACATAACATGTCAAAATTAGTTATTGATCACGATAATAGAGTATGTCCAGATGTTGTTTGGTTATTAAAGAAAAAGAAAAATATTGTTTATACAGTGCATACATGTGTTTAAAAATGCCCCATTTTATGTTATTGATTAGTTTTGCCTCTTCAATCAGATATAATATTGTGACAAAAGGCAGATAGAACAAATAAAAAATTGTAACAGTTACCTTAATGTTGTCTGTTTATATATACAAAATTTCATTGTAATCGGATTAGCCATTACAAAGAAATTGATATATTAAAAATACACATGTTTAAGATGGTGTTCGTGCATTGAAATTTCAATTGCAGAGATGCTGTTTCACTGGTGTCAACATTGATGGTGTTCGTGTATTGAAATTTCAACCCGAGGTGCTGCGTCGTCTCGGCGTCAACATTGATGGTGTTCGTGTATTGAACATTTTAAACGTGAAGCATTTCTAGTCAGAGACTGCTTGAAGCAGAGCGTCAAATTGATTTCGACACATGGTGTATTCTGTCTGCGGTTGGGTAGGGGTAGGGTAGTAAGTAGAGAAGGGGGTAGGGTAGTAAGTAGAGAAGGGGTAGGGTAGGGGTGAGATAGTGGACAAAGAATTCTTCAACACATGAACACCATCCCAACTTTGATAGGGGGATCAGGGACTTAGGTTACTTTGACAGGTTGCGGATATATGTATTAGTTTACTAAAGTTATTTCACTGGCAATACTAGCCGAAAAAAAAAAAACCTGTGGCACTCGGGGACTGCCGCGGTAAAGCTATTGCATAGCATTTTTTATCAACTTATGCAATTATAATTATTTGTTTATTTTATTTATGCAGGATTTTTTTTTATTTGATAATAATTCAAGTTTTTTCTTTGATATTTACCATATACATACACGTTAAGGTTCAACTAGTCGCGGGCTCGAAGTCACTCGTGGACGCGGCCGAAAAACACGCTGTCTCACCTAGCATTGTGTCTGAAAGAGATAGAATCAGTTATGAGCAGTTAGCAGCTAGTCTACACGCATACGTCTGGTCGCACGCACACAAACACCGTGCCGAAGTCTACCGAACTGAAACGACGTTAGACGATGCACGTGTTAGGTTATTTTCGTTACGGAATTTCTTGATTCGGTCGCCGCGCTCAAAGCTCGCGATAAAAGCTATCCATAGCTTAAAAGTTTGTCATTTTAAACAAGAAACGGAAGGAATAACTATTGTGACAATGTCACTACGAAAGCGTCAAAATAAGTTCGTCGAGAGAGAAAAAAGTCGAGAACTAATTGACATTTCCTGACGGTATACTTAGAATCTATGTAACTAAATAACTAAGTATTTTTGGGAAAAGATGTAATTATGAAGTTTAAATTCGGTTAGGTTTAGTGTTTATTGAAAACGGTCAAACCGTTTTAGAATTTCTGTGTAGTGAGACATAACGAAAATAATTTGATTTTTAAAAGCTTTTATTTCGCTTTTGTTCTGCGGGCCCACGTCTGTTAATATCATACAGAAAATCCTATCACTATTTCAGTATATTCGAGGTAGTCTGATGAAGTGGGTGTTATAGGTATATGTGCTATAGGTAGGTGCGCCAGGTATATGGTAGGTATTACAGGTAGCCATTCGTCCGAAATCGATCTAAGAGTTTTATTACATTTAAATGTGGAGGGGTAAAATAGCCCCGAAGCTAGTATGACCGAAAGTAAACAAACGCAACAGACTCGGCAATAAGACGAAGTGACCCGTGTCGGTATTCGGACCATTTTTCATAGTGTAAAAATTTATGAACCGACGCAATTCTGTTATCTCTGCGCGAGTTTGGTGTGCACGAGCGGAAAAGCGTTTGAATCGGTCTAGTAGGATTTGGGTTTTAAAATATGAGCTTTTTCTTCTTTGTAATGTCAGGTGAGGTGTATCCTAAACCGACAATGCAATAGAAGTCTCACAGACAAAATGTAACATGATACTTCTTTATTACTTTTAAAGATGAGCATAAAACAAAGTCGTTTTCCGCCGTCTGTCCTGTGGTATACAATATTTATGTATGCTTAGATCTTTCAAACTATGTATGTAGAGGTACCACAGGTCCACTAGTTAGTAATAAAAAAAAATGTCTAGACTTCGTATAAACAAACCATTTAATATAATATAGTAACTTCATGAACAGTCCACTGCTCGACTCGATCCTCTTCCACATCAGTGGTTGATCATAATCTTCGTGCCTGGTGGGTTAGCTACTGCCCGCAGTGTCCTATTTATTTGACTTAATTTTTATTTTTCTATGGCGTAGGTCATCAAATCAGCCGAAAGACGCCTACTGCTAGGCATAGGTCTCCCCTAGAGATCTCCACAAAGACCGGACCTGTACCTTCCGCATCCAACTGGTACCAGCGATCTTTACCAGGTGGTCGGTCCACCTTGTAGGAAGTCTATCCACGCTTCGTCTTCCGGTAAGTGGTGGCCACTGGAGAAACCATCTGTTCTTCGACCTATGTGCCCTGCCCACGCGTACATAGATACATACATACAAAAATACATAGGGACAGACGATGGAAAGCGCTTTATTTTATACTATGTTTAGAAGTAAGTACAACTAAATTTACATAAATCCGCAGTCAGACTTCAGTGCTATTATAAGTGTGCGCACAGTTTTCTTTTTATTTGTGTGCTTTTGCCTGCGACTTCGTCGGCGTGGAAATCATTGCTGTTGGTTTTCCTTAAGTAAATAGGATAAAAAGTATGATTTCGGTCACGTTTGACAAATTAAATTGCTACGATCATGAGACCTAATCAGTATTTCCTAAATAGATAATTTCATTGGATTTTACATTGATGCTAGTTAATGTAAATTGATTATCTTTTTAGTAAATTGTCATAATGTAACTCGAGTAAAGATACGTGCATTGCATTGTCATGATATAATTGGACCCTAAGTATTCTTTAAGGATTGAATTTTATTGTTTCCTAATGTTAAATATCTGTTTCTTATGTTACACATACATTTTTGTTTAATTGTCGTTTTGAGATAGTGTATCGCAAGCCAATTAGGCTGCTCGTCAGTATGGCCGTGTGGGAGATAATATTATTATTGTATTTATCTTCATTTTTATAAAATAAAGGTAGTGTTCTTAAATTAAAAACCACATACGGGTACACCGCAGTCTAAAAAGGCGGCCATCGCTCTCGACAGGTCAGACGTTGTCCGACTGCGGACACGGCACCACCAGTGCGCTGAACTGTCTTCCTCAGGTAATCTTGCTTAACCGTATAACGCATATTATTTCTATGTTCTATTTTGTTATTTCTATAGAAATAACAATTAATGATTGTCAACTTGTCTGTACTTAAGTTACTAAAAATGAGTTCAAAGTCTGCATTAAAAACGATAAGGGGCACATCCCGTGTACAAGCAAATAACGCAGCATCTGATGATGACACCATGAAGCGACGTGATCGTAAAAATCACAACATTTGTTTTGACTTAGTAGGATCATTATCAAGTCAGAATGTTAGCTTTAGGAACCCTAGAGTCACTGATTGGGCGGCCTATAGGGACAACCTCAGACAGAACCTAGAAGATGTACCTAAAACAATAACAGTCAACAAGACAGTAGAAAGTCTGGATATTGCAGTGACTATAGTCTGAAACGGCATAATTAAGGCTTATGAGGATAGCTGTCCTGTAAAAACAATGTCAACTAAAAGGGCAGTACCGTGGTGGAGCTCTAAGCTAGAAAAGCTTAGAAGTAAAACTCGGAAATTATTCAATAAGGCTAAAAGAACCCAAGAGTGGGAATCCTATCGGGAAGCCTTAACCACTTACAATAAAGAAATTAGGAAGGCTAAGCGGGGAACTTGGAGAAAATTCTGCGAAGAAGTAAACAGCAGTTCTCAGTGCGCAAGAGTTCACAAATTCCTCGCAAAAGACAAACCTAACCAAATTGGTTTGCTTAATTACCCTAATGGGACTTACACGGCCAACGAAAAAGAAACTCTAAATTTGTTGGTATCGACCCATTTTCCTGGTGCTTGCTCAACGCAATCATTTCGCCCAGGTAATGAAGAATGGAGGAGGGCCTCGCTTATAATAAGGCCATCTCAAATAAAATGGGCCGTTAAATCCTTTAAACCATACAAATAATGTGGAGCGGATGGCATTTTTCCAGCACTACTGCAGCAAGGAATAGAAGTAATAATCCCTTACATGATAAAAATCTTCAGAGTAAGCTACAATAAATATTCAATTCAAGCTATTTATTAAAGTACATACATCGACAAGATAATTTAAAAAAAGTGGGTACCTTCATTTATTTATTTCATTTGAAAACAGATTTACACTTTTTGTTACATTGAAATATTACAAAAAAGATCTAAACACAATAGAATCGATCGCGCTTAATTAAAAAATAAATCTCACTCTACCACCACTCAACCTTAACAACTAAACAATGATATTGTTAGTGTAAACGGCAAGACGACGTACTTAAGATAAACAAGAATTAATAATGTGTTAATTCATATGTGTCATAAATAATATAGTAAAATAGCTAATCCGGATTATATCAATTTGAGGTCATTAAAAAAATTCATTAATATTATAATAGCATTTTTGCACAAGAAAGGATTTCAGTTCTTTGGTTAATGATTCAAGAGTTTTAATGTTTTTTATCTTGTTAAGTATATTATTATAATGTTTAACCATCATAGCGTGAGGAGCACTCGTACGTATAGTTAATATTAACATTGCGATAGATACGTCTTATGGAAGTTATAGGTGAATACATATACTCGTGTTTTCTTACGAATTTACATGACTCTAGAATGCACAATGACGTCACTGTTAATATGCCGTACTTTATAAATTTCCGCCCAAACTTACAACTTTCCCCCTACAGATGATTAAAATTAAAATATTTGCTAGCTACCGTTAGTGCCAAACGTCAGAATTGACCGAACGGATTATGATGGTAGATTTGGCTGATAAATATCATTTATATATTATTATGTGACAGAAAAATTATCACCAAAATAAATATCTTCTAAATACTTAAATTCACGCCCGAGATCTGTACATTCTATACACCCTTCCTAACACGTGCATGATTGTCTCGTAAATATCAACATAACGTACGAGTGTATTTTAAATTTGTTATCAGGCCGCAAATTAGCTTACGCTTGCGGCTTGCCTGATGGTAAGCAATCACAGTAACCTATAAACGTGTGCAATACCAGGGTATCACTCCAAGAACTCCATGTTGTGTAATGGAATACCTCTTCAGAGAGTTAATTCCACAAGATTAGTGAGCGCGGGAGAAATTGACTTTGGAACCACACAATCTGGTTTATTAGCATGAGTTTTCTATAATTACATCGAAAAATCAATCATAGGGAACTAGACTTTTCCCGAATGTCACGTGCATAATGTCCCGGAAAGGTTACAGAATGGTCGAATGTCAGCTGAGCTTCCGAAGGACCTTTTCTCAATATAAATAACAAGTTGAAATGAAAAACATCTTTCATAGCAAGCTTTTATTTCTCTATGATCTTTGTTCGTGTGTTTGTCAAGACTAAGCAATCAGTAGTTTAGGAGTTCCTATGGCCGCCTTTCGTCTCCATCATCAGATCAGCTCGATGGTATCTTAACATTTCATTGTCACCGAACTTATATGAGTGTGCTAAATTTCAGCTCATTCGGAAACCGAGAAATATGTCAAATTTTGCATGCAAGATTTTATTTTGAACAGACGTGGCATGTAAAACTAAATAACAGCTTGTTAAAATCTATCATACGTAATAGAAATGTAAGACAGCGGTAAGGAAGAGCGGACTATCCCGATACAGTTATCTAAATTTTTATTACTTTGACATTTTATGTTCTAAATTATTATTATTCTGACATTTTGTACTGTGAGTTACTGCTGACATTTTATATTGGATGGATGATATAATTTTAAATTTCGAAATTTTAATTTTAGTAATAAATTGGATTTACTAATGTAGTTTGTAAGTCAAGAATGTTTTAATAACATAATATGGACATTGTCTAAAATAAATTGAAAATTTAATTATTAAAAGTCTCGCTACACAGAAATTCAAAAATGGCTTGACTGTTTTCAATAAACACTAACCTAACCGAATTTAAACTTAATACTTGCGTTTTTCTGAAAAATTTGGCAAAAGTTTATAATTTCACTACGTAGATTATAAGTATAACGTCACGAGGTGCCAATTTGTTCTCGACACTATTCAACCGCAGATTGTGATCTAAAGGTATACGCAATCAAACGGTGACATTATAGAATGGCACTCTGTACTACCACCGTAGAAGCCTATCCGCTGGCGGCGAACGGAAGCGGCTCCCAATGCCGCCTCCGCTCTAGCGCCCGCCACCTTGAACACAACGAAGCCACAGACGAATTCCTGAAACCATGAAGGCCCCTATCACACTAGCGAATTTCGAGAGCAAAACGGGCGATCAGAAACAAGATCCCACGGGAAGCGCAGGCATAAAATACGCGTAAATAAGATGATTAAAATGTAATCCACGCAAATCGAAATAGTCAAATAATTTATAAAATCCGCACAAGAAATCAAGCAAAGTAAACATGCGACTTAGCTTTGACAGCTCTCGAAAACGGCAAACGAATTCTTCTTTCTTCTGTGGCCACCCTAACCCTATTTTTGCGAAGCCATAAAGTTACTTAAATAATATGGAATTAAGACCTCGAAGAATTAGGTTTTGGAAACCAACCTAATCGATAGGATATATTGAGACTCCCATCCAACCTAACATCTCAGGCCTTCAGCATCGTAGCTGGACTACATTTCCATCCTACGTGCCGTTCCAGCGAAACCTTGACATGGATCGGCTTAATAATCTATCTTTAATCTTTTCAAACCATCATACCATATTCCTATCGTCTCGTCAAGCAATTATTATGGTCTTACGTATCGACTCACGAGTCAAGGAGAGCCTATTATATAATTATTATTTTTGTTATTCGCGCGTGTAAGTTGTGTGCCTAGTGTGAGGGACGCTAACGACTCAGACCAGGTTTCGATCCAAACTCGAGATTCATGTCCGTAGGAAAATGTCATTAAAGCTTTAAAAGCACAAAGGTTCTTAAACGGAGTATGGGTCTAAATCGTACCAGAATTCAGCGGCAAACCTAGACGTAGACTTAGTTAGAGCGCCTGGGTCTTAACTTATTATCTTAGAGTGTATTCGATGTCACATCCGAAACTGTGTCCCAGGTAAGTTTCTATAGTATTTTATTCAGTGAGGGTGAATACTGATGATATGTAATTTGGTAATATTTTTCTTTTAAATTTGTGTTTAAATCATCTTTTACACTTACATTGAAATCTCTTAACTACCACAAAAGTAATGAGAATATAACTTACGCTTTCGAAACTTAGAAACAAATATAAGTCCAAAACAAACCAAATCACTGACACTACGGAGATAAAGAAATAGATAAGAGAACGAAAGAAACGTCACAAGCTGAAAATAACACGAAAAAATAAAGCGTAAACTTTCCCGTGGAAAGTTGAAAAATCTGGGGTTTCTTAGTTCCAGAAATCGATACGATGATGTTCACGCGACGCGCCCCCGGAGATTGTCACGTTTCTACTACCTTGGCCACCTTGCTTCGAATCCTCATCTTCAAAATTCCCACAGTTCAATATTTCAAACAAACAAAAAATTCAACCTTTCTCATTTTATGAGGTCTAAGCGACTGCTCTTACAACGTTCGCACATCCATAAATTTACAAACTATTCCTGATAAACCGAAAATAGTTAAATGTTACAACAGCTAGGGATATGGAATTCCTTTAGACCAAAAGTTATAGTGTAGGGAATTATGAGTAACCAATATAATGATTTTAGGTACTATAACCTAGACGTAATGTAACGCAAGACAGAGTATAGAGAGTTTTAATTTCTATGAAGCAAATCAATTTGAATCAATAAACAAGTAGAGTTTACTTTAAGTTCTAGACTGGTTTAATATTTAGGTGTAATTTAGCTTTAATTCAATTATTTATTTCGATATTTCGTTGAAACGTATTTGTATATTCACATCACTATCACTTGTGGGTTTTTTTCTTGAGTCATTTCATTTCATTCATTTCATTTAAGATATTCACGATAATTTGCCTGTAATAGCGTAAATTTATTACGTGCTTTTGAAGTACAATTATTACGCTTAACTTCGAATAAATTGCTTTAGTTTATTACAAAACTAAGTTTTGGTTAAACTATATTTTAGCCACACACTGATATGTGTATAATATGCCTATTCATTTCTAAATTTATCAACTATAAACATACAATATACAAATAAATAGTACGGTGACGAGCTCATGGTACAAAGTGATCGTTATAGTACATGAAAAACTAACCATCACCACCATACAGTCGAACATTGAACCTCCTTCTTCCTTTGTTTATTGAAATCGGTTTGAAAGGGAAAAGTAGAAAACATCGGAAAATAATGAAAGTCCAAGATATATTTCATGTGATAAACAAACCTTTATAAAAAATGACATACAGGGTGTCTCGTAAGTCGACGTCAAGCCGAAATCGGGTGATAGTCCAAATCATAATAGTTACTAGAAAAATAAAAAATAAAATCTAAATCTTGAATTTTTTAAATTATAGGCATTTCTTTTTTTTTCGAGAAAATGTACACCCTGTGATGGTTTTTTAACTCCTGTTGCTACAAATCTTAACTTTTTTTCAATTTTATTTTTCTTATGTAATCCCGAATAGTGCTAATCTAACCTCTTCCAGTCAACTGCTCCAGCTTGGAAGAAAGTGTCACATTATGCCGTACAATGAATAGACAATTAATATTTCGTCCAACTTTAACGGACCGTACTGAAAAAAAAAGAACTACGCCAGGTTGGCAAGTAGCACTAAAAGTTGACGCATTTAATAAGGATTCTAAAATGGTATATAGGTATAGGCGGGGTACGATAGCGTGGACTCTCAATGCAAGTACCAGCCCGACACCTATTAAATTAAAGTGTGTTGTGTGGAAAGTAATAAATGACACGACTCACGGTTAGGTAGGTATATATATAATATTCCAGACACACTAAACAGAAGGCACAGCAATGGTAGACAAGCACAAGCACGGCACAGCAATAGTTTTTGGAAGGAAGAATAAAGTTCAAAGAAAGGAAAGTCTTAAGCATATAAGCACGATAGTAAGCACCAACAAGGGTAGGTAACACAAAATCTTAAGCAGCCACGCGTAGACACAGAGCCGTGAATGAGTCTCGACTGGTGCGCTGGCGCCGCGCATGCGGGCGGCGGTGAATACACGTAACGTGTTGCGCGGAGTAGTGAAGTAGTGATGGTCAATATTACTGATATCGATAACATCGATAAACTGATACTCATCACAGGTGTGTTGACATAAATATTGTAATAAATAAAATGTAAATATAAATAATGTATTATATTAGTTATTGATAATGAATATTATATTATATATATTAAGTGTCTAGGTGTAAGTGTAAATATGTAAATAGATATTTTATTATATATAGGTTAAGGTTTTAAGTGAAACAATTATTAGTGTTTTCACTGGGATGTAACACCTAAGTGTAGGAAGGTTCACTACACCATAATACTTGCTACATTATTTCTTTGATTACGGGGAAAAAAAAATTCCTTCAAGAAACCCAGTTTCGAAAATTTTTTCTTTACCTACTAAAAATTATTCTAGTGCGTTCAAAGCTTGCCTAAGACCGAGTGAGACGGAGAGTCATTCATGAAATGTGAGTGAGACAGGTAGTGATGCTTTCAAGTCAGAGATGCTAACTTTTTGTTAAATTTAGGACAAATTTTCCTTAAGTTTAAAATTAAACACCAATTAGATGCAAAGATTTATTATTTACAAAATATGTTCAAACTGCCTTCCTTCAACTGCAATACAAGCTCGACATCTTCTTAAAAAAGATCGGATTATCACACGGGCAAATCTTCCGTTGTTGACAAATTCAGCTGCTTCCGTAATTCTTTGCCGAAGCTCAGCTACATTTTCGATTAACTTAAAATAAACTTTCTCTTTCACTGCTCCCCAGTAAAAAAAATCTAATGGATTTAAGTCCGGTGAACGGGCTGGCCACGAGATCGTACCAGACCGACCTATCCATCTGCCCGGATATTCTTAATTGAGAAATGCTCTAACTGAGCGGGCATAGTGCGCTGGGCAGCCATCTTGTTGATACCACATCTCTCTGTAAATACTGAGTGGCACGTCTTCCAGTAAACTAGGTAAACTGTTTTGTAAAAAATCTAAATAAACTTCAGCAGTCAAGATCTGTGGCAACTCAAAAGGTCCTATGACTCTTCCATTTAAAATTCCGGTCCACGTGTTTATTTTAAAACGATACTGAGATCTATCTCGTCTCATTAAATTCGGATTCTCTACGTGCCACTCGTGTAAGTTGTGTAGGTTCATGTAACCGTCTTTTTTAAATGTCGATTCATCCGACCACAAAATTTTTTCTAAAAAACGCGGATCTTCCCGATGTCTTTGTAGCATCGTTTGACAAAACGCAACCCGAAGTTGATAATCCTGAGGATGCAGGGTTTGTACTCGCTGTACATGGTATGGGTGGAGCTCACGTTTTTGTAAAATTCGGTGAGCTATAGTTTTGGGCACTCCTGTGCTTTGCTGGATTGCACGTACCGAAATACTTGGATCTTCTTCAACTTCTTGAAGTACTACGTCCTCGTAAGGCAAGGAACTTCTTCCTTCACCATGTGGTCGGTTTGGAAGTATGCCTTCTGTGGAGAATAGACGGTGCACATTTGTAAAAACTCGGTGATCTGGATAACGATCAGCATTTGGGTACCTCTCGCGATACAGTCTAGCCGCAGCACTAGCATTCCCTCTGCATTCGCCATAAATAAAGTGCATGTTGGCATATTCCTGAGTGGTGTACACAGGCATGGTGGCACTACACAATCACACGATAGTCCAGGAGAAAGCAAAGGTCGTTGTAAAGAGATCGAAACTGTCCAAATCACAAGCAAACAAACAAGACCAATAAACGAAGCAAAAAGTCGAAAGTACGAAATACGGAAAGATGCGTAGTAAACGAAGGAGCGTAACGTACTGATCTGTACTCTCGCTCACACTTCATAAAATGACTTTCTCTGTATCTGACTCATTAGCGTCACTATCTGTCTCACTCACCCATTAGAATATTTGACTCGAAAGCGTCACTACCTGTCTCACTCTCACTTCATGAATGACTCTCCGTCTCACTCGGTCTTAGGCAAGCTTTGAACGCACTAGAATAATTTTTAGTAGGTGATGAAAAATTTTTCGAAACTGGGTTTCTTGAAGGAATTTTTTTCCCCCATAATCAAAGAAATAATGTAGCAAGTATTTTACCATTTTAGAATCCTAATTAAATGCATCAACTTTTCGTGCTACTTGCCAACCTGGCGTAGTGCTTTTTTTTTCAGTACAGTCCGTTAAAGTTGGACGAAATATTAATTGTCTATTCATTGTACGGCATAATGTGACACTTTCTTCCAAGCTGGAGCAGTTGACTGGAAGAGGTTAGATTAGCACTATTCGGGATTACATAAGAAAAATAAAATTGAAAAAAAGTTAAGATTTGTAGCAACAGGAGTTAAAAAACCATCACAGGCTGTACATTTTCTCGAAAAAAAAAGAAATGCCTATAATTTAAAAAATTCAAGACAGAGTTAATTTTTTATTTTTCTAGTAACTATTATGATTTGGACTATCACCCGATTCCGGCTTGACGTCGACTTACAGGACACCCTGTATAAAAGTTGAGATGGTGTTCGTGTATTAAATAATCATTTGTCAAATACTGAAAGATAGACAACTTTCAGCGACTAAGGTGATCTTATAAGGAAAAATTACTAACATAGCGTATTGGTTGGTGGTCGTAATGCGTATAGAGAGCACATTAAACGCAATACGCTATCTAAACCTTAACTACACCACGTATATACACACAATATAATCTTGATATATGTATTAATAGGTCAAGGACTCTTTCTCATCAAGATTAATCGAACAACTATCCCAAATTCGAGACGGGCTTAACATGCGTAAGAGTTCCAATTGCACCTTATTGGTACAAACAAATAACGCAGCAGCTGATGATGACACCATGAAGCGACGTGATCGTAAAAATCACAACATAGGCGCTTACATTTATGGAGGATTGCCCTGATTAAATTGTGACCAGCTCAATTAAACCGTTTTGTAAGTCGGTCCACAATTGACAAAGAAAACGGTAGACAAAGCATACATACCACCACCACCATACAGTCGAATATAGAACCTCATCTTTCTTTTATTTCTTGAAGTCGATTAGAAAAGGGAAAATGTGAAAGTATAGGAAAATAATCAAAGTCTGGATGGTGTTCGTGTAATGAAAAGGCCCTTTTAAAAACTTGGTAAGGCTTGTATGGCATTCGTGTAATGAACGGACCTTAAAAAATGCGCGACATTATAGCCTTTTAGCGAGTACGGTGGTCTTACAAGGAGTAATTACTAGAATTATGCCTATTTGGTCGTTCCACACACAATAAGCTCTAAACCTAAACTACATCACATCATAGCCATACCATAAATATTATCGATGTATATGCATTTACGATTAGCCAAGGGCTCCGAACGCCAGAGCCAAGATGGATGGTTTCGTTCCATCGAAATTTATCGAACGTCGATCCCAATTCGAGAGAGGTGATTTTATAACGCTTATATATTGTTTAGGGTACCTATTGCCACCTATCGTCTCCAAAGATCAGATCAGCCAATAAACAATTGCATTGAATATTACCGCTCGATCGGAAACCGCCAGAGGGCAAACTATAAGACTTAGTCACGAACACAACAAGAAAGGTGAAAATATCTGAAAGAGGGTTCCTCCCCTTCCACTGTAGCCCAGAAAAATTTCAAGGCATTCAGGAAATCCAAAGTGTGAGTGTATAGGATTTCGAGCAACTTTGAATATTCATCCCATTCGTGAATTTTGGAAAGCCATCTCCTTCCCACACACCACGCCGCTGTCTCTCTCTCTTCTTCTTCTCAGTCTTTCGAACTTCTACTGAAGCCGTTTTAACTTGCACGCGCCGCTCGGCTGCGCGCTCCACGTATAAAATCGAGTTTTCGACATTCAACGCGCTGAAGGGCATGCGGCAGCGCACAAAGTTTGTTTGTAGGCGTACGTAACGGCTGTATTTCAAATCATTTTATTTATTTTGGATAGTACGATGACAGTTAATTTTATATTTATTGTACTTAGTAAATTAGACCCTTACGGCTTTTTGAACGGACTGGGTGCATTTACTTGTCTGCTCCTGAATTGACTGTCGGGGCACTAGATATGTATATTTTTTTATTGAATTACTTTTGACCCAATGTTGAATGGTCGATAATTTAGTTATTTAGTAATTAGTTAATTGATTTTGTACATGTATTCATGTATTCAAACAGAAACATTCTTTTTACTGTTTTATTATTTTGGGATTGGTTTATCTATAGCTATGCAAATATTATAAATAGGAGAACTTTGTAAGTTTGTATGTTGGGGGCAATCTCCGAAACATCTAAACCGATTTTTAAAATTCTTGCACTATGGTGAAGATATGCTATTCCCGAACGTCATAGGGTACTTGTCAGCACGGAAAAGCAATATAAAGAGATCGGAGCTGTTCGTGGGTCAAAACCGTGGGTAAAATATTATTTTCGGCCTAACAGGAGGCCATGGGTAGTGGCGGGTCTTCCAGTGATCCACGGGTTCGGTATTCCCACATTAGAGTAGCATACTATATGTAACTAGATAATAAGCACATAGGGTTTTTTGCTAGTGCGAGTGCAAGCGCCACCCCCACTAGATCGAGTTGCGTGCGAGTCAGCGGTTTCTACTAAGGCTTTCGGTCCCGGGTACTAAAGCAGTATTAAAGCGATTTCCGAACTGGGAATAATTTTACGAAATACCCAGGTACCCTTAAAACATTCAATATTGATATTTATTTGCAAAATGGCGTTAAACTAATGATAGAACAAACTTATTTCAACACATTTTGTTCCGACATGTCCAAAAGATAAAAAAGGCCGAAAGTTTAGAATCTAGGCTGTTAAATGTAAGGAATAAGTTACGGCGTCGATCGTGTTTTCAGGTTGTTTTTTTTTAACGCTAGTTAAAGTTCTTGTTTTCTGTCTTCTCTTGTTGGTTCTCTGATTGCTCTTTAAACGCAATGATTTTCTTGAAGGCTGGTTTCCTAGCCAGACTTCGTAAATTTGATGAGTCTAAGGTGCTGTCCTAATGGCAACGGTCGTACGACCATGATGTCCTCAGTACGACGTGCGATGGACGTCACCCGAACATGGTCGCATGACCGTTGCCAATTAGGTAAATACTTGTTGTTGAAAATATTACCTGCACTGAAAATTTGATTTATTTGACCCGTCTCAAATTCAATGACAGTACCTCTCAGTTCTAGAAGACAAGTAGTTTATTTTTAGTGATTTTTATTATAACAAACATAGATACAAATAATAAGGGTGTTTCATTTGTAAATAGACTAGTACTGGGTATATAAAAAAAATATTTCCGATTCCCTGGAATAAAAATTGCCAGGAACGCGAAAAACCTAGTTTCGACGCGCCCCGGGCCACGCCGCGAGTTGGTAGGAGTTGCAAGCGAATGGTTCTCCCAATACTAACCTATGCCGCAGAGACTTAGCGCCTTTACAAGGGAGACGTCAGTAAGCTTGATACCTTCCATATGCAGGCAGGATCGTGTGGCCAACGCCGAAGTACTGCGTCGCTCGGGAATGACTAGTATTATAGATTGTCGACCTTAGTGGCTCAGTTGGTTAACATGCCGGTTGCCACACAGAGGTCCCGGGTTCGATTCCCGGCCGAGCAGAAATGGAAATGATGAATTTTAGATAGATACTTACTCCTTGCCTGCTCTCAAGTCTAAAATAAACTAATGTTTGCACTTTATAGACCTATTTACTTACAGCATTGGGCTTGTTACTAACTTTTCAATTTGTTATAGCAGTCGGGTTTTTTAGTTTTTGTACTACTTTTTTACTTTCTGCTTATTATGTTAGATAATGATCAGTACCATAAAAGCGTAAGTGAGAATGGTAAATCATTATAGATCCTAAACGGTCGTTTTAAATGAAAAATTTTAAGAGAATCCTAAATGTGATTTTTCTATACCTATTCAACGATACCCCACATGCCATAGTTAGTCGATTTTCGTTTTTTGTTTTACACAGAACGGTGACTGGTAGTTGCGTTTGTTCTCTAGAGTGCCACTAAATAACAAATATACATACATGCCTAAGCTATTAAACACATTACCCTCCTTTGCGTCGCACAGTTGGTTAAAAATCCGTCGGGGGCTGCCAATGCCATATTTTGTTCCTACAAGCATACCCTTTTCGTATTAGAGAGGTGAAAAGAATTTAAATACACAAAAATATAAGTAACTTTTTGTTCGCGACTTTGTCCGCGTAAAATTTGGTTACCTACTAAGTTCCGGACCCGTTCCCGTCGGACATACATTGATTTTCGAATTTAGATTGCAGAAACGGATTATACTCGACGTTTACTAAGTTCAATAAATAAAATAAGTTCTCGAATGAAAAAAAACATTTTTTCATAACAAGCTTTTATCGCGTAGCTTTTAAGTAAATATCATAGGAGTATATACCTAATAGCACTCTTTAAGACCATTCCGAAGAGCCTAAACGATGTGGCTATGTTGTTGCCTTCAGTAGTTCCTATTTCCCTCTTCTGTCATCATAATTAGACCTTGACAGTCTTACCACAAAAATGTTAAACAAGGGTTAGACATCTGTTGAACACATTTTAAACACTGCGATCTCCAACCCGCCTACCCAGCGTGGAGATTATGGCAATAACCTCCCCTTTCGTGGGAGAGGCCCTAAGTTCTGCAGTGGACTGTTACGGGCTGTGATGATGATGATGATTAACTTAGTGTGGTGGACAATAATTTGACGAATAGGCACAAACCAGCGCGAAGAAAGAACATGTGTTCCAACTTGTACCAATGATACTGATGGTACGAAATGCCGGTCTGTTGTTGTACTGTCCGCCATTCAGATTGCAAAAGTTGGTGTTTTGCGTTTGTGGCAATGTGCGTGTTTCATATTTTACGTAATTAATTGTAAAAAGTCGCATAACGCAATAAAATCCATTGTTGGTGTTTTGCCCTGGTGGAATTGTGCGCCTAATCCGGCCCATCGTTTGAGACTAAAATTAAAGAAATCGGCCGAGAAATCAGAAAATAGCAATGATTGGAAGATTAGCGAAACCCCAAAGCGACTCAAATCGAGCATACAGCTAGCTTCAAACTGTTATGCCTAGGAAATTATTAGCCTTAGAATACTAGTACCTAAAGAGAAATGATAGTACTCGTCGAGATCTACATTTCGTATGACAGCTGTCAAACTTTAAAAGTGTAATACACACATGGAAACTATTGATATTAGATCTCTTATTCCTAAAGAGTAATAATAGATCTGTACCATTCTGTCCATGATTTCATGTCTAAGGGATTATAATTTTACTACAATTTACTACAATATAAAAAATATTTGTATAGTGTACTAAGTACGTCCTCTTGCCGTTTAGTTGTTAAGTTTGAGTGGTGGTAGATTTAGATTTATTTTTTAATTAAGCGCGATCGATTCTATTGTGAACGTAAGTTTGCCTGTTATTGGATTTATATTTAGGTGTTTTGGATGTTTCATGTAATAATTTAGATGTAACAAAAAGTGTAAACCTGTTGGCAAATTTAATAAATAAATAAAATAAATCATATTGAATTGGTTAAGAAAATAAGAGAAAAGAAAAAACAAGGTTATTATGAAAGTGTTTAGTAAATGTAAGAATATGTTTGTTAGTTATTTTGTAAAGAAAATATTGTATCAATCACAATACAATAAGAATGAAATTGGAATATAAAGTTCAAAAAAAATTATTTCGAACTAGCTTTCTCGCCGTGACTTCGTTTGTGTGTACATCGCTATAGTGTTTGCGTGTAGCACCCTCAAATACATCCTTGTAGAGAAGGACATCAAAAACTGACGGGCAGGTCTAAAAAAAACAGATATATGTTGAACACGTTTTGTATAGAAAGTGCCTTATCTGTACTATGTTATACATTTCGGAAAGTGAAACAGGCTAAAAGTCAAAAAAAATTTAACTAACATTTGTATAAAAACTCTAGCCATAACACGTTCATACTTTTAGGGTTTCAGGTCTGCCCTATATTTGGTCTCTGCCTACACCTACGATAAAAGGTATACGATACGATGGATGATGCATCTAAAACTTTTCTTTCATACTTGGTAGATGAAGAGCTAAAGCTGTATGCCTGAGAGTTAAACACCCCATGTTATCTGCACCAAATGTACTGTGTAAAGTAAGGATAGCAAACGAAACAAAGCAAGGGCACGGGAATCAGTACAATGGTGGCTAGCGATTTAGGTATGTGCTTAAGGAGATGGACTACTTTTATGCAGAGAAATTGGTTACAGATTTTTATGCTAACGAATTAGAAGTCTTATATTATATTATGAAATTAACTCTGTCTCTGGGTTATCATGGCTATATCACTGAACCGATTTTGATGAAATTCGGTATAGAGATAGGTAGTTTAGCACCTGATGATGGACATAGGTTACTTTTTATTCCCCTCACAATCGGCCTTCCTACTTTTCTTGGCCACGTCCTCCGCCCGGTCTTCAGCATCCTCACGTGGTAGGACATTGTCTTTTACATTAGACTCGGATAAGTCAATCCATATTTTCCTGTGCCTCGCGTGGGATCTTGTTTCTAATCGCCCGTTTTGCGCCCGAAAATCTTGAGTGTGATGGGGTTAATGGTTTAAGGAATTCGTCTGTGGCTTCGTTGTGTTCAATATGGCGGGCGCTAGAGCTGAGGCGGCATTCTGAGTCGCTTCCGATCGCCGCCAGCGGATAGGCTTCTACGGTGCTATTACAGAGTGCGATTCTATAATGCCACCGTATGATTGTGAATCTAACGGTATACCCGGTACAAGCAGTGTCGAGAACTAATTGGCACCTCGTGACGGTATACTTAGAATCTATTTATTTATTTAATAGTTTATTGCACACAAAAATGGTAACAAAGACATGGCAAATATATACATGACATAAAAGGCACTACTTATCTAAGTGGTGGAATTATAAACTTTAGCCAATTTTTTCAGAAAATCGTAAGTATTAAGTTTAAATTCGGTTAGGTTAGTGTTTATTGAAAACGGTCCTGCCGTTTTTGAGTTTCTGTGTTTTATGTTACTATGTATTTTCGTTAAGCGAGACTTAATAAAAATTATTTGGTTTCTACAAGCTTTTATTCAGTTTTACATGTCACGTCTGTTCATAATAAAATCTTGCAAGTAAAATTTGACTCATTTTCCTGTTTCCGAGTGAGCTGAAATATTGCACACGTAAGTTCGGTGACAATGCAATGTTAAGATACCATCGAGCTGATCTGACGATGGAGACGGAAGGTGGCCATAGGAACTCCTAAACTACTGATTGATTAGTCTTGACAAATACACTGACTGATCATAGAGAAATAAAAGCTATGAAAAATGTTTTTCATTTCAACTTGTTATTTATATTGAGAAAAGGTCCTTCGGAAGCTCTGCTGACATTCGACCATCCTGTAACTTTTCCGGGACATAATATACGTAACACTCGGAAAGAGTCTAGCTCCTTATGATGAATTTTCGATGTAATTATAGAAAATCTCATGCTAATAAACCAGATTGTGTGGTTCCAAAGGCACTTTCTCCCGCGCTCTATAATCTTGTGGAACTAACTCTCTGAAGAGGTATTCCATTGCACAACATAGAGTTCTTGGAGTGATCCCCTGGTATTGCACACGTTTATAGGTTACGGTAACTGTTTACCATAAGGCAGGCTGTGAGCGTAAGCTAATCCTGTTTATTTCTACTACCAGAATCTGCTTGATTATCTACTCTCTGACTTTCAGTCTTTGAAAAATGTTTACTGAAACTAAAATAACTACACAATGATTAAGTAAGCCTGGGACCGTTTAAAGAGAGTCGACATTTATAATTTCTACTCTTAACGATCACTGGACGGTAATCAATTTTAAATTTTATGACTGTGGCATTTTACGACCTCAATATTTAACTGTTGATGCTTTTAAAGACTTTTCTTTGAGACATTGATATACCTATCCATACAAGATATTGTTGGTTGTGGGGCCCTACCACTACCATCTGCTCGTGGCCCCTAGCCAGCTTCACTTGAGTGATCGTGGTTCACCTGCTGACAGACGGACGAAGCAAGGACGCACTGTCTTTTCCCTAACGGGTACAGATGGTAGTCCGTACGTGGATGAAGGGAAATAGTGCGTCATGAATATCGACGCGCAGGCACATCGCCCTACACCTTCGGTAAGTGGGCAAGGGCTACCATATCACGCTCGGGCAGAGCTAAAGACGCAAGCGCCCACTAGCAAGCACCGCAGCGCCATATTGAATGTTGACTCACTCACGGGTCGCTCGATAGAGCTTGTGGATCTGCTGGTCATTTGGAATTCCTATTTAGACAGAGAGCCATACAAAACCGAGACGTCACGTCTTTGAATCATCATTTAAATACACTTAATTTCGTTTTCGTTCACATCACAAAGTATCTATGAAAGATGGCCAGAACCAAGTTTATATTTTCTTATACAGTTCAAAAAAGGAGGACGTTCTCAATTCGTCGGAACTTTTTCCCCGACTACTAGAAGATACCTCGATATATTTGGAAAATTATTTTTCTTTATGAAAGGTACACTTTCAGGTGGGTCCATGGTCATGAGGTCAGCATCTCATGATGGGATCCAGGAGAAATCTTGGGCGACCCTCGTAAATTGTAGGCACGTATGGGGTGTGTGTTACATTACAATATGTTACTCAGGTGTTCGCTTCAGAGTGTCATATCTGATGATGATCTGCTTATAATGAAGCCACAGAACATTTTTACGGTTAGTAGTTGAGAAAAGTACTGCAATTTATCGACAGGAACTACTATCTAGGAGTAACATTATGCTTGGAAGGGTATCATAACTACAATTCAAATTAAAATTTCAAATAAAAAAGTTATTTGTAAATGTTCATTTTGCCAGACGCATAGTGCCGATCGCCACTGTGGTATTTTTAATAACGGTATCTTGGTGTGAACGCCTACTGAGATATCTTTCAGACATTCCTTCCGAGACATGTGCGCGGAGCCGTTCCCGCTGGACACCGTAAGCGTTTCCCTTTTCTCGCACAAAAATTTGCTTTTTATCTCGAATCAAATCACAGGACGGGGCCGACTGCTTGACGTAAACCTCCAGTACTGCAGGGAGTTATCATAATCCTACCTCCTTCGTTGAAGTCCGGAGATAAAGTCCGTGCTGGAAACTCTCAAAATGCAGTTGAAAAATCATAGCATCCTCGTATTTATCCTTTAGTAAATACTAAGATAAACCTGGAAAATCATTTGATCTTAGTAGACCATAAGTTAGGTCCAAGATCTTTGAATTTTATCATAAAATGACAACCACATACCGTTTATTTAATTTACCGTATTCCTAAAAGCTCTGAAAATCCAAGAAATTGACTAGTCGTAGCGTGTTGTACGAATTCGTAGCAGGCCTGAGACGTTGTAGAAAAAGCTACGAGGCGCAAATAACGATTGTCACTTTGAATGTAGAATTTCAGAAAATAAATAAATAATTGTGGACAAATTCACACAGCGCCATCTAGCCCCAAACTAAGCAAAGCTTGTGCTATTGGTGCTAAATTACTGATATACTACTTAAATACTTTTTCAATACATACTTATTATACATAGAACACCCAGACCCGTAGCTGAAATTAAAATTCATCATTTCAATTTCTGCCCGGCCGGGAATCGAACCCGGGACCTCTTGCGTGGCATGCTGACCATTGAGCCACTCAGGTTGTCAAAAAAATATTGGAGGAACTGCTATAGTTAACATTATGGCGATAGAAGGGACTATGGAAAGCCTATATAATTATAGTTACAGAATATTGATACTATATCATCAAAGTCACCGGAAAAGCTTGGTTGTTTATTACTTAATGAGAAATGATTGGGTTAGTCAATATAATACGGAAAAGTGCCATCACTATTTCAGTATATTCGAGGTAGTCTGATGAAGTGGGTGTTATAGGTATATGTGCTATAGCTAGATGCGCCAGGTATATGGTAGGTATTACAGGTAGCCATTCATCCGATGTCGATCTAGGAGTTTTATTACATTTAACTGTGAACGGGTAAAATAGCCCCGAAGCTATTATGAGTTGGTGCAAAATACCGAAAGTATACAAACAATATTATCAGACCAACCGTCGATACGCAACAGACTCGGCAATAAGACGAAATGACCCGTGTCGGTATTCGGACCATTTTTCATTGTGTAAAAATTTATGGACCGACGCAATTCTGTTATCTCTACGCGGGTTTGGTGTGAATGAGCGGAAAAGCGTTTGGATCGGTCTAGTAGGATTTTTTAAATATGAGCTTTTTCTACTTGGCAATGTCAGGTGAGGTGTATCCTAAACCGACCTACGGCCTACGTGCAATGGAAGTTTCACTGACAAAATGTACTATGGCGTAGTTTAACATGATATTTCTTTATTACTTTTAATGATAAGTATAAAACAAAGTCGTTTCCCGCCGTCTGTCCTTAAGTATACTCGTATATGTATGCTTAGATCTTTCAAACTACGCAACGGATTTTAATGCGGTTTTCAAAATATATAGAGTTATTTAAGAAGAAGGTTTATGAGTAAGAAAAAGGAATAGGTAGGGGTAAAGTAGGTGTAAGTAGGGGAGGACACAACGCGAACGAAGTCGCGCCGGGTCCAATAGTTCGAAATAAAAATCCGAAAATGTCTAGACATTGTATCAACAATCAGAAGAGAAAACTGTACTACATGTTTTCACTTCTAAATATAAAATTTCGCCGAAACCGGTGAAGCACTACATTGTTCGGTTTCAAGTATCACATCACATCAAGCACCCATAACAGTTCCGTAAAGTTAGTATGCCTATCGGGATATTGTAACTTTGCTCGACGTAATTCTCTTCCAGATCAGTGTAGGGGTTTGCCATAATATCCATGCCTGGTAGGCGGGCAACGGCCCGTAATGTACTATTCATTCGATTTAATTTTTATTTTGTTAGGCGTAGGTAATTGGTCTATGCTAAAATGAAAAGTAACTTTTTGATGTGGACTTTTATATGTGTTCATTCTTGATAGCATTTATCTTTTCGTGTTTATAATAATAAGGTTATCTTATCATACAATGTTTTAATGGTACCCATAAGTTTAAAACACATTTCAGTCAAATACAGAGACAGCGGTCACAGTAGAATCTTTAAACAGACATGTGAACCCAAATAGCTGAGCCGTTGGATTACAGAGGCCTATGGAAAGACTGGATGAACCCTAAATGTGTGGACTATTCACTAACATGACCACAAAGCGTTCTAGCACTAACTCGGGCGTCCCTACAAATCCCCACAAGCCCATTGAATGAAAGGAACTTAGTTTTTGAAAGATATTAATGCTCTTTGCTTCAAGAGGGTTCTAAATCACCTAACAGTAATTGACGGTATTCATGTTATCAGGGAATATTTTAAAAGTATTCGTAGAGTTTCTTGCCGTGTATATTGGTTTACTGTGGTTGGAGTAGGCCGATATTTCGACCGAGTTATACGCGTCATTTTCACAGGACTACTCGTAAGTTTTTGTGTGATCCTAACTTACTCGTACTAATATTATAAATACGAACGTTTTGGTGGATATTTGTAAGTGACCGGATTTGTATGAAATTATGCGATATTTTAGGCTAAATTCCAGAAAAAGGCATAGGCACTTAATACCAGAATTTGAAATATGTCCCACGGGATCGCGGTATAACTTAATTTTATTTCAATGGAAGTTACCGGCGAAAGCTGGTCTCCGACATATTTTATAGTTTTCTTGTAATCTTTAGGATAATAAAATGCCTTTCATTGTCCCAGCTTCGCCTGATGGTAAGCAGTAACCATAGTCAATGGAGGATTTCAGTACCCGAGTCTTTTCGACAACATAATAAGTTTTTATGGGGTTAGTCGCCATGTCAAAAGAAATCGTAGTATCAAAAGAAAAGGAGCTCACTCTTTTTTTATTTCAATTTTATTAGGTCAAATTCTTCATATATAACATAGTACGTCTATGCCTATACTGAGGCACGTTTAATGTATATAATAATCACCGAAATTACGCTACCTACCTTTTCCTTGTTACTGATTGAATGATGTCGCTGTGTAGGAAAATCCTAAGTCCACTACAGCCATTGATATTTCTCAGTTTTGCTTAATCTTGCCTTCTAAAACTGCATTGGCTGTTTTAGAAACGTCTGTCTGGATCACAATGGTCTTTTCGTTACATGAACACCATCCTGGACTTTTATTGTTTTCCTATATTGTCACCTTTTCCCTTTTCTAATCGACTTCCAAAAATAATAATTCCTCGAGCATTGTAAGCGCGTATGTTGTGATTTTTACGATTACGTCGCTTCAGGGTGTCATCATCAGATGCTGCGTTATTTACTTGTACCCGGGAAGTGCCCCTTATCATTTTTAACGCAAACTTTGCACTCATTTAAGGGGGTTTGTAGGTGAAAGTCAAACATTTCATCATTTACTATTTCAGCTTATTAAGGCTTTAGGACTGCCCTCTCAATATTTATGTTTATGTCTCCCACTCTAGCTATAAAGTGGATTTATTATAGGTATGCAATTCTCTACATTACAAGAAATTACTCGAATATAGAGAAATTATTTAAAACATTAACATGATCATTTGTCATTCACACAAAGGTACGTAACAAAAATTTCTTAAAAACTGGGTATAAAACGAAAACAAAATTTTTTGTCAACGATAGCAGCTACAATTTACCAAGTATCACACCATTCTAGAATCCTTACTAAATGCGCCAGCTTTTGACATAACTTGCCAAAGTCGCTTTTTTATTTTGAAGTTTTTTCTATGAGATAAGTCCTATTTTTATGCAAGCTTAAGCAGCTGGTTTCAAAATTTTGATTACATTTTAGATAGAGGTTACACAGCAAAAAAAAATGGGACAAAGTAAAGATTTGTGGCAACAGGACTGAAAAGTCTGTCGCAGGTGTGCAATATTGCGTTTTTTTTTAAATGCCTATAATTTTGAAATCATGCAGCTTAGATTTTTTTAAATATTTTTCTGCCAACCAGCATGACTTGCCTTTTCACTCGGTTTCGGGTTGACGTCGAGTTTTGGGACACCCTGTATATATAATAGCACTCTTTAAGACCACTCCAAAAAGCCTAAACGCTGGGGCTATGTTGTTGCCTTCAGTAGTTCCTATTTCCACCTTCTGTCATCATGATTAGACCTTGAATGTCATCTAAGGGGTATAGTACTTACATACAAGTAAAGTTAAATAAAAGCTTGTAAAATTACACTATTCAACATTATAAAAAAACAATAAACAGCAGTCTACACAAACTCAGCCGTAACGCGCCCCAACAAACAAGCACCGTGCGCTGCCTCCACGTGCCCCCCGCGCGTTGAACGTCGTAAAACCGTTTTTACCTACGGAGGGCGCGGCCGAGCAGTGGCGCTTAATAAAGCAAATACAGTAGTCATTATGGAGTGGCATACAAAATCCCGATCAGTTAGAAAAAGCTAATTGGAAAAGCATATTTTATTTACATAAGTTGTGTTTTGTTCGGAATCCTTTGAAATATCTCTCGGGATGTCAGAATGAATGTTTTATAACAGTCTCTTATTTTCTTTCGCCTGTGTTCCATTGAGCAAAATGCAAATTAAATTTGTTGACTCGCCGCTTCATGGTTTTTCAGATTGGGCCAAAAAACGTCGAGCAAAGTTACAATGGAGGAACCCCTAAACAAAAAAACCCCGCATCGAGTTGGTGAGCTCGTCTGATGATTTAGTCCATGGTGGTTGGTGGGTCACGTTACGTGATTGATCTAATAAAATTGGAAATACGTTTCCATTTAAGTACTTGTGGTGGTGAAACTTGGGTGTTCAGTTTAGGTTTAGACAGCGTGTGTTGGTTATTTTATTACGTCTCTTTCTCTCTCCTCTCTACGCGTGACTTAAATCGCACAAGTCTAGTAATGTTTCCTCTAAGGCAAAAGCATATTTATTACACGAGTTCTGTTCCGCGCATCAGTTCAGGGTTTAACTATTCGGTTGTTACTTTTAAAGTTCAATACACGAACTCCGTTCCGCAAGACTCTCGGACGTTTTTTTGAAAGTTTTGTTCATTACACGAACGCTATCTAATATTTTTTAATATCTTTCTTCTTATTAGCTTTCCGATCAAACCAATGAACTATGTTACGAGCGTTTATTTATTTACGTTTGTACGTAATAAAATTGTTGCAAGTTCAATTTGAGCCATTTCCCGCTTCCCGGTTCCCGATTGAGCTGAAATTTTGCATACTAATGTAAGTTAGGTGACAATGCAAGGTTATGCTATCCAACTGATCTGATGATATAGATGGAAGGTGTCCTAATCATTCTTAAACTACACATGATGTTTGGGCTCGTTTGATTAGTCTTGCTTCGTTTGGTTAGTACTCTGACTGGTGCTTTCACCAGTCTTTACTTTAATCGGTCAAAACTTACACAAAAAACTTGCTTTTTGATGTGGTGAGTACCCGTATAATTTATTCAGATTTGCAGCACTCTATAATGTGAGCAGCTGAAAATCCGGCAATTTTAATCACTTCTTTTAGTTTAATGCAAAAAAAAACACACATAGAAAGACTGACGAGAAAGTTCACCAATACTTTTTTAAAGTAAAGAAAATCGCCGATAGTTTAAGGATTAAAGCCTCTCAAAATTTGCATTTCGAGTAAAAATGATAAAATGTGAAATGGTCAACTTTAGACCAAAATATCAGCTATGAGGTATCCACGCGGAAAGTCATGGGAAATGATTACCTTTATTTTGAGACTAGAGGTGTGTCCGTAGGCATGATAGTTTTTTCGATGACAACTATAAACCAAAAAAACCGTTAATAGAAATACTATAACACTTCCCTATGTGTTTATTATCTAGTTACATAAAGAAAGAAAACGTGGACCTTACCGTCGCATGATTTCATGCGATAATACGCCGCCATGGCGCACGACACTGCTTGCGTCCGTCCAGCTACGATACTACAGACAGATCCACAGATACACGCCTAATTTATAACACAACTATTTTTTAGTCGTTGATTAAAAATGAATCTTATTTTATGAGGAATACATTCCACTTGAGACGACTGTATTTAGCCAAATGTAATAAGCGCAAGGCATTATATAGTTAGGAGTAGGGAATGCAAGACCGGGATAACGGGACCCCGAAATACCAGGAACATATAGTAAATACAGAGGTAATTTTTGTCTCATTGCATATAAAACCTCAAACACATAATTAAAATTGATTAAGTATTTATGGACCACGTAGTGGAAGACGCAGCGTGGGTAGGCCTCCCACACGGTGGATCGACGACCTGGTAAAGATCGGAGGTACCAGCTGGATGCGGAAGGCACAGGCCTTCCTTTGTGGAGATCTCTGTGGAAGGCCTGGTCTTTTGGCTGATATGATGATGATAAAGTTAAAGACTGATTTGTAACGCCAGAAATGTATGAGCGTATAGGGAAAAATAAAAAAATCGAATTACTCGATATTTTTCCCTATACGCTCATACATTTCTGGCGTTACAAATCAGTCTTTAACTTCATCATCATCATATCAGCCAAAAGACCAGGCCTTCCACAGAGATTACGAGTGTATTTTCAAAATGATGTTTAATTTTCTTAAGATGTTTACGAGAATTAAAGACCTTTACGTGTTTGTGGTTACGTAATTATTTAAATTTATGTTGATGTTGATATGAGAATGTTAGTTTATGTCTTAATCTTTATGTCTAAGTACTAATAAACCATTTTTAGAAGAGATTAAAATTTAAAAAAACTAGCAGCTTTGCACGGGTACGTAACAAAAATATCAAAAATTATTTTTTGACATTGACTCCGCTCCCGTACCCCGTGCTGCCTAGATAGCCGAGCGGACTGAGCGGCGAACACGGGACTTTTTTAAATTTCTAATATTCACATTTTTAAACTCGTGACATCTTTCGAATGGAATGTCTGAATTGAATAATTCAGTTATATAAAGGTATTGAAGCAGTCGTGAATATGAAGTAATTGATTTTGATAAGGATTAATACCAAGGTACAAATAAAGAGCGTTTTTTAGCGGCGGCATTTCAATTAAATTTTGAAAATAAAAGAACATTTATTGTGACATAACTATAATAGTTAGACATATACTGTCGGGACACTTTTTGTAGATAATGATGTGTTCTGCAAAGTCCTGGTACATTATTTTGTTCTATCATCAATAGTTTTCGCAGCACACGTGATGTAAGGAATTTTTAGGGTATTTTTATACACCTTGGGATACATTTTTGGAGTTTTATTAATGATCCGTAATTTTTTAGAAAATATAATATAGCCTATGTCACCCGGGGATAGTGTAGCTTCCCAACGGTGAAAGAATTTTTGAAATCGGTCCAGTAGTTTCGAAGCCTATTCAATACAAACAAACAAACAAAAAATCAAACCTTTCCTCTTTATAATATTAGTATAGATAAGAAGAACTACCAACAAATAAACAATTTAGGTTTATTATTTAAATTAAAACGAAACAAACAAGTGGATACTTAATTACTACGCGAAACAGAAAATAGCACGGAAAATTAAGTTATTCGAGCACGCGCCGCAGGCAAAATAGGCCGATCCATTGTCCCGCTGGTTCTTATATAGGGTCGTAGACTGGTGGCGCCCTCTGCATGGAGAACACAGCTAACACCATTTTAAATATAGAAAAAAGCTAGTTTAATTTGGGTTATAATTAAAACCATTTAAACGAGGTCTTTATTACGATTGGTTTTTGGGTTCTAAGTCCACCCTGCTGGATCCCGCGAATGCCTGGATCGAGCAGGACTAAGATGGTTCAGTTCAAATACCTGAATTGAAATTATCTTCCGGGATTGCATTTAAGAGTGTTCAAACGCCTGCAAAGAAATTAGGAGCAAAATCTTCCAATTGGCACATCGTTGCGTATTAAAATATTAGAGGGCGTTCGTTATTAAATTACAAAATGTTCTCCATCCTTCATGCCCTTCCACATTGTGATCTAGCTGCGTGCTTACATCAATTCAGCAAATTAGCAGTTATTAATACTGTACAAATAAACGAAATCGTAAGCAAGGAGCTTGTCTTGTCATGAGATCTGATAACTTTTTCTTAGTGAAACCGCTAAGAGCTTATGAGGTTTGCCAAAGCCATGTTTTAGTGGTAGGTACGTGTGGAATGGATTAATTTTATAAACAGAACTGCACCTTCGTTTATGGGGGTTGGAGGTTAAAAGTTGTAGATTTCTTGATTTTCTTGTTATTAACCGACTTCAGAAAAGGGTGAGGTTCTCAATTAGTTTTTTGTTACTACAGAACTCCGTCATTTATAAACCTATTGGAAAAAATCTTTTTTTATTTGAAGGGATATGCTTGCATTATGGTCTCATTTTTATCAAAAGCCAATGCTGACGATGGAATCCATAAGGAATTGAGGGAACTCCTCAAATATTATGTTTCCGTATTTTCAGTGACAAGTCAAGCATTTGCATTCAGAAAAGTATAATTTGGTGAAGTGGTGATCATGATGAAGACCCCAGGCCAAGGTATATACATCTTAAGTCTTTTGTCGGTAAAGTCAACCACGCCTTTATTATAATAATATTGGACTTGGTTCCTATTTTCACATTTATGTTTTGGTAGGATTTCATTACTTTTTGTAAATAATTTTTTTATTGTTCAAAAGTGATCTACTTACAACATTTTTTTTCTGCAATTACGCTGTAGGTATAGTTTTTAGTTTTTAGTACTATTCTCCACATTTTCTGTAATGTTTGAAATATTAGTGCGCATTGTCCATTCATTATCTGCAATTTCTATTACACGTTTTCTGCATTCTATGTTTAAATAGGCTAAGTCAGGGCGGTATAACGTTCGCAGGCAGTTGTATTCTAAAATTGAACTACTGGTAAGCGAAAGGTCCCGGGATCGAATCCCACTCATAATCGTCCTAGCGCTTATCCCGGCCTCTGGCAGGGTCCGCTTTCCAACCCATTTTCTCCACTTCGCCTGGTCTTCGGCATCTCGCATCTGACACAGCAATGTCAAACCATCGCTGTTTAGGTCGCCCACGGGTCCTCTTTCCTAATACCGGCAGGTTCAGGCACATATTTCCCACGTATTCCCGAAGGTTACGCAACACGTGACCAAACCAGCGCAGGCGAGCCTCCTCGGTCTTGTCTGCGATATCCCTCACGCCATCGATCGAGCCACGTAACACACACACACATCCACACATCCACCGCAGCATTTCTATTTCGTTGGCGTGGAGTTCGCGAACATGTTTCATCAGCGTTGGCCATGTCTCGCAGCCATAGAGCATCACGGGTCTAATTATACTCTTGTATATAAGCCCTTTCTGCTTGACAGGGATTTTAGGATCACAGATGACTGCTGTGAGTTCTCGCCATTTGGTCCAAGCTGCAGAATTTCGGGACTTGACATCGGGGTCTATGTCGCTGGACTCGTGCATCACGTTCATCGTGCATCGTGTTATTCCTCCGACGGATTCGGATCGGAGTGGACGTGTACACTGATCTGTTTTGCTATTTTTGAGTACCTTTTTTGTGATCCACAAGTGAGTGTTAAATCACATTACTCCGCCTACTGGGAGGAGCCCGAGTGAGACGACACTAGTGAAGCCATCTTACCTTAAAAACCCATTTTGTTGGGCTGTCGTGGGTGAGGCTCGAACCCGGTGCATCTGCAATGAGACAGCGTGTGTCGCCGCTCTACCATCAGATCAGTGCGACGCGGCAAAATTACCTATCTGCTTCTGCGCGGAAAGCTACAACGTCCCCACACGGCCGGCTGACGCACGTCACTGCAAAGCGCTGCACACTGCTGCCCCTAGGTGTCGCTACGGTATATCGCCTCGCCGTGCGACATCCAGCCACATGACATTCCGTCTAATTGTTACAACGATTTAAAAGCAATGCTCGAAGCATGGAAACTCGAACAAACCACCATCTTGGCCAAATTAGTATCCGAAGTTTCTGAGTTAAAGGCACAGTGCCAGCAAATAAAAAAGATCCAGAGTTTCGAAGAGCTTAGGATTAAAATTAACACGTTGGAGAAGGAAAAACAGGAAAATAAGGAAATTATAAATAGTTTGGATAGGCAAATCAGAGACATGAAGTTTCAATACAGGTCGGCGGCAGTCGAAATTAGATACATTGTGTCGAGGCAAAACGAAAAATCCGCTGATCTCATCGGGTATTTATCCAAGGTGGTTAAGACTGTAAGTGTGAGTCTGGAATCCAGAGACTTACGGGACATTCGCCGACTTCCTGCTAAACCCGGCAACATTAGGCCAATTCTGGTCGAGTTCAAGTCCGTCATAAATAAAAATAACTTTATAAATGCAACCAGGAAATATAACAGGTCTTAAAAACTGGAAAATAAATTACACACCCATAACATTAGTTTATCTGGAGAGCGGTCACCAGTTTACGTGGACGAACACTTACCTTTAGCCACCAAGCGGCTGTACTTCCTAAGTAGAAAATTTTCAAAGGAAAATAACTATCAGTTCTGTTGGATCGCAAACTCGACAGTTTTCTTAAGGAAAGAAGAGAACGCGAAACAGATTCAAATAACAACTGAACAATGCCTAAATGATCTACGGGAAACCGCAAGAACTGCAATTTGACTATTTGGATCAAACTATTTAATACCTACTTTAGTTCTTACTCTAATATTATTGAGTATACGTTATTTTCTAATATAAGTGTTATTAAACTCACCATACACACACACACACCCATACTACACTTCCACTCATCTTCAGTTCACAAAATTAAAAATAGAAATACACTACTTATTTGCGAACCTGAGCATCATAATTTCTGCGCACCCCTTTGTGCTGCATTATACGTTTAAAAATGGTAGATAGTGTACAAGATAACTAAGACATCATGTCACTGTCTAAATCGTACGTATCTTCCCCAGACACGCGTCACAACTATCTCGCGCATCCTAATAAGTCGTTAAAAATTATCCAACTTAATACAAGAAGTATCAATAAAAAGTTTGAGTCAACGCTCGCTTTGATATATTAATAATATTGACGGAGTATTGGTTGTAAAGCTCACCCATCATTCCAACTTTAGAGGAATACAATTCTTACAACACTCAAAATAACCCGATACAAAATGATGGAGTAGTAATTTATACGCGTGATTCATTGAAGTGCGCAGTTTTTGAGACACAATTCAAAGACGCGAATTTGGTTATACCGCTCCCCATCCTAAAAAGACCTGACCTATTTCTATGATAGCCTGGACAGATTGGTTCGGTCTCTTAATAGGTTTAATAATCTAGTTTTGGCCGATAAAATATCTCAAACCAATGATCAAGATAGGGAACGTTAATAAACTTGGGATTGTTAATAGATGAAAACTTATAACTTGAACAACACATTCAACAAAAAGTTGTCAAAAGTTTCGGCTCTCTCAAAACGCTATACAAATTGAGGCCATTTATAAATTCGTCCGTTCGTTTACAATTATGTAACAGCTTGGTTTTGTCCCACCTTCATTATTGTGACTTGGTATACGGTCCCTGTCTCCTGGTCAAAACAATCAAGTCAATTCAAAGGGTCCAAAACGCCTGTATTCGGTACTGTTATACAATACCTAAAAGGGCTCACATTACACCGTACCTCATAGATAAGCAGATGTTAAACATGGAAAACTCGCGTATTCTCAAGTACTCCTGTTTTCTTAGCTCGCTCTTCAAACCCGAGTGTCCTATCTACTTGTTTGAAAAACTGGAATTCGTAACCTACAATCGCCATCTTAGAGATAGAGGCCGGTTATTACTCCTTCGAGTACAATCTCTCGCATGCACCCGTGGTTGCTTCAAACACGCCGCAGCAAGAATCTGGTACGACCTCCCACCTCCAGTGCGAGCAACATCATCTCTCAAGCTTCCTACATTACGCAAGAAATGTGCAAAATGGCTGCTGCTGAACCATTCACGGGTTTTTGGAGTGAAAGTCTAGCTAGACCACGGTTTCTGGTGATGTTCAATTATCTACTTCTCTTAGCTATCTACTTTTATACCTAAAGATTAAATTTTTTAATATGGTCTCTACTGTAGGCCATTTATAATACCAGTCATTCCCGAGCGACGCAGTACTTCGGCGTTGGCCACACGGTCCTGCGCAGTATGTAGCGTAACCACCGCATGTGGAAGGTGTCAAGCTTACTGGTGTCTCCCTTGTAAAGCTTCACTTACCTACCCATTATGTAAATACTTATGGTTGGTGGCTCGCAGGCTACGAGGCCTGCCACAACAACTACGAGAGAGGTGTCAACAAGTTACGACCGAGGTAGTATATAACACTTATGGACCCGGTGCGACACTATCTCGCGTACACCTATTTTACCCCTACCAGTTTATGAGCAAAGAAAAAAAGGGAATCATTCCATCTACTTGTATTGCTGAAAACCGCATTAAAATACGTTTCACAGTTTAAAATATCTAACCGTACATACACAGATACAAAGGGCAGACGGCGGGAAGCGACTTTGTTTTATACTATGAATAGATAGAAGAATACCGCATTGGGAAAGCCACGCCGAGCATCCCGCCCCATGGAGACCTGCCGGGGCCACGTCTGCGACCCTACATTATGCCCTTTACCTACATGGCCACAGTAGGTCTTTGTTTTCCCTTGAATAAAAATTAGATTAGCATAAAATATGTAACTAGATAATAAACACAGGAAAGAATTCAAGTATTATTAAAGGTTTTTCAGTTATTAACTTTCCCCGTGATACCTCATAATATCTGATATTTTTGTCGAAAGTTGACCATTTCACATTTTTACACGAAAAGCTAATTTTGGAAGCCCAATATATTTATATTACTTGACTTAGTAAACTGAATTAGAGCTCAAACTGTAATCTTCACTTTAAAAAAGTAATGGTGAACTTTCTTGTCAGAGTCTTCCTATGTGTTTTTTTTGCTTAAGTTATGACAGACCTATTAACCGATTAAAGTCTTTCACCTATAGAACAGTATCAGCAGGTGACAAATTCTGAAATGTAAAATGTTTCCTCATAGCATGCTTTTATCGCGCTTTCTCTATGATCAGTCATAGTACTAACCAAACGAGCCAAGACTAATCAAACAAGCCCAATCATCATGCGTTCTTTAAGAACTATTAAGGACACCTTCCGTCTATATCATCAGATCAGTTGGATAGCATAACGTTGCATTGTCACCTAACTTACATTGGTATGCAAAATTTCAGCTCAATCTGGAACCGGAAAGCGGGAAATGGCTCAAATTGAACTTGCAACAATTTTATTACGTACAAACGTAAATAAACAAAAGGTTGTAACATAGTTCGTTGTTTTTCCCGAAATTCAATGCGTTTTCTACAGGACCGGAAAGCTAATTTAAAAATATCAGATAGCGATCGTATAATACATTTTTAAAAACATGTGCAGGATTCTGTGCTCCTGCACAGAATCCTGCACATGTTTTTAAATGATTGTGGAACGGAGTTCGTGTATTGAAACTTAAAGTACCAAATAATTCAACCATGAACTAATGCGCGGGAGATTACTAGACTTCTACGTATTGGTTTATGTAGTAAATGATGAAATGTTTGACTTTTAGCCTGCAACCCCCTTAAATGAGTTCAAAGTCTGCATTAAAAACGATAAAGGGCACTTCCCGTGTACAAGCAAATAACGCAGCATCTGATGATGACACCATGAAGCGACGTGATCGTAAAAATCACAACATACGCGCTTACATTTATCGAGGATTACCCTGATTAAATTGTGACCAGCTGGTCATTTAGCTAAATTAAACCTACACACGTACCTACCACTAAAACATTACATGGCTTTGGCAAACCTAATAACCGCTTAGCGGTTTCACTAAGAAAAATTTATCGGATCTCATGACGAGCCAAGCTCCTTGCTTACGATTTCGTTTATTTGTACAGTATGGAATTAAATAACTGCTACTTTGCTTAATTGATGTATGAACGCAGCTAGCTCACAATGTGAAAGGGCATGAGGGGTGGAGATCAATTTGTAATTTAATAACGAACTGCCCCTAATATATTATGCAACGATGTGTCGATTGGGAGATTTTGCCCCTAATTTCTTTGCAGGCGCCTGAACACTATTTACTGTATGTACAAAGCCTTGCGCTTATTACTTTGTCTAAATACGGTTGTTTAAATTCAGAAGCATAAGGCGTGAGCGCAAATCAAAGTGAAATGTATTGCTCATAAAATATCATTAATTTTTAACCCCCGACGAAAAAATAGGGATGTTATAAGTTTGACGTGTATCTGTAGTATCGTAGCTCTCGAGCGGATGAACCAATTTCGTTGCGGTTTTCAATGTTTGAAAAACAGATTAATGGAGATGGTTCTTAGCTTTGTTTAATAACAATCATTTCATTAGTTTAGAAAATATTAGGTATGAGTTTGGGGGTTTCCGACAGTATTCTGTCGGTTAGTTGTAACACTTATACACACAAACACTTACACATTCCAAAAGGCGTTATACGAAAATGGATGTTATTCTATAAGCAATACATTTCACTTTGACTCGCTCTCACGCTTTTTGCTTCTGAATTTATTCGAATGAATTTAGCCAAGTGTATTAAGCACATAAGCCTAGCTTTGGCCGTTTCCTAAAATCAATCATCTCGATAATCATCTGATCTTGCGTCCGACCGATGACATCAGCCATTACCGTCGCGTCGGTCTAGCACTGAATCCAGTATATGTATTATGCAATCGGTCTATGAAACGGCCAAACCATACCAAATCACATGAAATGAAAATAGTAGGACATTAGTAGGACATTTAATATCACTTTCAATCGTCAAAGAGGAGAGGGTAAAAGAGTGGGAAGGAAACACTCAGTGACATGACGGCCACCCAGGAGCGGAGTACATCCACTACACGCCGACAACGGCCGGACAGAGCCGGTCAGTGCCCGACAATTTTAGAGTTAGGCTTTGAATACTTAGGAGCTTGGCTTTTCATGAGATCTGATAACTTTTTCTCAGTCTACGAGGCTATCGGAATATCATTAAAAATTAAGAAATATTATAAAGATGAGAAAGACATGAAGATTTTCGCCTCAACAGTCAAGTCCATCGCCGGAAACCGATATGAAGTAGGCCTACTCTGGCGGGAGGAGGTCCAGAGCATGCCAGCCAGTTTCAATATGGCTATTAGTCGGCCTAAGTCTATTAAAATGAAAATGAACAAGTGCGCAGGCTTTAAAGAAAGCTACCTGAAACAGATGAACAACTTAATAACAAAGGATACTCCGAAAGTTGCACCGGGGGAGTGGGCCAACCCTCGGGCTAGGTGGCTACCTCATGTTGGGGTCACAAACCCAAATAAACCGGGCAAGCTGAGGTTTATCTTCGATGCCGCCGCTGTAAGCAACGGTCTGTGCTTAAACGACGGATTGTTGGATGGGCCGGATCTACTGCAGTCCTTACAAGGAATTCTAATCTCGGGAACTACCGATTGCGATAGCCGGCGATATAACGCGAAATGTTTTTGTAAATAAAAATTCACCAGGAAGATCAGCCGGCGCAGATGTTTTTGTGGAGGAGGGGGACGACCTCAATGGCTTTCGGAGCGAGAAGTTCACCGTTCCTGGCGCACAGCGGCAGGAATAACAACGCCGAAAGACACCGAAAGAAATCCCACGGGCATATTATGCCATCACACCGAACCACTACATGGACGATTTGCTAGGTAGCTAGCAAGACGAGGAAGAAGCAAGCCGAGGTAGTATATAACACTTGTGGACCCGGCGCGACACTACCTCGCGTACACCTATTTTACCCCTACCAGATTATAAGCAAAGAAAAAAGAGTTTTATACTTGCTTATAAACCTTCCTCTTGAATCATTCCATCTATTGCTGAAAACCGCATTAAAATACGTTTCACAGTTTAAAAGATCTAAGCGTACATACACAGATACAAAGGGCAGACGGCGGAAAGCGACTTTGTTTTATACTATGAATAGAGAGAAGAATACCGCATTGGGAAAGCCACGACCTGCCGTGGCCACATCTGCGACCCTACAGTAGCCCCTTTACCTACATGGCCGCAGTGGGATTCGAACCCGGTACCTCTCGCTTCGGGTAGTCGGATACCTTAACCACTCGGCCACCGACACCCCTGCGTTGTGTTTATTGATGAGATGTCTTTGTCAAATGGTTGATGACTCTCCTGCTCTTCATATGGGCATCACCCTCCACATTGACATCTCCCCCTCGTTGAAGTCGATATGACACTCCTGGGCCCTCAAAGAAGACGCGTAGATTAACTTAAGCCCAACAGTTGGGGTGAGTTACTAGTTACATGTAAAATAATATAAGGAGATTTTATAAATGTTCTTTGGAAATTTACTCTTGAATATAATTTAGATTAGCATAATATATGTAACTAGATAATAAACACAGGAAAGAATTCAAGTATTATTATTAAAGGTTATTCAGCTATTAACTTTCCCCGTAATACCTCATAATATCTGATATTTTTGTCGAAACTTGACCATTTCACATTTTCACACGAAAAGCTAATTTTGGAAGCCCTATATATTTATATTACTTGACTTAGTAAACTGAATTAGAGCTCAAACTGATTTCTTCGCTTTAAAAATGTAATGGTGAACTTTCTCGTCAGAGTCTTCATATGTGGTTTTTTGCTTAAGTTATGACAGACCTATTAACCGATTAAAGTATTTCACCTATAGAACAGTATCAGCAGGTGACAAATTCTGAAATGAAAAATGTTTATACATAGCATGCTTTTTTCGCGCTTTCTCTATGATCAGTCAGAGTAGTTGTCAAGACTAATCAGACGAGCCCAAACATCATGCGTAGTTTAAGAGTTAATAAGGACACCTTCCGTCACTATCATCAGATCAGTTGGATGGTATAACCTTGCATTGTCACCTAACTTACATTAATTTCAGCTCATTCGGGAACCGGGAATCGGGAAATAGGTCAAAACAATTACATAAACCTATACCAAGACGCAGCACTCACCTCACCGACAGGAATTACAAGCGATGCAGTTTGCCCGACCCGTGGACGGCCACGTGATGCTGACGCCGCATCGTCACCGACCACGATTTCACGTAATTTTAAGTCATTCTAGATTCACACTTCGAACTAGTTTCTATGCTAAGTTTTATTGTAATTTTTTATTTTTATTAATTATATTTAGTTAAATCATTTTGGGTTTTTTTCGACCCTCCGGCTGTAGCCTACGTATCTAACTTAACTTGCAATATTTTATTACTTACAAACATGTAAATAAATAAAAGCTTGTAATAGTTTATTGTTTTTCCCGAAATTCAATGCGGTTCCCACAAGATCGGAAAGCTAAAAAAGGTTGCCTAATATAAACAGCAATGTACCAAGTCTACGTACGACGATTCATAATAATCACTTTAGAAAACGCAACAAGACCTATAACGTATAATGACTCCGAAAGAATAGAATTTTTTAAAAGAAATAGAATAATATTGGATAATGTTCGTGTAATGAATGAAAAACATGTCCAGAAGTCTTGAATGGAGTTCGTGTATTGGAAATACACTTGTTCGTATCTGGCGCAGTCGGTAGGATATTCGCAAGTCGAGCGTAAAATGTTACAAAATCAAGATTCGCGAGCTGCTTGGGCGGCCTTTCAGTCCCATCTCGAAGATCCGAAACCTACGAACCAGCTGCAGCTAGGTGGGAGGAATCTAGACTTCGATTCAAGAGATAAAACCAGAAATGCAGCGTATTTGAGTACAATCGAACTGTTCTTGCGTTGCTTCCCTTTTTAATCCTAATTATTTTACCCCTCCAAGATTTTTCACCCATCGAAAAATTCCCCTCGTGAACCTGCATCTCGACAGGCTCGCAGGCAATTAGTTGATAGGAGTAGATATATTGATAGTAATTTAAATTTAGAGTTTTTATTCAACGAAGAGATGGCAGTCGACCCGGACACAATTTTCAAGGCTTTACGCCTCGTGCCCGACTTCGACGGCAACCCTAATATACTTACTAGGTTTATAGGTATTTGTGACCAAATAGTCGTTAGGTATATGAAATCAGAGCCCGGTAATGACCTCAGTAATCTGTGCCTATTAAATGGGATACTGAATAAAATCACTGGTTCCGCTGCTTGCATAATCAATTCAAACGGTATACCAGACAACTGGTTGGGCATCCGAACTGCCCTAGTGAATAATTTTTCTGACCAGCGTGATGAAACAGCCTTATACAATGACCTCTCATTAGCTACGCAAGGTAATAAGACACCCCAAGAATTTTATGACCAATGCCAATCTCTGTTTAGTACGATAATAACGTATGTGACTTTGCATGAGACAATCAGTACCACAATTGACGCGAAGCGAGCTCTCTACAAGAAGCTCACCATGCAAGCCTTTGTCAGAGGGTTAAAGGAACCCCTAGGGTCGCGTATAAGATGCATGCGACCTGAATCTATCGAGAAAGCCCTCGAGTTCGTGCAAGAAGAGCTTAATGTCATGTACTTGCAGCAGCGCAGCGAATTACCTAAATCTCAGCCTAGTCATAAGTCTTTTACCCCAATGCATGCTAGTAGCTATGCGCCCGCGCTACCGCGACAGCAAAATTCCCTAGCACCGCCGCCTAACTGGCCGGTGCCCGGTGGACAACGTGCGCCTCAAGGTGCTCCGCAGCCGTTCAGGTTTATGCCTTTACAGCCGCAACCCCAGTACCGAATGCCCACGCGTACCTAACAAATGTTCCGCGCTTTACCACCTAATTATAACCCACAAAGTAACGTTTTCCGGTTACCACATAGGAACAATTTTCACTCGACCGGCCCGCGCATGCCTACGTGTTTAATGCTGAGTGCGCGCGCACCAAGCACGCCACGGCACGCGAACGCGACGTGTTATCGCGCTTACGTACGGACCATTTAAATGAAGAGGAAAAGGCTAACCTCTTAGCGCTTTGCTCTCGCTACGCGCATGTTTTCTACATAGAGGGTGAACCACTAACTTTCACCAATCAAATCAAACATAATATAAGAACAACCGACGAGGTTCCCGTATATACCAAAAGCTACCGTTATCCATTCATACATAGAAACGATGTAAGAGATCAAATAACCAAGATGTTAGATCAGGGTATTATCCGACCATCTGACTCTGCGTGCAGTTCGCCTATTTGGATCGTACCCATAAGGCTGACGCCTCCGGGAAACAAAAGTGGCGTCTAGTAGTAGATTTTCGTAAGGTAAATGAAAAAACTGTAGACGACAAATACCCTATCCCCAATATAAATGACGTTCTAGATAAGCTGGGAAAATGCCAATACTTTACCACCTTAGATCTAGCTAGCGGTTTCTACCAGGTAGAAATGAGCTCACAGGACATACCCAAGACAGCCTTTAACGTCGAGCATGGGCACTTTGAATTCCTTCGTATGCCCATGGGTCTCAAGAACTCGCCCTCAACCTTCCAGCGAGTTATGGATAATGTCTTGCGAGGCCTTCAGAACGACATATGTCTTGTCTACCTCGATGACATTATAGTGTTCAGCACATCCCTTCAGGAATACATGACCAATCTGGAGAGAGTATTCCAGCGCCTCCGCGAGTCCAATTTTAAGATCCAAATTGACAAATCAGAATTCCTTAAGCTTGAAACGGCTTATCTCGGACATATTATTAGTAAGGATGGTATAAAACCAAACCCTGACAAGATTTCAGCCATTAAACGGTACCCCATTCCAAAGAAACCTAAAGAAAAAAAACAGTTCCTAGGACTCCTTGGTTACTACCGAAAATTCATCCACGATTTCGCTCGCATTACGAAGCCTCTTACAACGTGTCTTAAAAAAGGACGAAAAATTTAGAATTAAATTCCGAATATGTAAACTGTTTTGAGAAGTGCAAATCCCTTCTCACTAACGACCCCTTCCTTCAATATCCTGACTTTTCTCTTGAATTTCTAGTTACCACAGATGCGTCTAATGTTGCTATTGGAGCCATATTGTCTCAAGGCCCGATAGGAAGCGACGCCGACGCCCTATCTCGCATTGCGATCCATAATGAGGAGATCGACTCCCTTATAAAAGAGATACAGGAGCTTAGTTCACTTATAGGGAATCCCATAGAGACCCCACAATCTCGAACGCACTGCTCATCTACCGAGACAGTACATACCAGCCGTGAACATCCTATATTAGAGGTCCCAATCACAGACGAACCGCTCAATAAATTCCATCGCCAAATTTGCTTCACAATCGTTAGTGGCGTAAAACGTAAGCCCGTAGTAACGAAGCCATTCGATACTCACACCCGTGTTGCCGTTCAATTATCTTAATCTTCCCTAGAAGAGGATGTCGTGAAATATATTAAAGAATACGTAAACCCCAAAGTTAAAACCGCTATCTTAATAAACCCACCATTAGGCATGTACTCCATTATACCTATTATTCAGGATAAATTTAAAAGCTCATCAATGAATCTCGTACTGGCTAAAACAGAATTAGAAAATGTCAAAGAGTACCTACGCCAACAGGATATCATTCGCCACCATCACGACGGGAAGACGAACCATCGTGGCATTAACGAACGCTTCCTAGCCCTATCGCGAAGATATTACTGGCCTAAGATGAGAGACCAGATAACCAAATTTATTAACGAATGTATAGTTTGCGGACAGGCTAAATACGATAGAAACCCCATTAGACCCCAATTCAACATAGTACCCCCCCCGACTAAACCATTTGAAATTGTGCATATGAACTTATTCACAGTACAGACAGAAAAATACGTTACCTTTATAGACGTGTTCACTAAATACGGTCAGGCATACCATTTACGTGACGGCACTGCCGTTAGTGTCCTACAGGCATTAATACAGTACTGTACCCACCATGGTGTACCTATGACAATTATTACCGACAACGGCACTGAATTTACCAACCAATTATTCGCGGAATTTACCCGACTTCATAAAATAATTCACCACAGGATCCTGGCCCACTTACCTAATGACAACGGCGATATCGAACGCTTTCATTCAACCTTGCTCGAACATCTGCGAATTCTAAAAATAGAGAACAAAGACGAACCTATAGTCAACCTTATGCCCTATGCTATTATAGCTTATAATAGTTCTATCCATAGTTTTACGCGTTGTCGACCATTTGACTTGCTGACTGGACATTTCGACCCACGCGATGCTCTTGACATTGACCTTACACAACTCTTGTTACAACAGTACACTAAAACCCATAGTGATCAAATGAAAAAAGTATATGAGATAATTAATGACTCATCGCTTGAAAAACGTACCGCAATCATGCAAAATATGAATAAAAATAGAGAGCTAGAAGTTGAATACACCCCCCAGCAACAGGTTTTCATAAATAACCCCTTTGCTAGCCGACAAAAAACAGCCTAACGTTACACACAGGACAATGTCCTCGCGGATTTACCAATCCATATCTACACGTCAAAGAAACGTGGCCCCGTGGCTAAGGCAAGACTTAAACGAGTTCCCAAGTCAGCCCAATTGTTACAGGACCGTGATGTTACTGATGACCGCCCACCTGACGTGAACCCAAGAGTAATCAATTACTGACCTACACCAACCGACTTAGTAATGACACCTATCCCCTTTACGAATTACAAATAGACTACCTTACAAACAAACTTGGCAAGGTTATAAACCAATTAAAGTCTTTAGAACCTAGTCGCGCTAAAAGAGGTCTTGTAGACAGCCTAGGTTCCGTAATAAAATTCGTAACTGGAAACTTAGACCAAATTTTAGACTTAGATTTGAGGGAATATTACGATATAATTAAACCTGGATACTACTACATTGAAAAGCAAATAGTTATTGTTTTCGAATTTCCCGTAGTCACTCAAGATGTCCTTAATTTATTTAGGCTTTCCATAGCACTTAATAAGAACCAACAAGCCATTGTCTCGTCCTATCCCTTTATTGCAACCAACGAGAACATGTTCGTGTACATGGAGGCAGAATGCCCGAAGTTTGATAACTGGTATCTCTGTGAAAAGAACGTCAACCATCAAATTCGTTCCAAACCTGATTGTATCCAGCGCCTCATCGTGAATCAAGACCTAGACGGATCCTGCAGCTTCACGAGAATCTCCCTAGCAAGAGAAGCAATGGAAAAGCTCGACGACCAACACTACGTAGTATCATTTCCACGTGCAACGAAAGTACAAGTCAATTGCGAGAGAGAAGATTTCAGCACACTACAAGGCAGCTATCTCGTGACGATTCCTGTAAACTGTTATCTACGCACGCCTGAGTTCACCATCATCAATGAAAATGACAAACTACAAGGGCACCCTTTCACCTTGATGAAAATCCCATACCCGGCTGAAATCAAGATACAGCATTAACGCATGTTAGCCTCAACTCCATCGACCTAAGAGGAGTACATGATATTCAAGACAAGCTGATGATAGAAGCTCCCATTCAACTTGAACATCCAGCTCAAGACATCGTGTATCACACCACCATCCCACTCTACATCATTGTGCTGATCGCAATTGCAATTATATCGGTCTTCACTCTACGCCACAATCAAAGGAGAAACCTCAATAAATCTACAGTTCCTGACCCCATTACACCGCATGAACCAATCTACCATGTTCCTGACAAGAAGGAAGATCAACCGGGGACCATTCCAGCAACATTTTCTCTTAACATCCTAAAATAGTTGCTGATCTTCGGGTGGAGGAATTACATAAACCTATACCATGACGCAGCACTCACCTCACCGACAGGAATTACAAGCGATGCAGTTTGCCCGACCCGTGGACGGCCACGTGATGCCGACGCCGCATCGTCACCGACCACGATTTCACGTAATTTTAAGTCATTCTAGATTCACACTTTAAACTAGTTTCTATGCTAAGTTTTAATGTAATTTTTTATTTTAATTAATTATATTTAGTTAAATCATTTTGGTTTTTTTTCGACCTAGTACTAGCCTGTAGCCTACGTATCTAACTTAACTTGCAATATTTTATTACGTACAAACATGTAAATAAATAAAAGCTTGTAATAGTTTATTGTTTTTCCCGAAATTCAATGCGGTTCCCACAGGATCGGAAAGCTAAAAAAGGTTGCCTAATATAAACAGCAATGTACCAAGTCTACGTACGACGATTCATAATAATCACTTTAGAAAACGCAACAAGACCTATAACGTATAATGACTCCGAAAGAATAGAATTATTTAAAAGAAATAGAAAAATATTGGATAGTGTTCGTGTAATGAATGAAAAACATGTCCAGGAGTCTTGAATGGAGTTCGTGTATTGGAAATACACTTGTTCGTGTATTAAAAAATTCAACCCTAAACTAATGCGCGGGATAGAGTTCATGTAATGAATAACCTTAGTCGACAAAAGGAGAGAAAAACTTCATGAATTATATTGTAATTTAAAAAAAAAAGCTTTTAATAACTTGGTAAGGCTTGTATGGCATTCGTGTAATGAACGGACCTTAAAAAATGCGCGACATTATAGCCTTTTAGCGAGTACGGTGGTCTTACAAGGAGTAATTACTAGAATTCTGCCTATTTGGTCGTTACACACACAATAAGCTCTAAACCTAAACTTCATCACATCATAACCATACCATATATATTAAATATACATGCATTTACGATGAACGCGAGAGCCAGGATGGATGGATTCGTTCCATCCAAATTTATCGAACGTCGATCCCAATTCGAGAGAGGAGATTTTATCACGCTTATATATTGTTGTTTAGGGTACCTATTGCCACCTATCGTCTCCAAAGATCAGATCAGCCAATAAACAATTGCATTGAATATTACCGCTCGATCGGAAACCGCCCATAGGGCAAACTATAAGACTTAGTCACGAACACAACAAGAAAGGTGAAAATATCTGGAAGAGGTTTCCTTCCACTGTAGCCCAGAAAAAATTTAAGGCATTCAGGAAATCCAAAGTGTGAGGTATAGGATTTCGAGCAACTTTGAATATTCATCCCATTCGTGAGTTTTGGAAAGCCATCTCCTTCCCACACACCACGCCGCTGTCTCTCTCTCTTCTTGTTCTCAGTCTTTGGAACTTCTACTGAAGCCGTTTTAATTTGCACGCGCCGCTCGGCTGCGCGCTCCACGTTTAAAATCGAGTATTCGACATTCAACGCGCTGAAGGGCATGCGGCAGCGCACAAAGTTTGTTTGTAGGCGTACGTAACGGCTGTATTTCAAATCATTTTATTTATTTTGGATAGTACGATTACAGTTAATTTTATATTTATTTTATACTTAGTAGCAAAAAAGCTTTTTACATTAGTTGTGTTTTGTTTTGAATCCTTTGAAATATCTTGGGATGTCAGAATGATTGTATTACAGTTACAGGTTGGGTGGGTCACGTTACGTGATTTGATCTAATAAAAATGGAAATGCGTTTTCATTTAAGTGCTTGTGGTTTTATGGTGGGGGTGAAACCATGGTGTGCAGGTAGGTTAGGTTTAGACAGTTTATTGGTTAGTTTATTACCTCTCTCTTCTCTACGCGTGACATAAACCAATACGCAGAAGTCTAGTAATGTTTCCTCATAAAGCAATAGGATATTCATTACACGAACTCTGTCCCGCGCATCAGTTCACGGTTTGAACTTATTTGGTTGGCATTTTTAAAGTTCAATACACGAACTCTATTCCGCCAGACTCCTGGACATGTTTTTTTGAAAGTTTCGTTCATTACACGAACGCTATCTAATATTTTTTAATATCTTTCTTTTTATTAGTTTTCCGGTCCTGTAAGAAACGCATTGAATTTCGAGAAAAGCAATGAACTATGTTACTAGCTTTTATTTATTTACGTTTGTACGTAATTAAATTGTTGCAAGTTCAATTTGAGCCATTTCCCGCTTCCCGGTTCGAAATTGAGCTGAAATTTTGCATACTAATGTAGGTTAGCTGACAATGCAAGTTTATGCTATCCAACTGATCTGATGATATAGATGGACGGTGTCCTTAATCATTCTTAAACTACGCATGATGTTTGGGCTCGTTTGATTCTTGATTGAGTCTTGCTTCGTTTGGTTAGTACTCTGACTGATCATGGAGAAAGCGCGATAAAAGCTTGCTATAAATAAACATTTTTTATTTTAGAATTTGTTACCTACTGATAATGTTCTAGGTGAAAGACTTTAATCGGCCATAACTTACACAAAAATCTGTAAACTTGCTTTTTGATATGATGAGTCCCCGTAGAATTTATTCAGATTTGCAGCACTCTATAATGTGAGCAGCTGAAAATCCGTCAATTTATATCACTTTTTTTTAGTTCAATGGAAAAATAATACATATAGAAAGAATGACGAGAAAGTTCATCAATTCTTTTTTAAAGTAAAGAAAATCCCCGATAGTTTGAGGATTATTTCAGTTTTCTAGGTCTAATAACTCCCAAGATACAGGGCTCTCAAAATTTGAGATCTCTGGGGAAGGCCTGGTCTTTTGGCTTATATGATTGTAAGATATTGATAATAACCGTAGATTGTTTGGTCGTAGTCCGTGGTACTCTACTTTGACACCTTTCACTTTTGGCGCGGTCTGGACAACAAACGTATTCCGTTCCATTATAAAAATTGTCGTCGTTGGTGCCTAAGGCTACTTACCTAATTTGTGTAAAATATCCAAGTAAACATTGTCTGGCATTATTAGAAGTGAGTTGTGTCCCATCAACTGAGTTTCTATTAAGGAGGAATCCAACAAATCAGAAGTCGGGACGCCTCCCAAAAACCCACGAACAAAAGTGGACTGTGCGAGTCGTAAGTGCTGAATCGGCGATTCTTCATTGAAGGTGAGTGTGCAACCACGTTTTTAAAAGTACATTTTCGTCAAGTGAACTCAACGAGATCTAGTGTTTTCATGAATAACTGCAACTACTTATATAATATGAAACCCAGTGTTCGTTGCTGGTGACTATATAATTTTGATCCGGAAAATGCTATCTGCTGGGCCTCATGTACCTAGTACATCTACGATTACATCAAATAGGCTTTCGAGCTGGCAATATAATATGAGTAACGTTAACGTAGTCCCAGAATATGACCCTGCCGACAACACGCAGAGTGTTGAATGGTGGATTCATAAAGTTGAGGAATGTGCCAAACCTATTCCTGGGATGATCGACAAACATGTCATTATGCGTTGCCCAAGCTGGTAGGTCTGGCAAAGCGCTGGTACCAAGGATTACCTTCAGTACTATTTTTATGGGATGAATGGGCGGCAAAATTGAAATCTGCATTTCCTTCAAATGAAAACTACGGCGATTTGTTAAGTAAAATGTTGAGAATTCGCTGTAAATAAAAGTTTCACGATAAACTGGCTTTATTACATAAGTGTGAAATAAGTGGATCCAAAGCGGTAGCATGTCTCATCCAAGGAATAGATGATAAATTTGTTCGTATGGGTGCTAATGCTTGTATGTTTGATGAACCTGAGAAACTGCTGTCGTATTTATGAACCATTGGCCAAAATTAAATTCAGACGCCAAGAAATAGGCCGCTATTTACGCATCCACAGGCTCGTAATAATAGACCGGTTACAAATACGACTACGTCATCTGAATTATATAAAGGTCCAGATTCACTTCTACGGTGCTTTAATTGCGGTGAAACAGGTCACATTAGTGTGAGATGCACAAAACCAATTAAGAAATGCGGATTTTGTCACATGTTGGGACATGTTACTAAAGATTGTCGTAAAAGACTCGTCTACGGCAAACGCTGGGAATAAGCCTGATCAGAATGAGTCAGAACCAGTCAAGAAGATTATGTGTATCGCAGAACCTGACGCTGGACCCAACAGTAAATACTATAAAAACATAAAAGTTAATAACATAGATAACAATTTACCTAATCTTCGTGGCTTTGGGAACTCGTTGGTGCAGGCGTTAGGAACTACGAAGGCTAAAATAGCTGTTGGTAATATCGAAGCATATATCGATATTTTCATAGTCCCAGATCAGTATATGCAGGTTCCAGTTATTTTATGTAAATTACCTAATGTAATAATTTATAAAACTTGTGACGAGCTTACTTTCTCCGAATTGCCCTTAATGGAAATTTGTGATCAAACCTTTAAAGTGAAAATCCTAAATGATGATATATTTACGCTAACTGCCAGTTGCACTGCACCAATCATCGTTCGCCTGGAGTCCACGTATACGGGGCATCTCTTTGTGCCGGGTGGTAGTATTCGAGTTGGTATCGCAGAGTGTATTATATTGCCTGGTTTATATAACTTTGTTGATGGCAAGGGTTACATTATGATAACAAATATTAGTAAAGCGGAAGTTGTAATAAACCGAAACCATGTGATTGCTCGAGGCTGCTCGTATGAAGAAGTTGATGATTTGTATGTAGGATGTGTAGATTTTTCAAAATCCATTACCTATTGATAAAGTTAATATTGGAACTAAGTTAAATGATGTTCAGATCAGTAAGTTTACAGATTTATTAAAGAAATATAGAGATTATTTCGCGTTGAACCTGTCGGAATTAGGCAAAACTTCGTTGACCGAAATGACTATAAGATTAAGTGACGATACGCCGGTAGTATATAACCCATACAGAATGTCAATAAAAGAAAGGGAACAACAAGCCACGATCGTCAACGATTTATTATGCAATATAATAATAATACGAGTGAACACCTCATCTTACGCTAGTCCTATTATTTTAGTTAATAAGAAAAATGGCGAGAAACGCCTTTGTGCTGACTTTAGGGCTCTTAACCGAAAAACTCTGAAGGAGAAGTACCCTCTTCTCAGAACAGAGGATCAGCTGGATAGTCTATTTCACTAGCCTGGATTTAGCTTCAGGCTACTATCAAGTACCGATGGCCAAATCCAGCAAGTCACTGACCGCGTTTGTCACACCCGATGGGTTATATGAATATAACAGAATGCCGTTCGGGTTGGCAAATGCGCCTAGTGTTTTCCAGAGGACAATAAATACTATGTTGATAGTTTCAGGAAAACGCTGAGCTCTAGCATACATGAACGATTTGCTGGTCGCTTCCAAAGATGTCGAAGAGGGTATGGATAAACTAGAACAAGTGTTTATGTTGTTACGTTCAGCGAATTTGACTTTAAAGCTGGAAAAATGTCACTTCTTCCAGACCCACATCGTTTACTTAGGATAGGAGATCTCAGCAATGCTCAGCAATTTATTTAGTTAGTAGTAAATTTGTAATTAGTAGTCTGTAGTTATTTATATCATTGTTATAATCTTTTTTAATTGTTAATAAATGGTGGATTATGTTGCAAAAAAGTCCTAAGCAAATAGCACTACCTCCATGAACAATATTTTACAAGACATAGAATAGATAGATGGATGGCGCTAGCGCCACGCAAATAAGTAGCTCCCGTAATTAATATATTAAAAATAGTAAATTGTACTTACAAGTGATGTAAAGACAATAAATATGATTTCAATATTATAATTAAGAAGTGTAAATTGTTATCTAAACGTGTCAACTCCAAAATTAGTGAATAGACACTCGAAAATAATAAGCCTGGACTATCGTTACGATTCGATGTTTTCGATTTGAATTAAATCATAAATTCAGCCCTGTCCTGAAAATCCTGATGATTATTATTAGAGGAGCAAGAGGGTTGAGCGGCCTCCTCCTGGCTCTCGTGTCGCTTATAATATAGTTCGGGCGATTTCTGCGTTGTGGAATCGTATTGATAGTGAACTAAGCTATCGTAATCATAATCACCGCTCGGGTCATAGTCTGTGTAATATGAGTCAGTGCCGTAATTGTCGTCGGAGCAGTAATAAGTTATGTAATCGTCATATGGCATACATTCGTTAACATTTACGTCGCGAGTTTTGAAATAGTTCGAACTGGTGGATTTCCTTGTTTCGTCCAATCGTGTGTAGTCGGAGGCAAAACTCGGGGCGCAAAACGCCACTCATGGGTCTCGGTGCGTGATGATTGAAAGCGGGTTTTGGTGGGAGTCCGAATACATTGCTTTGTGGGTTGTAGTTAGGAGGCCGTGCGCCGAACATCTGGCTAGAGGCAGGAAAATGAGGTTTTTGCATGGTATTATTATTAAAGCGTGGTGGGTGCGAAGGATTGTGCATATTCGGGGAGAAAGTAAGTGGTTTGGGCACAGAATAATTATAGGGCATTGGCGTATATACCGGTGGTCTGTAATTCGACGCGTTGTGTACTTGTCTTGGCAAACCATCATTGTGATTTTGTAGGTACATGGTATTCAATTCCTCCAATATTCCAAAGCCTTTTCAATGGTATCCGGGCGCATACACCTTATACGAGATCCGAGCGGTTCCTTGAGACCGCGTATAAAGGACTGCATAGTTAATTTTTTATAGAGTGTACGTTTGGCTTCGATGGTAGTATCTATGCTCTCGTGTAAGGTGACATACGTAATTATGGTAGCAAACAGCGACTGACATTTATCGTAAAATTCCTGGGGAGTACTATTCCCTTGACTTTGAATAGCAAGATCATTGTAAAGGGTTGTCTCGTCCCTTTGGTCTGTGAAATTGTTAATTAAAGAAGTTTTATTACCAATCCAACTGTCTGGAATTCCATTTGAATTAATAGTTCTAGCTGCCGGGCCTGATATTTTATTTAAAATCCCATTCACTAAACATAGGTTGCTTAATTGGTCCCCTCCGCCGCCATAAGTTTCTACTAACTGATCACATAACTTTACAAATCGGGTAAGAACATTTGGATTGCCATCAAATTCTGGCAACAAGCGGAGTGCCTTAAAAATGGTATCGGGGTCCGCCATTATAAGCCGGCTTTCCTCGCTTACGCTAATTTCACTATCACTGCCTATATTCCTATTACTATCTGCGATTGACTGAATCGAAGATCGCCTTTTAGGGCTCTCGGTTCTACTCCTAGGGTGGAAAATCTTGACTGATATTTACTACCCGAGGTAGTACAAAAAATGGGAATTAAAACAAGAGGAAGCAACTCTAGTGAAAATGTAGTAGTGTACTTACATAATCATTTTCCTCGGTCTCTCTGAGCTGCTATCGATTTCTGGATACTCCGGCGTTGAAACGTAGATTTCAGGATACTCTTGAATGTGACTTGAGAGCCACACGGGCGGCTGCGATCAAACGATTTCGGAAATCTTCCTCGTGCTTCGCGACCCGTCCCGTGAGTATCCTACCGACTGCGCCAATTATAGATTTCACAGCCGGAGGACTCAAAGAAAACCAAAGATTAATACTAATGATAATTTAATTTGAGTTCGATATTAGAACATCAGATTATTTATATTAAGAATTAAACTAATTAAGCCTACGACTCGGATCGAGGTGAGATCAGAAGTGACGCGATGGTGCCGTCGCGTAGAGCCGCTGCTTTCTAGGTCGCGAGGCGCATGAGGCACAGCGTCAGCGCTTTACTTGCGCGGATGAGATTTAGGACAACGCCGCGTGCCTCGGATGCCATCTCAGCTGTTGCTTGGGGCCAATGTGCAATTCGGGTGGCCTGGTCTAGTCAGCAATATGCATCTACAGCATGATCTCGTAACACCTGTGACTCGGGAACCTGTTTGTATAGATAGTGGATAGGGATCAGAAAAGTTTGTATCTTCGTTACTAGATGTCGCTAAGTCCTTAATTATAATAACATACGTACTTTGTTTGAAAACAAAGTTTTTAGTGTTTATTATTCTTATTTATTTGTATTAGTTCTCATCTCCATTCTACTTTTGTACTACAACTACAACTTTTGCTCTAAATAGCAAACTGTACTTTTTACTATCAGCCCAATAGCGTACTTACCTAGTAGGTACCTATACCAGTATGGATGGTCGATGTTCGTATAGGTTTGTGTAAATACATGTACGAGTCCCCAGTTCGATCTATTTCAGGGATAGCGGTTTTTTTTTCTTTCCAATTTTTTTGTGAAAAGTGACCCATTTAAATTCTGTGTCAATTTTCAGTAAAAGGAGATAGTCCATCTACTCGGTATAGATGTCGCTATATCCTCAATACCTAGATAGTTGTAAATTCGGCGTGTGTATATGTATAAATGTTTTGTTGTATTTGTTATGTAGGTATCAATTAATTTTATTTAATGTTTTGTTAGTTATTTTTTGTAATGTAAATGATTTTATTTTTGTTGTAAATATTATTTTGTGAATTGAATGTTTTACAATAGATCAGGTAAATAATAGTTATTTCTGTCAAAGATTTTAGCTATTTTTATAAAATTTCAGAATTAGCAGCAGGAAACCTGTTAGCCATAATTGACCGCTGTTTGCAGTCTAATGCTACAGGAGACTGGTTTGCTCTTTTGTCATTTGCGTTTACTGGTTTGCGGGTCCCGGAGAGGTGTGACGGCGATAAAAGGTCTCTAACTAGTAAAGTTAAAAAGAACTTAACAAATAACCAGTTCAGGATATACGGGAGTTCTCGGATTCATAAACCACATTCTAGGTATCGAGCAGTGGAGACAAAGGTATATGATGGAGACTTGAGAGGAGCGGCTAGGTTGCTAGTGTCAGATGCATCTTTGGCTCCGTTAAACGAGACTACACTGTTGGCGTTGCGAGATAAGCATCCTGGACCTACTCGCCCTTTGTGTTTTCCGCCGGTACCTCAGCCCTCAGATGATTCTCTGTCGGTAAAACCAGAGGAAATTGCGGACGCATTAGGATCTTTCTTGATTGGATCTGCTACTGGCTTGGACGGTATACGCCCAGGGCACTTGAAGGAGCTCACCTCGTTGTCGGCTGGGGACAATGGCCTCAAGCTGCAGGAATCTCTTACACGGCTGTGTAATTTTTTGCTCAGTGGCAAACTGAACCACGAGGTTTGCCCATATTTGTACGGAGGGTCGCTATGTGCATTACAAAAAAACGAAGGTAAAGTGAGGCCTATAGCAGTAGGTAGCACGTTCCGTAGGCTCGTAGCAAAACTGGGATGCCGAGCAGTTAAGGAAAGTATGGCCAGCTATTTGCAGCCACACCAAGTGGGATTTGGCACAATCCTGGGTTGTGAGGCGGCGATCCACGCTACCCGGGTTTTTGCGATGAAGGAAGATAGCGATAATATCGTTTTGAAAATAGATATAAAAAACGCCTTCAACTCCGTGGAAAGAGATATAATTTTGGGGGAGGTCAGGGAACACATGCCCAATCTATAGTCTTTCCTGCATCAGGTATATGCATTTCCCAGCAACTTATATTATAATGGGTCTTTGATACCATCCCTGATGTGCCCAACAAGGTGATCCCCTTGGTCCGCTGCTTTTTAGTTTGGCTATACATAAGACCATCAAGAGGCTGGAATCTCCTCTAAACGTTTGGTATTTGGATGATGGTGTTTTAGGGGGAAGCCCGGATACGGTGGCAAGGGATGTGCAAAGACTCATCCCAGCGTTACAGAACCTGGGACTGGAGGTGAATACCTCGAAGTGCGAATTCTTCTGGTGCGGTTCAGAATCGAGGTGGGCCTCGACCGAGTTCTATGTGTTCATTCCAGGCCTGAGAAGAGTGAATACAACAAGCATGTGCCTCCTTGGTGCACCCATTTTTGAGGAGGGAGTCAGCGCTAGTCTGCGGGAAAAAATCGACATGCTTGCTTTATTGAGGGAGCACCTGGATAATCTCCCAGCCCATGTGTCGCTTGTTCTCCTCAAAAGCTGCCTGGCTGTACCTAAAACAATGTACATAATGAGGACAACCCCCACGTGGATATATCCCCAAGTCATGAGTGAGTTTGATGAGACGCTGGAACTCATTCTCCAAGAGGTGTTGAACGTGCAGCTCAACAAGGCGCAATGGAGCCAGGCTAAATTAACAATTCGCTTTTTGGGACTTGGTATTCGTAGGCTGCGCGAGATGGGCGCTAATGCTTTCCTCGCATCTGCGCATGGGGTGGCGGAGTTGGTTGCTCGAATGTTATCAGATCATGGTGACGAGCTCCATATACCCTTTGTACGGGAGGCTATGGAAATATTTTCGGAATTATGCCCAAACTCAGTCCGGCCCGCGAATCCAAAGTGTCAGCGAGAATGGGATGACATTACGTCAAAGCACGCGTCGGGAAAACTCCTGGAGCAATGCTCGGAGGCCGATGAGGCACGCCTTCGCGCCGTGGTCCAGCCGGAGTCAGGGTTATGGCTGCATGCCTTGCCGTCTCCTAGTATGGGTACGTTGCTTGATGACGATTCTGTCAGAATTGCTGTCGCGCTTAGGTTAGGGTGTGGTGTCTGTGAGCCTCATACGTGTGTATGTGGGAGCTTAGTTGAGGCTAACGGACACCACGGCTTATCATGCGTGCGCTGTGCTGGCAGAATACCACGTCATCAGGCAATTAACGAAATAGTAAGACGAGCCATGGTCTCTGCAGGCGTGCCTTGCGTGTGGGAGCCCCCTGGATTGAGTCGCTCTGACGGGAAGCGTCCAGATGGGCTCACACTCATCCCATGGCAAAGAGGGAAAGGCCTTGTGTGGGACGCGACGTGCGTAAGTACGTTCGCGACTTCTCACTTGAGAAATATACAACGGAACCCTGGAGCAGCAGCTGAAGCAGCGGCAAACCTCAAACAGGCCAAATACGCGGGGTTGGAGGCAGCGTACGAATTTGTGCCGTTCGCTGTAGAAACAGCGGATTCTTGGTGCGCAGCGGCCAAAAACTTGTGCCGAGAGCTGGGTCGCCGGATAAGACGTAAGGGTCTGGACCCAAGATCTGGGCACTTTTTGGTCCAGCATATATCTCTGGCTGTGTAACGAGGTAACGCGGCTGGAATATTGGGCACATTTGGCAGGGAGACCGCTCGTGGGGGCCTTTTTAATTGACGTTGTAGGTATATAAGTTAAAAAGTGTTTGATTAAGTGTATTTTTATAGTTTAATATAATATAAACACAATGTCAAATGCCTAATACAGTTAAAATAATAATATAAACTTTCATGTCATACACTTAATACAATTGTGACTAAAATAAATCATTATTAAAATAATAACAATATTAAAAACAAACACAAATCTAGATGTCAAAGTATGTATAAAATAATAATAGTAGTTTATGCAACTGTCATATAAAAGGGGGTATTAAAACATGAGTGTCTGTTTATCATACGAGGCGTAGCCGAGTATGATAATAGTTTGACACGAGTGTTTTAATACCTAATTATATGCAGTTGCATACACTACTTTATCTACACTCATATTTTCATGTTAAAATTTCGTACCTATAATTTTTTCAACTTTGCTGGAAGTAACTGCGAGTCAGTTCTGTTGTATCTACGCGTCGAGGATATCAAGCGAAATTCACTTCACTTCTTTCACATTTATCTATTTATTTGCTCCAAACAAGAAAAAACATTCACAAACACAAATTACAACAATTAGAAAAATATTCTGTTTAGCGGGAAAATAATTCCAAATGTACACAATCGCAACCACAGACTATGAACTGATCACAAATATAAACAGGAATTGTGAATTTGTTGAAGACATTTAGGTATTCAGCCTACATTTAGCCGTGTCCGGGCGCCCGACAAAAATTTAAAAAAGAAAAGTGTTGCATAATGATTAAAAAGTTATTTTTCGATACAGCTGTAATGAAAATAGTATGGGAAATGCTGTATCGAAAAGTAATTTTTAAAATTTTTATAGACTGGCGTGAAAAAAGTGTATCCTTAAACAACTGTTTTCGAATATGTAATTGTAACATTACGCTATGAGTGTAGATAAAAAAATAAAAACTATCAAGACATAGATATCTATTCATTAATATGCTCTAGTTTACCTATTTTAGCTTTTTCCATATAGGTATTCTACTGGGGTTTTGGATAAATACTTAGACTCTGTTATTATTCTGTAGCTTAATTACTAAAATAAAGGTTTGTACTAATAAAAGTATAATATATTAAATCTAACAAGCGTATAGGGAAAAATATCGGGTAGTTCGATAGTTATGCTTACGAGTATATTTTCAATTTAATTTTCTTAAGATGTTTACGAGAATTAAAGACCTTTACGTGTTTGTGGTTACGTAATTATTTAAATTTATGTTTATGTTGATATGAGAATGTTAGTTTATGTCTTAATCTTTATGTCTAAGTACTAATAAACCATTTTAAATGTAAAAAAAGCTAGTTTGATTTGGGTTAAAATTAAAACCATTTAAACGAGGTCTTTATTACGATTGGTTTTTGGGTTCTAAGTCCACCCTGCTGGATCCCGCGAATGCCTGGATCGAGCAGGACTAAGATGGTTCAGTTCAAATCCAGGTTGATTGAAATTATCTTCCGGGATTGCATTTAAGAGTGTTCAAACGCCCGCAAAGAAATTAGAAGCAAAATCTTCCAATTGCCACATCGTTGCGTATTAAAATATTAGAGGGCGTTCGTTATTAAATTACAAACTGATCTCCACCCCTCATGCCATTCCAAATTGTGACTTAATTCAATCCTGTATAAATAAACGAAATTGTACCCAAGGAGCTTGGCTCGTCATGAGATCTCGTAACTTTTTTTTAGTGAAACCGGTGGAGCATATGAGGCTTGCCAAAGCCATGTAATGTTTTAGTGGTAGGTACGTGTGGAATGGATTAATTTTATAAACAGAACTGCACCTTCGTTTATGGGGGTTGGAGGTTAAAAGTTGTAGATTTCTTAATTTTCTTGTTATAAACCGACTTCAGAAAAGGGTGAGGTTCTCAAATAGTTTTTTGTTACTACAGAACTCCGTCATTTATAAACCTATTGGAAAAAATCTTTTTTTATTTGAAGGGATATGCTTGCATTATGGTCTCATTTTTATCAAAAGCCAATTCTGACGATGGAATCCATGAGGAATTGAGGGAACTCCTCAAATATTATAGGTATGCATTTTGCACGATTTTGCTATGCTCCTATTTTCACATTTATGTTTTGGTAGGATTTCATTAGATACTTTTTTTAAATAATTTTTTAATTATTCAAAAGTGATCTACTTACAAAATTATTAGTTTTTTTCTGCGTTTACGCTGTATAGTTTTTAGTACTATTCTCCACATTTTCTGTAAAGTTTGAAATATTAGTGCGCATTGTCCATTTATTATCTGCAATTTCTATTACACGTTTTCTGCATTCTATGTTTAAATAGGCTAAGTCAGGGCGGTAAAACGTTCGCAGGCAGTTGTATTCTAAAATTGAACGACTCGTAAGCGAAAGGTCCCGAAATCGAATCCCACTCATAATCGTCCTAGCGCTCATCCCGGCCTCTGACAGGGTCCGCTTTCCAACCCATTCTTCTCCACTTCGCCCCGTCTTCAATGTCAATCCATCGCTTTTTAGGTCGCCCACGGGGCCTCTTTCCTAATATCGGCAGGTTCAGGCACCTATTTCCCACGTATCCCTGAGGGTTACGCAACACGTGACCAAACCAGCGCATCGGTCTTGTCTGCGATATCCCTCACGCGAAGGCTGCCACGGATGTATTCATTACGTACACGATCGAGCCGCGTAACACACACACACATCCACACATCCACCGCAGCATTTTTATTTCGTTGGCGTGGAGTTCACAAACATGTTTCGTCAGCGCTGGCCATGTCTCGCAGCCATAGAGCATCACAGGTCTAATTATACTCTTGTATGTAAGCCCTTTCAGCTTGACAGGGATTTTAGGGTCACAGATGACTGCTGTGAGTTCCCGCCATTTGGTCCAAGCTGCAGAGTTTCGGGACTTGACATCGGGGCCTATATTGCTGGACTATGGTGCATCACGTTCATAGTGCATCGTGTTATTCCTCCGACGGATTCGGATCTGTTTTGCTATTTTTGAGTACCTTTTTTGTAATAGGTGATATTGTAAATTTTAAATTCCTTGTCCCACAAGTGAGTGTTAAATTACATTACTCCGCCTACTGGGAGGAGCCCGAGTAAGACGACACTAGTGAAGCCAACTTACCTTAAAAATCCATTTTGTTGGGCTGTCCCATAGATAACAAATTTTATATACAGAAGCAGAGAGTACAATCCGAGTTGAAATACGAGACAAAATGTCACACATCTCTATAGCACACACACTAATGCAAATGCAGGGACGGAACAAGGCAGCCCATCTGCAGATGTTATATTTTGCTACGACTTTCTACTAGTAACGTACACACAAAATCTGACTTGTTGGCATAATTCGCTCCTGACGACTTCGTCATTTTTATAACTTGTACCTATAATTTAATTTTGTCATTATAATAAAAGGTAAGGTGTCTAGTGAATCAAACCCACGCCCTGATACCTACCACCGTCTTTTCGATATCGGCAGTGCTTGCTCAAAAAAAAAACAAAGAATAATAATTAAAAGGATATTAAACAGGCAGCATATTCTCTATTTTCAGTAAAAATTCATTTATTGATGGTGCACCAGGACCGTAGGGACTTGCATCTAATTATTATCTTGTTCTTCAAAAACAACGCAGCACTTTCAATTTGCAACCCAGACATCACCATGTGTGGTCTTTAGGAAACCTAGAAAAACAAATAAAAATAAATAAAAAAAAACAAATAAATAAACGTAAATACGCGATAATCCGTGGTTTCATAAAATGTATGAACATTTAAAAGGTCATCTAAGTATATTTTTGGTATGAAACCCTAATACATATAAAATTGTGGACCGCTATTTACAAGATTTGAGTATTACAATTCTATACAATAAATTCTAAGTCCGACCCTGCCAGCATCAAAATATTTTCGTACCTATTTAGACACCGAAATATTGCTCAATTTGGCAATAATTTTAAATCTATCTTTAATGGCATATTGTTTTAATGTAAAGCATTTCAATTATTGCAAATTCACACTATTACAATGCTTATTTTTATCACAATTTCTAAAATTGATTCCAAATCGCCGCGATCACGAATGAAATTACTTACCGATGAAAAGATAATCCATTTGTATTTCCATACTTTGCTCTTTCTCATAATTGTGCAATAAATTACACTGTCTTTTAAATGGTTTGATTTAAATTTTATTAGGAAATTATAAAATTTACACCGATGTTTCAAAAGAAACGTCAGGTCGTTAGGCCCTCGAGCAATATATCGAACGTTCAAAACGTTGCGCGCGTAATTTTCCGTGAACTTATTCCAATGGATCAAAAAACGGGATAGCTAGATTCATAATCATTGTAGAGCGAGCGAACAGGGAATATTTGTGATTTGTGTTTAGTCTGTTATGTCTGTGGGCTGTCCTCGGTGAGTCTCGAACCCGGTGCATCTGCGTGTGAGACAGCGTGTGTCGCCGCTCTACCATCAAGTCAGTGCGGCGCGCGGCAAAATTACCTATCTGCTTCTGCGCGAGAAGCTACAACGTCCCCACACGGCCGGCTGACGCACGTCACTGCAAAGCGCTGCACACTGCTGCCCCTAGGTGTCGCTACGGTATATGCGCGAATTATGCTATTGCTGTGTTGCTTTGTTTTTGATTAAATAAGCAAGTCTTAATGCCAAAAGTTCCCCGTACCCCAACTACGGATTCTAGTCCAAAAGTAACTCTAGAGAGTAAAGGAGGGACCGCTGTTTTAATTTCTGAAGAACCAACCGGAGCAAGTTAAGAAGGCGCGGTCATTGCGCCGTGCGACATCCAGCCCCATGACATTCCGTCTAATTGTTACAACGATTTAAAAGCAATGCTCGAAGCATGGAAACTTGAACAAACCACCATCTTGGCCAAATTAGTATCCGAAGTGTCTGAGTTAAAGACACAGTGACAGCAAATTAAAAATACCAACTCAGAAATAGAAAAATCTATAGAAGAGCTTAGGATTAAAATTAACACGTTGGAGAAGGAAAAACAGGAAAATAAGGAAATTATAAATAATTTGGATTTAAAAAAATAATAACAATATTAAAAACAAACACAAATCTAGATGTCAAAGTATGTATAAAATAATAATAGTAGTTTATGCAACTGTCATATAAAAGGGGGTATTAAAACATGAGTGTCTGTTTATCATACGAGGCGTAGCCGAGTATGATAATAGTTTGACACGAGTGTTTTAATACCTAATTATATGCAGTTGCATACACTACTTTATCTACACTCATATTTTCATGTTAAAATTTCGTACCTATAATTTTTTCAACTTTGCTGGAAGTAACTGCGAGTCAGTTCTGTTGTATCTACGCGTCGAGGATATCAAGCGAAATTCACTTCACTTCTTTCACATTTATCTATTTATTTGCTCCAAACAAGAAAAAACATTCACAAACACAAATTACAACAATTAGAAAAATATTCTGTTTAGCGGGAAAATAATTCCAAATGTACACAATCGCAACCACAGACTATGAACTGATCACAAATATAAACAGGAATTGTGAATTTGTTGAAGACATTTAGGTATTCAGCCTACATTTAGCCGTGTCCGGGCGCCCGACAAAAATTTAAAAAAGAAAAGTGTTGCATAATGATTAAAAAGTTATTTTTCGATACAGCTGTAATGAAAATAGTATGGGAAATGCTGTATCGAAAAGTAATTTTTAAAATTTTTATAGACTGGCGTGAAAAAAGTGTATCCTTAAACAACTGTTTTCGAATATGTAATTGTAACATTACGCTATGAGTGTAGATAAAAAAATAAAAACTATCAAGACATAGATATCTATTCATTAATATGCTCTAGTTTACCTATTTTAGCTTTTTCCATATAGGTATTCTACTGGGGTTTTGGATAAATACTTAGACTCTGTTATTATTCTGTAGCTTAATTACTAAAATAAAGGTTTGTACTAATAAAAGTATAATATATTAAATCTAACAAGCGTATAGGGAAAAATATCGGGTAGTTCGATAGTTATGCTTACGAGTATATTTTCAATTTAATTTTCTTAAGATGTTTACGAGAATTAAAGACCTTTACGTGTTTGTGGTTACGTAATTATTTAAATTTATGTTTATGTTGATATGAGAATGTTAGTTTATGTCTTAATCTTTATGTCTAAGTACTAATAAACCATTTTAAATGTAAAAAAAGCTAGTTTGATTTGGGTTAAAATTAAAACCATTTAAACGAGGTCTTTATTACGATTGGTTTTTGGGTTCTAAGTCCACCCTGCTGGATCCCGCGAATGCCTGGATCGAGCAGGACTAAGATGGTTCAGTTCAAATCCAGGTTGATTGAAATTATCTTCCGGGATTGCATTTAAGAGTGTTCAAACGCCCGCAAAGAAATTAGAAGCAAAATCTTCCAATTGCCACATCGTTGCGTATTAAAATATTAGAGGGCGTTCGTTATTAAATTACAAACTGATCTCCACCCCTCATGCCATTCCAAATTGTGACTTAATTCAATCCTGTATAAATAAACGAAATTGTACCCAAGGAGCTTGGCTCGTCATGAGATCTCGTAACTTTTTTTTAGTGAAACCGGTGGAGCATATGAGGCTTGCCAAAGCCATGTAATGTTTTAGTGGTAGGTACGTGTGGAATGGATTAATTTTATAAACAGAACTGCACCTTCGTTTATGGGGGTTGGAGGTTAAAAGTTGTAGATTTCTTAATTTTCTTGTTATTAACCGACTTCAGAAAAGGGTGAGGTTCTCAAATAGTTTTTTGTTACTACAGAACTCCGTCATTTATAAACCTATTGGAAAAAATCTTTTTTTATTTGAAGGGATATGCTTGCATTATGGTCTCATTTTTATCAAAAGCCAATTCTGACGATGGAATCCATGAGGAATTGAGGGAACTCCTCAAATATTATAGGTATGCATTTTGCACGATTTTGCTATGCTCCTATTTTCACATTTATGTTTTGGTAGGATTTCATTAGATACTTTTTTTAAATAATTTTTTAATTATTCAAAAGTGATCTACTTACAAAATTATTAGTTTTTTTCTGCGTTTACGCTGTATAGTTTTTAGTACTATTCTCCACATTTTCTGTAAAGTTTGAAATATTAGTGCGCATTGTCCATTTATTATCTGCAATTTCTATTACACGTTTTCTGCATTCTATGTTTAAATAGGCTAAGTCAGGGCGGTAAAACGTTCGCAGGCAGTTGTATTCTAAAATTGAACGACTCGTAAGCGAAAGGTCCCGAAATCGAATCCCACTCATAATCGTCCTAGCGCTCATCCCGGCCTCTGACAGGGTCCGCTTTCCAACCCATTCTTCTCCACTTCGCCCCGTCTTCAATGTCAATCCATCGCTTTTTAGGTCGCCCACGGGGCCTCTTTCCTAATATCGGCAGGTTCAGGCACCTATTTCCCACGTATCCCTGAGGGTTACGCAACACGTGACCAAACCAGCGCATCGGTCTTGTCTGCGATATCCCTCACGCGAAGGCTGCCACGGATGTATTCATTACGTACACGATCGAGCCGCGTAACACACACACACATCCACACATCCACCGCAGCATTTTTATTTCGTTGGCGTGGAGTTCACAAACATGTTTCGTCAGCGCTGGCCATGTCTCGCAGCCATAGAGCATCACAGGTCTAATTATACTCTTGTATGTAAGCCCTTTCAGCTTGACAGGGATTTTAGGGTCACAGATGACTGCTGTGAGTTCCCGCCATTTGGTCCAAGCTGCAGAGTTTCGGGACTTGACATCGGGGCCTATATTGCTGGACTATGGTGCATCACGTTCATAGTGCATCGTGTTATTCCTCCGACGGATTCGGATCTGTTTTGCTATTTTTGAGTACCTTTTTTGTAATAGGTGATATTGTAAATTTTAAATTCCTTGTCCCACAAGTGAGTGTTAAATTACATTACTCCGCCTACTGGGAGGAGCCCGAGTAAGACGACACTAGTGAAGCCAACTTACCTTAAAAATCCATTTTGTTGGGCTGTCCCATAGATAACAAATTTTATATACAGAAGCAGAGAGTACAATCCGAGTTGAAATACGAGACAAAATGTCACACATCTCTATAGCACACACACTAATGCAAATGCAGGGACGGAACAAGGCAGCCCATCTGCAGATGTTATATTTTGCTACGACTTTCTACTAGTAACGTACACACAAAATCTGACTTGTTGGCATAATTCGCTCCTGACGACTTCGTCATTTTTATAACTTGTACCTATAATTTAATTTTGTCATTATAATAAAAGGTAAGGTGTCTAGTGAATCAAACCCACGCCCTGATACCTACCACCGTCTTTTCGATATCGGCAGTGCTTGCTCAAAAAAAAAACAAAGAATAATAATTAAAAGGATATTAAACAGGCAGCATATTCTCTATTTTCAGTAAAAATTCATTTATTGATGGTGCACCAGGACCGTAGGGACTTGCATCTAATTATTATCTTGTTCTTCAAAAACAACGCAGCACTTTCAATTTGCAACCCAGACATCACCATGTGTGGTCTTTAGGAAACCTAGAAAAACAAATAAAAATAAATAAAAAAAAACAAATAAATAAACGTAAATACGCGATAATCCGTGGTTTCATAAAATGTATGAACATTTAAAAGGTCATCTAAGTATATTTTTGGTATGAAACCCTAATACATATAAAATTGTGGACCGCTATTTACAAGATTTGAGTATTACAATTCTATACAATAAATTCTAAGTCCGACCCTGCCAGCATCAAAATATTTTCGTACCTATTTAGACACCGAAATATTGCTCAATTTGGCAATAATTTTAAATCTATCTTTAATGGCATATTGTTTTAATGTAAAGCATTTCAATTATTGCAAATTCACACTATTACAATGCTTATTTTTATCACAATTTCTAAAATTGATTCCAAATCGCCGCGATCACGAATGAAATTACTTACCGATGAAAAGATAATCCATTTGTATTTCCATACTTTGCTCTTTCTCATAATTGTGCAATAAATTACACTGTCTTTTAAATGGTTTGATTTAAATTTTATTAGGAAATTATAAAATTTACACCGATGTTTCAAAAGAAACGTCAGGTCGTTAGGCCCTCGAGCAATATATCGAACGTTCAAAACGTTGCGCGCGTAATTTTCCGTGAACTTATTCCAATGGATCAAAAAACGGGATAGCTAGATTCATAATCATTGTAGAGCGAGCGAACAGGGAATATTTGTGATTTGTGTTTAGTCTGTTATGTCTGTGGGCTGTCCTCGGTGAGTCTCGAACCCGGTGCATCTGCGTGTGAGACAGCGTGTGTCGCCGCTCTACCATCAAGTCAGTGCGGCGCGCGGCAAAATTACCTATCTGCTTCTGCGCGAGAAGCTACAACGTCCCCACACGGCCGGCTGACGCACGTCACTGCAAAGCGCTGCACACTGCTGCCCCTAGGTGTCGCTACGGTATATGCGCGAATTATGCTATTGCTGTGTTGCTTTGTTTTTGATTAAATAAGCAAGTCTTAATGCCAAAAGTTCCCCGTACCCCAACTACGGATTCTAGTCCAAAAGTAACTCTAGAGAGTAAAGGAGGGACCGCTGTTTTAATTTCTGAAGAACCAACCGGAGCAAGTTAAGAAGGCGCGGTCATTGCGCCGTGCGACATCCAGCCCCATGACATTCCGTCTAATTGTTACAACGATTTAAAAGCAATGCTCGAAGCATGGAAACTTGAACAAACCACCATCTTGGCCAAATTAGTATCCGAAGTGTCTGAGTTAAAGACACAGTGACAGCAAATTAAAAATACCAACTCAGAAATAGAAAAATCTATAGAAGAGCTTAGGATTAAAATTAACACGTTGGAGAAGGAAAAACAGGAAAATAAGGAAATTATAAATAATTTGGATAGGCAAATCAGAGACAGGAAGTTTTAATCCAGGTCGGCGGTAATCGAAATTAGAAACAGCCTCCAGGGAAAACGAAAAATCCGCTGATCTCATCGGGTATTTATCCAAGGTGGCTAAGTGTGAGTCTGAAATCCAGCGACTTACGGGACAGTCGACGACTTCTTGCTAAACCCGGCAACATTAGGCCAATTCTGGTCGAGTTCAAGTCCGTCATAAATAAAAAAATACGTGTGGCACTCGGGGACTGCCGCGGTAAAGCTATTGCATAGCATTTTTTATCAACTTGCAATTATAATTGTTTATTTATTTTATTTATGCAGTATTGTTTTTTCTTTGATATTAATTAAAGTTAAAACACTTTATACACAAACTTTACGCGTACAGCTATTCACTGTTGTACATAGATGATAGATACCTATACACCTATATACTTTCTCACAAACAGCTGCTTACGTATTCGTCCGATTTCGGAGCAGCTCGTCTCGATCCGTGCGAGCTTCGTTCAGTCGTACCATATACATCGTGTATGTATATGGTAAGGTTCAACTAGTCGCGGGCTCGAACTCACTCGTGGACGCGGCCAAAAAGCACGCTGTCTCACCTAGCATTGTGTCTAAAAGAGATAGAATCAGTTATGAGCAGTTAGCAGCTAGTCTACACGCATACGTCTAGTCGCACGCACTCAAACACCGTGCCGAAGTCTGCCGAACTGAAACGACGTTAGACGATGCACGGCTTTCAACGCCGCACCGCTTTGCCGGTCGGAGTGGGGGGTGTTAGGTTTTTTTCGTTACGGAATTTCTTGATTCGGTCGCCGCGCTCAAAGCCCGCGATAAAAGCTATGTAATAGCTTAATAACTTTATACATGCAACCAGGAAATATAACAGGTCTTAAAAACTGGAAAATAAATTACACACCCATAACATTGGTTTATCTGGAGAGCGGTCACCAGTTTACGTGGACGAACACTTACCTTTAGCCACCAAGCGGCTGTACTTCCTAAGTAGAAAATTTTTAAAGGAAAATAACTCAGTTCTGTTGGATCGCAAATTCGACAGTTTTCTTAAGGAAAGAAGAAAACGCGAAACAGATTCAAATAACAACTGAACAATGCCTAAATGATCTACGGGAAACCGCAAGTACATACTGCAATTTGACTATTTGGATCAAACTATTTAATACCTACTTTAGTTCTTTCTATAATATTATTGTTTATACGTTATTTTCTTAATATAAGTGTTATTAAACTCACCATACAAACACATTCATACTACACTTCCACTCATCTTCAGTTCACAAAATTAAAAATATAAATACACTACTTATTTGCAAACCTGAGCATCATAATTTCTGCGCACCCCTTTGTGCTGCATTATACGTTTAAAAATGGAAGATAGTGTACAAGATAACTAAGCGCCGCGCCTACAGCCAGCCGTCGAGCACCGAGCCGCCGAGAGGTCGAGCAACGCGCGCCTGTTCCCTCCGCCCGCCGAGCCGACGAAGCCGCACACGAGCCCCCAAAAATGTGTCGCGCACAACATGGTGTTGTGTCGCAGCACATGCGCCTCGCCGAACGGATTCAATCAACCCCCGCCGGCGGGGCCGCCGCCGCCATCCAGCCAACGCCGGGCTGGATTCGGGCTGTGCGGGCGCGCGCGCATCGAACCGATCCCCACAACCATCCTGACCCGCTGTTGACTCATCGCCGCCAACGACGGCGCACTACCGGACACGACGATGTCACTCCCTGACGCGACATCGGGTGAAGGTGGGCTCCCTTCGGGTCGAGGCCCTACACCCCACCCCTACCGGACTTTTCGGCCGCTGAGCACCGCTCGCGGCGCCCCACCTGACTTGACACCGGCCGCCGACCCACCGGATCGACTGCCCGGCGTTGCATTTCCGTCCCTACGGATCAACGGATCTAACTGCGCCGGGCCCCGAGCGCTGCTTGCAATTGGGCAGCACGCGGTGCCGTTGAGCGACCTAGTCCCGCGGTCCCCTCCTCCGAACAAGACCCCCGGCAGCCGCAGGAAAGTCCCCTCGAGGTCGACGATCCTGCGAGGCTCCGGCGATGCCCCTGCCACGCCAGTGGCAGCCCCCAAACACCGTGCTTGCGACCCGGAAGCCTCCCCCATGTGGGTCGCGTTGGATGGGCCGTCCAACCCAGCGCGCGCGACTTCGGGGGAGGTGAAGAAGGCGCTCACCCCTACGACCCGCCCGTCTCACACCACCGTCCGTGGGCAACCGCCCAAATACGATCTCCCCGCACGTGCGCTCCGCGCACGCGCGAGAAGAAGATTTGACTTGACTTGAAGATAACTAAGACACCATGTCACTGGCTGAATCGTACGTATCTTCCCCAGACACGTGTCACAACTATCTCGCGCATCTTAATGAATCGTTAAAAATTATCCGACTTAATATAAGAAGTATCAATAAAAATTTTGACCAATATCAAACCTTGTTAGGTTCTGTCAAAGCTCGCTTTGATATATTAATAATATTGACGGAGTATTGGTTGTAAAGCTCACCCATCATTCCAACTTTAGAGGAATATAATTCTTACAACACTCAGAATAACCCGATACAAAATAATGGAGTTGTAATTTATACGCGTGATTCATTGAATCAGTTTTTGAGCCACAATTCAAAGACGCGAAGTGCCTAGTGTGTAAAATAGATGGTTAATTAGAAAACGGAAAAATTGAAAATATAGGAAAATAAACAAAGTCTAGATGGTGTTCGTGTAATGAAAAGGCCCTTTTGAAAACTTGAGAAGGCTTGTATGGCATTTGTGTAATGAACGGAACTTAAAAATGCGCGACATTATAGCCTTTTAGCGAGTACGGTGGTCTTACAAGGAGTAATTACTAGAATTCTGCCTATTGGTCGTTAAACACAATAAGCTCTAAACCTTAACTACATCACATCATAACCATGCATATATTATATATATATTATGCATTTACGATTAGCCAAGGGCTCCGAACGCCAGAGCCACGATGGATGGATTCGTTTCATCGAAATTTATCGAACGTCGATCCCAATTTGAGAGAGGTGATTTTATCATGTTTAATACATTGTTTAGGGTACCTATTGCCACCTATCGTCTCCAAAGATCAGATCAGCTAATAAACAATTGCATTGAATATTACCGCTCGATCGGAAACCGCCAGATGGCAAACTATAAGACTTAGTCACGAACACAACAAGAAAGGTGAAAGTGAAGATATCTGGAGGAGGGTTCTTCCACTGTGGCCCAGAAAAATTTCAAGGCATACAGGAAATCCAAAGTTAGTGTGTATAGGATTTCGAGCAACTTTGAATGTTCATACCATTCGTGAGTTTTGGAAAGCCACCTCCTTTCCACCCCCACAAACCCACGCCGCTGTCTCTCTTCTATTCTTCTCTCTGTCTTTGAACTTCTACTTAAGCCGTTTTAATTTGCACGCGCCGCTCGGCTGCGCGCTCCACGTATAAAATCGAGTTTTCGACATTCAACGCGCTGAAGGGCATGCGGCAGCGCACAAAATTTGTTTATTTTGGATAGTACGATGACAGTTAATTTTATATTTATTGTACTTAGTAAATTAGACCCTTACGGCTTTTTGAATGGACTGGGTGCATGTACTTGTCTGCTCCTATCGGCGAATGGGAAGCCACTGTAGCTGCTAAACACTAAACTCCGACACATGATAAAACTTGCGGAGGCCGAATACAGTAGTTTTGTAAACGCTCCAATTTATGAAGTTGCTCCTCGGTGATATCAATGAAGCAAGTATCAGTTTAGTCTAAAATAGGCAGCAATAAGGACTGTTTTACATAATGAGTTGGTAGGAGTTACAAACTAATGGTTCTCCCAATACTAACCTATGCCGCAGAGACCTAGCGTCTTTACAAGTGAGACGTCAGTAAGCTTGATAAGTACCTTTCATATGCAGGCAGGATCGTGTGCCCAACGCCGAAGTACTGCGTCGCTCGGAAATGACTAGTATTATAGATTGTCGACCTGAGTGGCTCAGTTGGTTAACATGCCGGTTGCCACGCAGAGGTCCCGGGTTCAATTCCCGGCCGAGCAGAAATGAAAATGATAAATTTTAGATAGATACTAACTTCTTGCCTGCTCTCAAGTCTAAAATAAACTAATGTTTGCACTTTATACACCTATTCACTTACAGCATTCGGCTTGTTACTAACTTTTCAATTTGTTATAGCAGTCGGGTTTTTTAGTTTTTGTACTACTTTTGTACTTTCTGCTTATTATGTTAGATAATGATCGGTACCATAAAAGCGTAAGTGAGAATGGTAAATCATTATAGATTCTAAACGGTCGTTTTAAATGAAAAATTGTAAGATAATCCTAAATGTGATTTTTCTATACCTATTCAACGATACCCTACATGCCATAGTTTGTCGATTTTAGTTTTTGTTTTACACAAAATGGCGGCTGGTAGTCGCGTTTGTTCGCTAGAGTGCCACAAAATAACAAACATACATACATATCTAAGCTCTTAAACACATTACCCTCCTTTGCGTCGCACAGTAGGTTAAAAATCCTCCTAGTTCCTATTTCCACCTTCTGTCATCATAATTAGACCTTGAATGTCATCTAAGGGGTAGGAGTATAGTACTCACCAAGCCCATTCCTAATAGTCCATACACGATGGGATTATCTTGTTGCATTCCTATGACCACCTTCCTACTCCATCATCAGACCAGTTCCATGGGAACATAGTAATGCATTGTCATCCAAGTTACATAGGTATCCCAAATTATATCTCAATTAAATGCAGGGAAGTGGGTCAAACTACGCTTCCAAGATTCCATAACATACAAGTAAAATTAAATAAATGCTTGTAAAATTACACTATCCAAAATAATAAAAAAACAAAACACAGCAGTCAACACAAACTTAGCCCCCCAGCCGTTACGCGCTCCAACAAACAAGCACCGTGCGCTGCCTTGAACGCGCGCCGCGCCCCCCCCCGCGCGGGGTGCGCGCCGCACCCCGCGCGTTGAACGTCGTAAGACCGTTTTTAACTACGTAGGGCGCGGCCGAGCAGCGGCGCCTAATAGAGCAAATACAGTATAGTCGTCAAATAGAAATGGCTTACAAAATCCACGAATAGGTAGATACAACTAATTGGAAAAGCACTTTCATAAGTTGTGTTTTGATGTGTCAGATGATTGTTTTTATTACAGTCTTTTGTTTTCTTTCGCCTGTTCCATTGAGCAAAATGCCAAGGTTAAATTGTTGACTCGCCACGATACGTGATTGATACTCGTCGTCACGATACGTGATTGATCTAATAAAAATGGAATGGAAACACGTTTCTCTCTCTCTACGCGTGACGTAAACCAATACGTAGAAATGTAGTAATGTTTCCTCATAAGGCAATAGGATATTCATTACACGAACTCTATCCTACGCATCAGTTTACGGGAACTATTTGGTTAGCACTTTTGAAGTTCAATACACGAACTCCTTTCCGCAAGACTCGTGGACATTTTTTTTGAAGTTTCGTTCATTACACGAACGCTATCTAATATTTTTTAATATCTTTCGTATTAGCTTTCCGGTCCTGTAAGAAACGCATTCAATTTCGAGAAAAGCAATTAACTATGTTACTAGCTTTTATTTATTTACGTTTGTACGTAATTAAATTGTTGGAAGTTCAATTTGAGCCATTTCCCGCTTTCAGGTTCCCGATTGAGCTGCAATTTTGCATACAAATGTAAGTTAGGTGACAATGCAAGGTTATGCTATCCAACTGATCTGTTGATATAGATTTGAAGGTGTCCTTAATAATTCTTAAACTACTGATTAGTCTTGCTTCGTTTGGTTTGTACTCTGACTGGTGAAAGACTTTAATCGGTCATAACTTACACAAAAATCTGTAAACTTGCTTTTTGATATGGTGAGTCCCCGTAGAATTTATTCAGATTTTGCAGCACTCTATAATGTAAGCATCTAAAAATCCGGTCATTTTTATCACTTTTTTTAGTTTAATGCAAAAAAATACACATAGAAAGACTGACGAGAAAGTTCACCAATACTTTTTTAAAGTAAAGAAAATCCTCGATAGTTTGAGGATTAATTCAGTTTTCTACGTCTAATAACTCCCAAGATACAGGCCTCTCAAAATTTGCTTTTCGAACAAAAATGAAAAAATGTGAAAAGTCATGGGAAATGATTACCTTTATTTTGAGACTAGAGGTGTGTCCGTAGGCATGGTAGTTTTTTCGATGACAACTATAAACCAAAAAAACCGTTAATAGAAATATTAGAACTCTTCCCTATGTGTTTATTATCTAGTTGCATATATTATGCTACTCTAAATATTATTCAAGTGGAAAAAAAACGTGGACCTTACCGTCGCATGATTTCATGCGATAATACGCCGCCATGGCGCACGACACTCTGCTTGCGTCCATCCGTTCGGGAGCTACGATACTACAGACAGATCCACAGATACACGCCAAACTTATAACACCAATATTGTTTGGTCGTTGATTAAAAAAAAATCCTATTTTATGAGGAATACATTCCACTCGAGACGATTGTATTTAGCCAAATAAAATAAGCGCAAGGCGTTATATAGTTAGGAGTAGAGAATGCCAGACCGGGATACCGGGATCCCGAAATACCGGGATCATACAGTAAATACAGAGGTAATTTTTGTCTAATTGCATATAAAACCGCAAAAACATAATTAAAATTGATTAAGTATTTATGGACCACGTAGTGGAAGACGCAGCGTGGGTAGGCCTCCCACAAGGTGGATCGACGACCTGGTAAAGATTGGAGGTACCAGCTGGATGCGGAAGGCACAGGACCGTCCTTTGTAGAGATCTCTGGGGAAGGCCTGGTCTTTTGGCTAATATCATGATGATGAAGTTAAAGACTGATTTGTAACGACAGAAATGTATGAGCGTGTTAGATATAAGGTATTTTAGTATATTTTAATTGTTATTTAAAGTTACATATATATTGAAAACTATCGTGATTATTAATAATTAACATTTCAAAATACTTTCATAAAACATTTTACCAACTTCAGAACGAAATGTCTGGATTTCTGAACGATTGTGACTTTTGATCAGATTAAATACTGTTTATGAGAAACTTCCTTAATTAATTATGTAATAAATTTATTATAATGTTAAAAATGTTAAAAGTATTGTAATACATTAAATTAACATGTAAGCTAGCTATCATTAAATTTAGGAGACCGGAAATGAGAATAAGAATGACATTTCCAGCTAGATAGCTAGTATAAAGGTTCAGTCGTGACAGTGAGAGGGACCTTTTGCTCCAGAGCCGGCACAGAGTTAAGTACACTTGCATTGTATTATTGTTGCTTTATATTTTGTATTAGTTTTATTTATTTATATAATCGGTTATTTATTGAATCGTACGTAATACCACTGTCCCATTTTTAAAGGATAAATATTTGGTTTGTGATCGATAATTGTGTCATTACATTTGATTACAATTTTGCATAAATGTTGTTTACCAATGGTACTTTGTTTGTTTTATAAAATCTCGTTTAATTCAGCTAATGTTGTTTAAATAAATACCTCATTTTATAACGGATTACATTGCTTATTAAAATATACCTAATATGTTTAAAATATGCTTTTGTTTGATTAAATAATGTCCACTAGAATAATACTTTATCCTAGATAACAAATAGCACTACCTCCATGAACTACATTTTACATGACATAGATATATATTTATTAATATGCTGTTGTTTACCTAATTTAGCGTTTTCCATATATTTCTCTGGGGTTTTGGATAAATACTCACATCATCATCATATCAGCCAGAAGACGCCCACTGCTGGGCATAGGCCTCCCCCAGAGATCTCCTCAAAGGCCGGTCCTGTGCTTTTCGCATCCAGCTGGTGTAAATACTCACACTCTGTTATTATTCTGTAGCTTAATTACTAAGAAAAAGGTTTATACTAATAAAAGTCACTATATTTATTTATTTAACTGTTTATTGTACACAATAATTATATACAGAGAAATATAACAGTATAGAAGACACAACAGGCGCTGCTTATTTCTAAAAAGAAATTTCTATAATTATAAGAAGGACATATATTAAATCTAATATCGGAAGTGGGATTCGTTAACTCTTTATATCGATATAAAAATCACTATTTTGCAGATTCTGCGTCATGGGCGGACCATTCTACGAAGCATCTTGCAAATCGCCGACGACGGTGTTTGGAACGACCAATCGACGTCGGAGGGATCGAGGGACCGAAGAACCAAAGGAAATGTGCTGTGCTGTCTTCGCGGACCATCGCTGTCAAGAGCTTCGCAGATCCTGGTTGAAATCGTCACCCGGAACAGCATCACCAAAGCTGTCATGGCCAGGTAATACCCCGAACGGTTCTGTATCTGAACATCTTGGACGCCAGGACATCTACTGCTGGACATAGGCTCCTCCCCCTGGCCTTCCGCATCGATCGGCTTGGTGCCCTTACATCCACCAGTTCCGTCCATCTCCTGGAGCTGTCCTACACTATAATTTTCTGTATGTGATCGCCATTCGAAGACCTTTGTGCCTCATTGACCATCGGTCCTATAAAATTTTGTGGCCAGCCCAATGCCAGTTTAGTTTTGAAACTCGTGGAAACTATGCCGGTGACTTCTGCATCCACTATGGCACAAATCCTGGACACTTTGGAATCACGATTCGAGCGTCACTTCATCGAGATATAAAACGCCGCTTTTATTATAATATTTTTTATCTACACTCAAAGCGTAATGTTCCAATTACATATTCAAATACAGTTGTTTAAGGATACACTTTTTTCACGCCAGTCTATAAAAATTTAAAAAATTACTTTTCGATACAGCATTTTCCATACTATTTTCATTACAGCTGTATCGAAAAATAACTTTTTAATCATTATGCAACACCTTTCTTTTTTAAATTTTTGTCGGACGCCGGGACACGGCTAAATGTAGGCTGAATACCTAATTGTCTTCAACAAATTCAAAATTCCTGTTTATATTTGTGATCAGTTCATAGTCTGTGGTTGTGATTGTGTACATTTGGAATCATTTTCCCGCTAAACAGAATATTTTTTCTAATTGTTGTAATTTGTGTTTGTGAATGTTTTTTCTTGTTTGAAGCAAATAAATAGAAAAATGTGAAAGAAGTGAAGTGAATTTCGCTTGATATCCTCGACGCGTAGATACAACAGAACTGACTCGCAGTTACTTCCAGCAAAGTTGAAAAAATTATAGGTACCAAATTTTAACATGAAAATATGAGTGTAGATAAAGTAGTGTATGCAACTGCATATAATTAGGTATTAAAACACTCGTGTCAAACTATTATCATACTCGGCTACGCCTCCTATGATAAACAGACACTCATGTTTTAATACCCCCTTTTATATGACAGTTGCATAAACTACTATAGAATTGCAAAACATTTATGTAAGAATGGCATCCTTAATTAGCAAAAGAACACCACATCGTAATTGTTTAGCCCTCTTTTCCATGCTAAAAACTACGTAAACGAAAGTAAAATGTTTCAAGCAATTTTTCTTGTGCGGTTGACCGATAAAAACTTGCAAAGTTTTCCAAATATAAGTTAAAGATAATCGGAAACTTTATAGTCCCGTAAATTTCGATAGGTATCTTTATATGATAGTCAACTTAAGTACCTACTTGTAATAGTCGGACCTAGTGTTTTTGGAAATGGAAACACACATATTATTTTCCATTATTGTAGGTAGTCTTCGCATTTCTACACAGTCAATGCAAAAATTAGTCTTGTATAAGAAGAAATAACCGATTATAATTATGAATGACCGATGAAATAACCTTTAACATAAGATGTAAACGTAACATACCGGTTACTCATATTGGAAAATATTAAAATCATTGACTGGGTGGAAATGCTGTAGATACCCCCTTCCAACATTGAACTACGAGTATGTTTGAGTTGATATTTATGAGACAATTTTACTATTTTAATACCTCCATGAACTACATTTTACATGACATAGATATATATTTATTAATATGCTCTTGTTTACCTAATTTAGCGTTTTCCATATATTTCTCTGGGGTTTTGGATAAATACGTTATTATTCTGTTATTATTCTGTAGCTTAATTACTAAAAAAAAGGTTTATACTAATAAAAGTCACTATAATTATAAGTAGGACATATATTTAATCTAACAAGCGTATAGGGAAAAATATCGGGTAGTTCGATAGTTATGCTTACGAGTGTATTTTCAAAATGATGTTTAATTTTCTTAAGATGTTTACGAGAATTAAAGACCTTTACGTGTTTGTGGTTACGTAATTATTTATGTTGATGTTGATTTGAGAGTGTTAGTTTGTCTTAATCTTTATGTCTAAGTACTAATAAACACTTTTAAATGTACAAATAGCTAGTTTATTGAGGTTAAAATTAAAACCACTTAAACGAGGTCTTTATTACGATTGGTTTTTGGGTTCTAAGTCCACCCTGCTGGATCCCGCGACTGCCTGGATCGAGCAGGACTAAGATGGTTCAATTCAAATACCTGTATTGTAATTATCTTCCGAGATTGCATTTAAGAGTGTTCAAACGCCTGCAAAGAAATCAGGAGCAAAATCTTCCAATTGCCACATCGTTGCGTATTAAAATATTAGATTAGTTCGTTATTAAATTACAAATTGATCTCCACCCCTCATGTCCTTCCAAATTGTGACCTAGCTGCGTGATTACATCGATTAAGCAAAGTAGCAGTTATTTAATTCAATCCTGTATAAATAAACGAAATTGTACCCAAGGAGCTTGGCTCGTCATGAAATCTCGTAACTTTTTCTTAGTGAAACCGGTGAAGCTTATGAGGCTTGCCAAAGCTATGTAATGTTTTAGTGGTAGGTACGTGTGGAATGGATTAATTTTATAAACAGAACTGCACCATCGTTTATGGGGGTTGGAGGTTAAAAGTTGTAGATTTCTTAATTTTCTTGTTATTAACCGACTTCAGAAAAGGGTGAGGTTCTCAATTAGTTTTTTGTTACTACAGAACTCCTTCATTTATAAAACTAATAGAAAAAATCTTTTTTATTTGAAAGGATATGCTTGCATCATTTTTATCAAAAGCCAATTCTAACGATGGAATCCATGAGGAAATGAGGGAACTCCTCAAATATTATAGGTATGTGGCGATTTTGCTATGCTCCTATTTTCACATTTATGTTTTGGTCCTACCAAAACTTATTCGTACGTTTCATTACTTTTTGTAAATAATTTTTTTATTATTCAAAAGTGATCTACTTATAATTTTTTTTTTCTGCGTTTACGCTGTATAGTTTTTAGTTTTTAGTACTATTCTCCACATTTTCTGTAAAGTTTGAAATATTGGTGCGCATTGTCCATTCATTATCTGAAATTTCTATTATGTACACGCTTTCTGCATTCTATGTTTAAATAGGCTAAGTCAGGGCGGTATAACGTTCGCAGGCAGTTGTATTCTAAAATTGAACGACTCGTAAGCGAAAGGTCCCGGGATCGAATCTCACTCATAATTGTCCTAGCGCTCATCCCGGCCTCTGACAGGGTCCGCTTTCCAACCCATTCTTCTCCACTTCGCCCGGTCTTCGGCATCTCGCATCTGACACAGCAATGTCAATCCCCCGCTTTTTCGGCCTCTTTCCTAATACCGGCAGGTTCAGGCACCTATTTCCCACGTATCCCCGAGGGTTACGCAACACGTGACCAAACCAGCGCAGGCGAGCCTCCTCGGACTTGTCTGCAACATCCCTCACGCCAAGGCTGCCATGGATGTATTCATTACGTACACGATCAAGCCGCGAAACACACACACACACACATCTACACATCCACACATCCACCGCAGCATTTTTGTTTCGTTGGCGTGGAGTTCGCGAACATGTTTCGTCAGCGCTGGCCATGTCTTGCAGCCATAGAGCCTCACAGGTCTAATTATACTCTTGTAAATAAGCCCTTTCAGCTTGACAGGGATTTTAGGGTCACAGATGACTGCTGTGAGTTCCCGCCATTTGGTCCAAGCTGCAGAGTTTCGGGACTTGACATCGGGGCCTATATCGCTGGACTCGTGCATCACGTTCATAGTGCATCGTGTTATTCCTCCGACGGATTCAGATCGGAGTGGACGTGTACAGTGATCTGTTTTGCTATTTTTGAGTACCTTTTTTGTGATTGGTGAAATTGTAAATTTTCAATTCCTTGTCCCACAAGTGAGTGTTAAATTACATTACTCCGCCTACTTTGTTTTTGATTAAATAAACAAGTCTTTATGCTAAAAGTTCCCCTTACCCCAACAAAAGACTCTAGTCCAAAGGTTACTCTAGAGAGTAAAGGAGGGACCGCTGTTTCAATTTCTGAAGAACCAACCGGAGCAAGTTGTTAAGAAGGCGCGGTCATTGCGCCCGCGTAAAGACTCGCCGTGCGATATCCAGTCCCCATGACATTCCGTCTAATTGTTACAACGATTTAAAAGCAATACTCAAAGCATGGAAACTCGAACAAACCACCATATTGGCCAAATTAGTATCCGAAGTTTCTGAGTTAAAGACACCGTGACAGCAAATAAAAAATACCAACTCAGAAATAGAAAAATCTATAAAAGAGCTTAGGATTAAAATTAACACGTTGGAGAAGGAAAAACAGGAAAATAAGGAAATTATAAATAATTTGGATAGGCAAATCAGAGACATGAAGTTTTAATCCAGGTCGGCGGCAACCGAAATTAGAAGCACTGCCTCGAGGGAAAACGAAAAATCCTCTGATCTCATCGGGTATTTATCCAAGGTGGCTATGACTGTAAGTGTGAGTCTGGAATCCAGCGACTTACGGGACATTCGACGACTTCTTGCTAAACCCGGCAATATTAGGCCAATTCTGGTCGAGTTCAAGTCCGTCATAAATAAAAATAACTTTATAAATGCAACCAGGAAATATATTAGGTCTCAAAAACTGGAAAATAAATTACACACCCATAACATTGGTTTATCTGGAGAGCGGTCAACAGTTTACGTGGACGAACTCTTACCTTTAGCCACCAAGCGGCTGTATTTCCTAAGTAGAAAATTTTCAAAGGAAAATAACTCAGTTCTGTTGGATCGCAAACTCGACAGTTTTCTTAAGGAAAGAAGAGAACGCGAAACAGATTCAAACAATGCCTAAATGATCTACGGGAAACCGCAAGTACTGCAATTTGACTATTTGGATCAAAATATTTAATACCTACTTTTTTTTTTCTTTTTTAAAGTAGGCTTTTCAAGGCTTTTTCAGACCCAGTATCACTGCGACCATTCCTGATCTATTGTGATCGCCTCTTTCTACAATTCAGTACTAATTCCTATAGTTTCTATGAATTGTAGTAGGTTCTTAATACTGATTTCGTGCACCTCGTCGAGTAGTAGTTGGTGTTTACCCAGATGGATGCTACGTTTGCGCACCAGGGCCTCACATTTGCAGGTCGGGTGGAGAGGCGTTTCGTCCTCCACCTTGCAGAATCTACAGTCCTTTGTTCTGCTGATCTTCAAGTTATACATGTGTTTGTTCAGCCCACAGTGGCCAGTCAGTGCCCTTGTCAGGATACGCAAGTTATTCCTACTGAGCGGTAACAGTTCTTTGGCATGCCGCCTATTATAGGGTTTGACTAATGCCTTAGAATGTGTTAGGCCTCGCTGATTATTCCAGTACTCTAATGATTGCTCTTTGAAGTTTATATGGAGGGTAATTTTGCAAGGCTATTTGGTATGCCACAGAATGGTTCTAGACCATGTGTCGTAGTTGTGCTACCAGCCTTCGCGAGTTCGTCCGCAATTTCATTGCCTTCGATCCCTTCATGCCCTGGGACCCAGCGCAAGATCACTTGGTTTTTCTCACCCAAGGAATTGAGGACCTTCACGCAGTTTAGCACCAATCTTGAACTCACAGAGTCTGATGATAGGGCCAATAGAGCTGCTTGACAGTCTGAGTGTATATAAATACAATGTTTCATGTATCTCTTTTTGGGGTTTATGTCCGCACATCCTAAGATTGCGTACACCTCGGCCTGGAATATGGAGGTGCATTTGCCCAGGTTTAGGAATTTCTTGACCTTGGGCCGCTCTCCATATATTCCACACCCTACATGAGCACCTGATTTGGACCCATCGGTGTACCATATCAGGCTTCCATTTTTTCAGTATACTTGGCTTTTGAGCCAGTCATCTCTGGATAAAAGTTCCACAGAGTATCGTTTCAGGAAGCTACTCTGTTTTGTCATTGAGTCAGTGTACATACTCAGTATGTTGCTGCCCATAACAGTGTCCTGGAATGATCTCAGTGACTTTGAGAGCCAGTTTCCTTCTCCCTGGGTGGTTAGCCTGTATATGCTGTTTGCCGCCACCATCCGTACATGCAGGTGTAGGGGCGGGATATCCAGCATTGCATTCAGGGCCTCACCAGGTGAGGTTGACATAGCTCCTGTGACCAAGAGATCCGCAATTCTTTGCATGCCGCTTAGCTTAATATTTGTAGCAGTTTCCTGGTTAGCTTTCCTGTGCCACACTACAAAGGCATGTGTTATTATGGGCCTTACGACCGTCTTATAAAGCCATAGGGTGTTTTTTGGAGATAACCCCCACCGTTGTCCTCCCAGTCTGCTACATATTTCCAAGGCTATTTTAGCCTTGTTTAATATTCCGAGTATGTGGCTGTTCCAAGTAAATTTTTGGTCCAATATTACACCTAGGTGCTTGACCTCCTTAGAGAACTCAATAGTTTGGCCATTCAATCGTGGTTTAACTAAATTGTCAAGTTGCCTTTTGTTGGTAAATGGTACAACCACCGTTTTCCCCGCGTTGATGGACAGCTCATTGTCCTTGCACCACTTATCAGCAATATTTAATGCTCGTTGCATAACGTATGACAGCATACTTTGACAGAAACCTCGGACGATTATCACCAGGTCATCAGCAAATCCCTGCATGCCTATCCTGAGCTCCGCCATTTTATACAAGAGCTGATCCACTGCCAGGGTCCAAAGTAGAAATAGAAATAGAAATAGAAATATTTATTTGCCTATAAATTAACAGAATTGTATAAATGTTTTTAAAATAAAAGCTTCTAATAGACAAAAAGGTCCATGACTCAGCGTTTGGGTGAAGGTGGAACCCACACCCGCTGGTATTCTGTCATGGCCAGACTTAAGACTAAAAAACTAAAAAATTAAAACTAAAAACTAAAATTAACATTATTAAGTATAAATATACATACATACACATCATCATCATCATCATCATCCATGTATGTATGTATATGTGTACTATACACAATTATACTCGTACAATTAACATATTAAAATACACTTTAAGTATAAAACTATTATTATAAGATACAATGGCACACAAAAAAAAAATGTTTAATCTTTAGGTATAAAAGTAGATAGCTAAGAGAAGTAGATAATTAGATAATTGAACATCACCAGAAACCGTGGTCTAGCTAGACCTTCACTCCAGCAACCCGTGAATGTTTCAGCAGCAGCCATTTTGCACATTCCTTGCGAAATGTAGAAAGCTTCATGGATGTGGAGATAAGATCCCTCCCTGGGGGCAATCCCTGGTAGTAAATAATTCAAGTGAGGTTTCATGTAGGGTTACCTTCACTTTCCGGTTTGAGAGCATCGCTTCGACCCACTTCACAGTCGCACGGTCAACATTTTTCTCAGTGAGACCTCGAACTAGTGTCCTTATAGGGGTGTTGTTAAATGCGCCCTCAATATCTAAGAATGCACAAAGTGCAATTTGTTTATCCTCTAACGCCTTTTCTACCTTGTCTACCAGATTCAGAAGGGCAGTTTCAGTAGATCTCCCTCTGCTGTGGGCATGTTGAGAATAATGAATAGGATAGTCAATTTTGATCGCCTCCCTAATGTAAATATCCAGCACTTTTTCCATAGTCTTTAGCATAAAGGAGCTTAGACTAATAGGCCTAAGTGATCTCGGTTGAGAGTAGTCTCTTTTTCCGGCCTTTGGAATGAATAGAACCTTGACATCGGTCCATTGTTCTGGAATATGTCCCCAGGCGTAGCTTGCTCTGAAGAAATGATTGCGAAATGATTGCGTTAAGGATGGACTTTCTGCGCAAGCACCAGGAAAATGGGTATATACCAATAAATTTAGAGTTTCTTTTTCGTTGGCCGTGTAAGTCCTATTAGGGTATTTAAGCAAGCCAATTTGGTTAGGTTTGTCTTTTGCGAGGAATTTGTGAACTCTTGCGCACTGAGACGTGCTGTTTACTTCTTCACAGAATTTTCTCCAAGTTCCCCGCTTAGCCTTCCTAATTTCTTTATTGTAAGTGGTTAAGGCTTCCAATAAGATTCCCACTCTTGGGTCCTTTTAGCCTTATTGAATAATTTCCGAGTCTTACTTCTAAGCTTTTCTAGCTTAGAGCTCCACCACGGTACTGCCCTTTTAGTTGACATTGTTTTTACAGGACAGGACAGGACAGCTGTCCTCATAAGCCTTAATTATGCCGTTTGAGACTATGGTCACTGCAATATCCTGACTTTCTAATGTCTTTATTGTTTTAGGTACATCTTCTAGGTTCTGTTTAAGGTTGTCCCTATAGGCCGCCCAATCCGTAACTCTAGGGTTCCTAAAGCTAACTTCTTGACTTGATAATGATCCTACTAAGTCAAAACAGATATGACCATAACGGTCAGACATTGACGGTTCATCACTAACGTGCCAGTCACTAATGTGCCTAGCCAGATCATTTGTTGCAATGGTAATGTCTAACACCTCTTGTCTTACACGGATTACAAAGGTCGGTTTACATCCCTTATTCACCACGTGCAACCCCTTTGTTAGTAAATAGTCATATAAAGTGTTACCTCTCCTATTTACATCGGTACTTTCCCATGTGGTGTGGTGGGCGTTTGCATTACACCCCACCAGCAGTTGTAATCTGTGACGCCGGGCGTGCTCGACCGCAGGCTCCAGATCTTCAACAGGGTTTTCCTTTTCCCCCGGGAGATAGGCTGAACAAATTAGTGCTCTAGCCGCGCCTCCCTTGGGGATCAAAATGGCTGCTACAACTTCGTCGGAGCACAACTCTGTAACAGTCAATAGATTAATGCTATTCTTATAAACAATACACGTTCTGGGTCTTGTTCCGCCTTTGTTATATATAATCTTACCGGCAGCGTTGAGTCCCAGAATAGTCGAGCTGGATACCCAGGGCTCTTGAATTAGGGCGAGGTCAGCCCTACCATCGTAAAGCCATTTTCCCACCACGGCACTTGCTGCCGCAGCGTGATGGAGGTTGGCTTGCAAACACCTCACCGGCCCCTGGGCCGCCATTACTTCCCTCTTTGTGAAAGGGAGTATGAGGGCTTGGTTTTTCCCCTTCCCTTCTGCGGATTGAAAAATTCACGTCCGGATTGGGTTCCACCCTGACCCCTCCCCCTTGTGCTTCCTCTACCTCTATTCCTGTCCCCTCCCCTGGCAGAAAAGTTCAAGCTAGGTCGCGCTCCCGGGGGGATCGATCCTCCTTGCTGCCCGGTGTTTGGGGCCATGCTGCCCGTCGCTGGGGCCTGCGTTGCCTTAGCCTGTCCCCTGTCAGCCTACTTAAGAGGGGGTCGTGTTCCCTGAGGGATCGAACCTCCTTGCTGCTTGGGTTTTGCGGCGGTGACAGTCGCAGGAGCCTGTGTGGCAGAGGTAGAGGTACCTGGCTGAACAGGGGCCTCTTTGGCTGGGTCGCCCTTGATTTTGACGACAATGCTCCTGAAACCAATTGAGGCTTTGCCTTGCCTCCCTTTCAGGGTCTCCGCAGAGGGATCATCCACCGCGAAGGTTGCAATAATGCTCCCTTCCTCCCCCCTGCTATGGAGAACCTTCTAGAGCTGCGTGTTTAGGCCCTTGTTCTGCATGCCCAGCAATTTTATCGCCTCGTCTATTGACGTAGCGTCTATACTGGGTATGAAGGCGGTGACTACCGCTGGCTTTGGCAGTTCGCTCTCTGATAAGACAGACAGCTTTGCCTCTGGCCAGGGTTACACGCTGGGTACCGCCCTCATAAGAGAGTGCTTACTGGCTTCATCCTCGCAAACAACCAGGATCCATCCTGGTCTTTGCGAAAATGAGGCGAACCTGGGCCCCTCCCCCCTGTCTTCCTTAGAGATAAGGTCAACAAGGGCGCGGCGCACAAGTCCCGTCTGCTCCTCGGTTAGTGGGTTTTCCCCACGAATCCCAACCCTGACTGAACCGGCCACTTCGCTGAAGGTAGGCTTTGCTCTTACCTCCTGCGCGGTCTTTCTGGGATTCCTCCTCTGATCGAGTGCGTTTTAACGACTTCACCTCAGGGAGATCGGGGAGTAACCGAGGAATCTCTTTCCAATGCTGTCGGCAAAGGACTAGGGCTTCTTTGAGACCCACATCCATCTCCCTCAGCCTTCGGAAACGCTTTCGCGCTGCCCCAGAAAGCCTGTGATGGCTCCCTGGGATGATGCTGTCGGAGGCCGATGTCCCTACCGTATCTGTGACATTACTGTCCCCATCTACGTTATGTTGTGCCCTCTCGGCTACATCATCTAATCTGGGCGTTGGGGAGGCCAAAAGCTCTCCTTCAGCACCAGAATCAATCTCCACCACTTCCATGGCAGAGAACTCTGGACTTTTTTCATTGTTTATATTTTTTTCTGTATTCATACAAATCCCACGATTAGCTAGGGAACCAAAGGTCACCTCCGGCAGAGCCCCGCTTGCCGGAGTAAGGGCACAAATTTCCTTCGAGGAGCCTAGGTATCGGAGGTGCACCGTTAAAGGCCGGACATCCCTCCGGCCACGCAGCCCTCGGTACGGTTCGCGTTACACCTTGGCTTGGGACCAGTCTTCTCGCGCTTGACCAGCAAGAACCCCGCAGTACACCAATACTGTTGCATTGGTGCACCGCGCTGCCGGATAGTTACTAATCGACCCCCAGGGCGCACCGGCGTGCCGCTTGCGTTCCAGCAGGAATTTCCGGGGAATTTCCCAACTGGACTGCAAACGTCCACGCACACGTGGAGGTGGACTGATGGTGCGCCCCTACCTACTTTAGTTCTTTCTCTAATATTATTGTTTATACGTTATTTTCTTAATATAAGTGTTAATTACATACACCTATACCATGACGCAGCACTCACCTCACCGACAGGAATTACAAACGATGCAGTTTGCCCGACCCGTGGACGGCCACGTGGTGCTGACTTGGTGCAATTTGAGTGGCCTTCCAACCCCATCTCGAAGATCCGAAAACTACGAACCAGCTGCAGCCAGGCAGGAGGAATCTAGACTTCGATTCAAGAGATAGAACCAGAAATGCAGTGTATGTGAGTACAATCGAACTGTAGCCCTACCATGAGTTACTACAGTAAAATCGGCTTACGTAACTACTCTCGTTCCGTAAAATCCGTTTCCAGAATAATAAATGTAAAATCGGTACCATGAGTTTCACATACGTTTCCCGTTTACTGTTCCGTGAAAACCACACCAACTACAGTAAAAGCTAACTTCAGTGTAGTTTCGGGGAATAGGTCCGTGACAGTGTTGTTGATTATTGTCAGTGTCACAAAAAGCTTGTTTATTTACAAACAAGGGTTATATTTTAGCAACGCCTAGGCACTTATTTAAATCCTGTTAAATTGATAATAACATATACCTTATGTTCAAATAAAATTACAAACTCATAGACGATCCCCGAAATGAAGAATTCAGTGACTGGTTGAAACTGCGCTTATAGTTTGTCTACTGGGTTTTAAGTAGTTTTAACCCAGCGGAAACAGCTAAGATTAATACTGCATAATTATTGGTAAGTTTTATCTATATCTTGGAGTATATTATACCTAATTTCAACTAAGTGGACATGTTGTACTGAGTAAACTTATATTAGGTATTATTTGTCAACAGGATCAGACTCTGGAGTCATGGTGGTGCAGTTAATTCTTAGAAATGGACGTCTGTAACTTGAAAAGGAACTGCACTTACCCTAGTTGAATGAAGATCGAAGGCACAACCCCATGTGTAAAAAGGAAATCTCATCATCGGCAAACAAAAAAAATGTTTCTAATTGATGATGCAAGCGGCATCTAAAGTGATGTGAATGTCAGACTAGCATTAGTTAGTGCAATACTATATTAGAAATTGTTTGTAAAAGTGAAAGTGGTAGTTTAAGTGGGGGACAGTTCTGATTTTTTAGATTCTGAATAAAAATACATGTACCTAATTCATAATTTGATTTTTAATTTCCTACTATAATTACTAACATTAGTATAGTATAGGTATAGTACAGCTAAAATAATATCCATGCTATTTTCTATTATCAATACAATCACATAGTTATTTCCCAATATATAATACCTAAGGTTAAAATTCTAAATGACCTATGTGTAAAACCCCAACCTCTTTAAACTCTTCAATGTCTTAGAGGCAGACCAACTAAGACATTCGTAGACCAGAAAATAGACAGCAGTTTTGTGTACTTGTGTGTTCTCAAGACTGGAATCTGGACCGAGACTGGAGATCCAACAGCATGTCAGGCGCAGAGATTATGGTAAAACCCTCTACTGATGTGGAGTAGGCCCAAGTCTAACCATGTACCATTAAAGACTGTTATGTGTGTGATAAAAATATAATAAAATATTTGTCGTTGCGTCAAGGAAAGTGGTGTATCAGGATCATTGTCATCAGGGTGGTGATATCAGAATTAGATCGTTTTCGTACAGATAAATTAAAGAAAGGGTTCACATTTACTCCACTGTATTTATTCCACTTCATTTCTGCACATCACTTATAATTTTGCTTGAAATCAGAGAGGTAGCCATAAGAGTTTTACCCCAATGCATGCTATTAGCTTTGCGTCCGTGCTATCTCGACAGCAAAATTCCCTAGCACCGCCGCCTAACTGGCCGGTGCCCGCTGGACAACGTGCGCCCCAAGGTGCCCCGCATCCGTTCAGGTTTGTGCCATTACAGCCGCAACCCCAGTACCGAATGCCCACGCGTACCCAACAAATGTTCCGCGCTTTACCACCTAATTATAACCTACAAAGTAACGTCTTCCGGTTACCACCTAGGAACAACGTGCCTCATAATTCTATTCCGCGCCCTATGAGTGGAGTACAACCATTCAGCCCGCGACAACTACTCCATACCATGATGACGGGTCATGACTGGCGTAAATCCGGTAACCCCCCACTGACTAATTACTTAAAAAGTCGTGAAATGAACATGAACGAGTGTGTATGACGATTCGCATTACGACGGTTACTATGAGCCCGAGTTCGGTTATTATGCAGACGATAGTACCTACACCGCGCTCGAATACGACACCTCCGCGACATATAATGACCTAGACTTTATCGACAGACATACAGCTGACGAGTTACCAACTGACAGACGACCCCGGCCTAGCTCTAGTCAATCGGAACAGGATTTTCATTTAGCTACAACATCAAAAAAGCTAAAATAGAACCTAATTTACAGACCCAGAGACAATTACCGTATATAAGAATTCATAAACCACCTCTTAAACTTCTCATCGACACAGGAGCTAACCAGTCTTTTATCAGTCCCCAGGCAGTAGACAGTTACTTTTTAAACATGCCGTTAAATTACGATTCCTTTGAGGTGATCAATGTACACGCCACCACTAGAAATGACTATTCTATAGAAATAGAATAGAAATAGAAACATTTATTTACACACAATAACACCACAAACACATAACATAATGGCGGAAAAGGGATGAATCACTGACCTCCAAAAAGGTATTTTTGAGGTCAGCGGCTCGACTCTAGAGCCGTAAAATAAACAATTAAAAAAAAAAGGATTCAGAAAAAGAAAGTGACTTAACAATGCACAAACAATACCATTAATTACAAACAACATGAAATGAGTAAACGACAACTAGACAAACATGAATAGAAGGAAAATGAAGAATAGAACCGTTGCATGTGGATGTGGTGTAGCGTGTAAAAGGGACCTCACTCAGCTTCATGCCCTGGCGGAGACCAGAGCAATGGTTTTCAGTGAGACCTGCTGAGTGAGGCACGGACGAAGACGTTTTAAATAGATAGATACGACATGTGAAGTGTAAAATACGTGTTTAGTGTAATATATTGTATGGATGTATTGGCCGCAACGAAGAGTCAACAATACAAAAACGACTTATGTAACTAACCTATTAGGACAAGAAAAATAAAAAATAATAAAAAATTGGTAAAAGGTAATTATTGTGACAGGTGAATATCAATATTATAATTGTATTGGATTTTGTCAAGCTATTGAATAAAGTAAATGTCAAGCAAAAACACTAAAGCAACTCACATTACAATGATTTGGAACTTACTTATCAAAGACACATCTGGTATTGGTAATCCCTTGCACACCCAATGCGAAACGACCCAGCCAACGCCCCGCTGTGAGTCTGCAACCCTTGTGGTAAGTTGAATATTTTATATTTGCTTCTTTTGAATTATTAAATAGCAATATTTTGAAGTGTTTTCTAAAAGTAAACAATGATTGCAGACTACGCAGAGGCGGCGGCAAGTCATTCCAACATTTGGTGGCTGCAAATTTAAATGACCCACGAAATGCGGTCGTTCTGTGGCAAGGCAACACCAATGAATACCGACCGGCTCTGGTGACATTTTGGATATCGCTACTCCACAAAAGATTATCAGCGAGATATGGTGGTGTCCTGTAACGAACTACTCCAAACAGGAGATTGGCTAGTTGTAGTTCTCTACGGTAATATCAGCTTTATTCAAATACAGAGTGACATGTGTGCGGGTAGGAATATGAAAGCAAAACCTGGCGCATGAGTTTTGCATCTGCTGTATTCGTTTCCTTGTCCTTGCCAGCAGTCGAGGGCCATAAACAATGTCCATGTAGTTCAGCTTGGAGAGGACAAGCGTGTCGCAAAGTTGAATCCGTACCTTGGTATTAATAAACGGTCTAACTTGGTACAACACCTTTAACCTGTAAAAACATTGGCTTAGCACATTTGAAACATGTTTTTCGAAGCGAAGTTGCTCATCCAAAGTTAGCCCTAGATTTTGCGCCTCACTGACACGCTGAATGGGTTCGCCTTGAATTTGCACTATTGAATTTTTTGCTGCAATTTTCTCAATTTGATTTCCGCTACCTAGGATCATAAACTTGGATTTGCTACTGTTTATAACTAGTGAATTTGATTTTGCCCATTTGGCTATATTATCCAAGTCTTCATTTAGCCTTATGATTGCCGAATCCACATCACCAGGACTACAGGGTATATAAAGCTGCAGGTCGTCGGCATAGATGTGATAAAAGCAATGCCGAATGACCCTTGTGATATCGGCTGTGTACATGATGAAGAGTATTGGTTTTAAAATCGATCCCTGGGGAACGCCCCTCATAACAGCGGATTGTCCAGATTCATGCACCACACCACCCTCATCCATTGTTTCAACGTGCTGTTTACGGTGCTCGAAGTAACTGGCAAACCAGTTCAATGTTTGACCACAAAAACCATAATATTTGAGCTTCGCTAACAGTAGGGAAACATCAATGCTATCAAAGGCTCGGGAAAAATCAAGGAGAGCCAAAAGAGTCCCCTGACCACTGTCTTGCGCTTCCAAGATGTCGTCGACCACTTGAGCCAAAGCTGTGCAAGTGCTATAATGTCTTCTGAAGCCCGACTGCACCACGGGCAATATGTCATTTTCCTCGAAGTACTTACGGACTTGGTCTCCAACAACCTTTTCTAGAATCTTGGAAGCGCAAGGCAACACACTGATAGGTGTCAAGTCGCTCACCGTGGCTGGGTTACCGTTTTTGGGCAATGGCCTGACTATTGCATGCTGCCAAGCGGTGGGGAATTAACCAGTTTCAATGGAGGTATTGATGACAGAAGTGAGAACGGGCAAATTGTGTGGTGTCATCATTAACAGCATATCCAAGGATATTCGCAGATGTTCGAGCAAGGTTGAATGAAAGCGTGCGACATTGCCGTTGTCATTAGGTGAGTGGGCCAGGACCCTGTGGTGAATTATTTTATGAAGTCGGGTAAAATCCGCGAATAATTGGTTGATAAATTCCGTTGTCGGTAATTATTGTCATAAGTTCACCATGGTGGGTAGAGTACTGTTGTAATGCCTGTAGGACGCTAACGGCAGTGCCGTCACGTAAATGGTATGCCTGACCGTATTTAGTGAACACGTCTATAAAGGTAACGTATTTTTCTGCCTGTACTGTGAATAAGTCCATATACACAATTTCAAATGGTTTAGTCGCAGGGGGTACTATGTTAAATTGGGGTCTAATGGGGTTTCTATCGTATTTAGCCTGTCCGCAGACTATACATTCGTTAATAAATTTAGTTATCTGGTCTCTCGTCTTAGGCCAGTAATATCTTCGCGATAGGGCTAGGAAGCATTCGTTAATGCCACGATGGTTCGTCTTCCCGTCGTGATGGTGGCAAATGATATTCTGTCGGCGTAGGTACTCTTTGACATTCAAGTCAATTGCGAGAGAGAAGATTTCAGCACACTACAAGGCAGCTATCTCGTGACGATTCCTGTAAACTGTTATCTACGCACGCCTGAGTTCACCATCATCAATGAAAATGACAAACTACAAGGGCACCCTTTCACCTTGATGAAAATCCCATACCCGGCTGAAGATCAAGATACAGCATTAACGCATGTTAGCCTCAACTCCATCGACCTAAGAGGACTACATGATATTCAAGACAAGCTGATGATAGAAGCTCCCATTCAACTTGGACATCCAGCTCAAGACATCGTGTATCACACCACCATCCCACTCTACATCATTGTGCTGATCGCAATTGCAATTATATCGGTCTTCACTCTACGCCACAATCAAAGGAGAAACCTCAATAAATCTACAGTTCCTGACCCCATTACACCGCATGAACCAATCTACCATGTTCCTGACAAGAAGGAAGATCAACCGGGGACCATTCCAGCAACATTTTCTCTTAACATCCTAAAATAGTTGCTGATCTTCGGGTGGAGGAATTACATAAACCTATACCATGACGCAGCACTCACCTCACCGACAGGAATTACAAGCGATGCAGTTTGCCCGACCCGTGGACGGCCACGTGATGCCGACGCCGCATCGTCACCGACCACGATTTCACGTAATTTTAAGTCATTCTAGATTCACACTTTAAACTAGTTTCTATGCTAAGTTTTAATGTAATTTTTTATTTTAATTAATTATATTTAGTTAAATCATTTTGGTTTTTTTTCGACCTAGTACTAGCCTGTAGCCTACGTATCTAACTTAACTTGCAATATTTTATTACGTACAAACATGTAAATAAATAAAAGCTTGTAATAGTTTATTGTTTTTCCCGAAATTCAATGCGGTTCCCACAGGATCGGAAAGCTAAAAAAGGTTGCCTAATATAAACAGCAATGTACCAAGTCTACGTACGACGATTCATAATAATCACTTTAGAAAACGCAACAAGACCTATAACGTATAATGACTCCGAAAGAATAGAATTATTTAAAAGAAATAGAAAAATATTGGATAGTGTTCGTGTAATGAATGAAAAACATGTCCAGGAGTCTTGAATGGAGTTCGTGTATTGGAAATACACTTGTTCGTGTATTAAAAAATTCAACCCTAAACTAATGCGCGGGATAGAGTTCATGTAATGAATAACCTTAGTCGACAAAAGGAGAGAAAAACTTCATGAATTATATTGTAATTTAAAAAAAAAAGCTTTTAATAACTTGGTAAGGCTTGTATGGCATTCGTGTAATGAACGGACCTTAAATAATGCGCGACATTATAGCCTTTTAGCGAGTACGGTGGTCTTACAAGGAGTAATTACTAGAATTCTGCCTATTTGGTCGTTACACACACAATAAGCTCTAAACCTAAACTTCATCACATCATAACCATACCATATATATTAAATATACATGCATTTACGATGAACGCGAGAGCCAGGATGGATGGATTCGTTCCATCCAAATTTATCGAACGTCGATCCCAATTAGAGAGAGGAGATTTTATCACGCTTATATATTGTTTAGGGTACCTATTGCCACCTATCGTCTCCAAAGATCAGATCAGCTAATAAACAATTGCATTGAATATTACCGCTCGATCGGAAACCGCCCATAGGGCAAACTATAAGACTTAGTCACGAACACAACAAGAAAGGTGAAAATATCTGGAAGAGGTTTTCTTCCACTGTAGCCCAGAAAAAATTTAAGGCATTCAGGAAATCCAAAGTGTGAGGTATAGGATTTCGAGCAACTTTGAATATTCATCCCATTCGTGAGTTTTGGAAAGCCATCTCCTTCCCACACACCACGCCGCTGTCTCTCTCTCTTCTTGTTCTCAGTCTTTGGAACTTCTACTGAAGCCGTTTTAATTTGCACGCGCCGCTCGGCTGCGCGCTCCACGTTTAAAATCGAGTATTCGACATTCAACGCGCTGAAGGGCATGCGGCAGCGCACAAAGTTTGTTTGTAGGCGTACGTAACGGCTGTATTTCAAATCATTTTATTTATTTTGGATAGTACGATTACAGTTAATTTTATATTTATTTTATACTTAGTGGCAAAAAAGCTTTTTACATTAGTTGTGTTTTGTTTTGAATCCTTTGAAATATCTTGGGATGTCAGAATGATTGTATTACAGTTACAGGTTGGGTGGGTCACGTTACGTGATTTGATCTAATAAAAATGGAAATGCGTTTTCATTTAAGTGCTTGTGGTTTTATGGTGGGGGTGAAACCTTGGTGTGCAGGTAGGTTAGGTTTAGACAGTTTATTGGTTAGTTTATTACCTCTCTCTTCTCTACGCGTGACATAAACCAATACGCAGAAGTCTAGTAATGTTTCCTCATAAAGCAATAGGATATTCATTACACGAACTCTGTCCCGCGCATCAGTTCACGGTTTGAACTTATTTGGTTGGCATTTTTAAAGTTCAATGCACGAACTCTATTCCGCAAGACTCCTGGACATGTTTTTTTGAAAGTTTCGTTCATTACACGAACGCTATCTAATATTTTTTAATATCTTTCTTTTTATTAGTTTTCCGGTCCTGTAAAAAACGCATTGAATTTCGATAAAAGCAATGAACTATGTTACTAGCTTTTATTTATTTACGTTTGTACGTAATAAAATTGTTGCAAGTTCAATTTGAGCCATTTCCCGCTTCCCGGTTCGAAATTGAGCTGAAATTTTGCATACTAATGTAGGTTAGCTGACAATGCAAGTTTATGCTATCCAACTGATCTGATGATATAGATGGACGGTGTCCTTAATCATTCTTAAACTACGCATGATGTTTGGGCTCGTTTGATTAGTCTTGGCTCGTTTGGTTAGTACTCTGACTGATCATGGAGAAAGCGCGATAAAAGCTTGCTATAAATAAACATTTTTTATTTTAGATCCATTTTATTTCCGGTCCACATGTTTACTTTGAATCGGTACTGCCACGTCAAATGAAGGTTCTCTACATGCCATTCATGCAAGTTATGCATGTTCATGTAGCCGTCCTTTTTGAATGTTGATTCATCAGACCATAAAATTTTCGTTAAGAAAAGTGGGTCATCCCTGTACCTCTCCAATATCGTCCGGGAAAAATTTACCCGGTTTAGGTAGGCCCCGGGTAGTAACGTCTGTACTCACTGTACGTGGTATGGGTGTAATTCATGTTTTTTTTTAAATATGATGGGCTGTACTTTTGGGCACTCCGGTAGTTATTTCAATAGCCCTTACTTGGTGCTTGGGTCTTCTTCGACTGCTTCTAGCACCTCGTCTTCCATCGGGTTGGCAGGTCTTCCTGCACCGTGCTCTTGATTTGGGAAGTCGAGAGGTCCAGTCTCAGAGGGCCGAGAAGAGTAAACGATGCACATTCGTAAACACTCGATAATCGGGGTAACGAACAGCGTTTGGGTACCTTTCACGGTAAAGTCTGGCGGCAGCACTGGCATTACCTGCATTCTCCATAAATAAAGTGCATATTAGCGTATTCACGAGTGGTATACGCAGACATCTTAGCACTAGTCACACGAAAGTCCAGAGAAAGCAAAAGTCGTCGTTAAGGGAAAATAAACAGTACGAATCCAAATCACAAGCAATCACAAGTCCATAAACGAAGCCAAAAGTAGTCAATACGAAATCAACACAAACGAATACGAAAACAAGCGCAGTAAACGAAGGAGCGTAACGTACTAATTTGTGATTGTGTTGTGAGTGTAAGTACAATTGCGAATACCTGGCATCACTCTCTGTGTCGCTCGCACTTGGTAAAATGACTCACTCCGTCTCAGTCACTTAAGCGTCAATATCTATCTCGCTCACACGTCTTAGAATGACTCCTTCATCTCAAGCAACAATTTAAAACTGTTTGGAAAACCTTGCGCCCATTAGAATCATTTTTAACAAAGTAACAAAAATTTGTTAAAAACTGGGTTTTAAAGGAAAACAATTTTTTGGTCAACGATAGCAACTACAATTTATTAAGTATCATACCATTCTGGAATCCCTTTGACATAACTTGCCAAACTCGCGTAGTACTTTTTTTTTTTCAATACAGTCAGTTAAGCCTAGGCAATTATTTATTTTGATTTTTTGAGGTGACAACGTCTTATAATTCGATGGAGCCGGCTGCACGCACGGAAAAACATAACTCATGCGGCGTTACCTCGCTCTGAGGCGTTCCATTTAAGGCTTGAAGTGCAAGCGAAAGCGCGGAACGAGCGACTGATGGAATGGTTGCATTTTTCTTTTGAAAAATGCAACCATTCCATCAGTATTTTCTTATGACGTTGTCACGTTCAACTATCGTCAGTAAACCGACTTTACAGACAACCGTTTTTTTTCTATAAGTCCTATTTTTATGCAAGCTTAAGCAGCTGGTTTCAAAATTTTGATTACATTTTAGAGAAGCATTATTCAGGGTTACAAACCAAAAAAAAATTGTGAAATTTCTCGTCAGTCTTCCTATGTGGTTTTTTTTTGCTTAAGTTATGACAGACCTATTAACCGATTAAAGTCTTTCACCTATAGAACATTATCAGCAGGTAACAAATTCTGAAATAAACAATGTTTATTCATAGGATGCATTTATCGCACTTTCTCTATGATCAGTCAGAGTACTAACCAAACGAAGCAAGACTCAATCAAGAATCAAACGAGCCCAAACATCATGCGTAGCTTAAGAATGATTAAGGACACCTTCCATCTATATTATCAGATCAGTTGGATACATACACTAGTATGCAAAATTTCAGCTCAATCGGGAACCGGGAAGCGGGAAATGGCTCAAATTGAACTTGCAACATTGTTATTACGTACAAACGTAAATAAATAAAAGCTAGTAACATAGTGAATTGCTTTTCTTGAAATTGAGTGCGTGTCTTACAGGACCGGAAAGCTAATAAAAAGAAAGATATTAAAAAATATTAGATAGCGTTCGTGTAATGAACGAAACAAAAAAAAAACGACCAGGAGTCTTGCGCAATGGAGTTCGTGTATTGAACTTTGAAAGTACCAACCAAATATAAATTAGTTCAACCGCGAACTGATGCGCGGGACAGAGTTCGTGTAATGAATATCATTTTATCTTATAAGAAAACATTACTAGACTTCTGCGTATTAGTTTATGTCACGCGTAGAGAGAGTGGTAATTAAAAAACCAACACTCTGTCTAAAACTAAATTGAACACCTGAGGGGGTTTCACCACCACCACAACCTCAAGTGCTGAAATGGAGACGTATTTCCATTTTTATTAGATCACCCATCACACGTTATAATAACATGACAACCCCCCCCTCTTCTCTCTTCTCTTTAAGCGTTGTCCTTTGATAAGGACTAAATCATCAAACGAGCTCACCAACTCGATGCGGGGTTTTTTTGTTTAGGGGTCTCTCTTGGGCAAACAAACACGCACCGACTTAATGTTTCCCTCCCTCCCCCCATCTTCAGATCGGCTAGCTCAGTGATACAATAAAACATTGCGTTTCCTGGCCCAATCGATACTAAGAAAGCAACAATTTAACATGCATTTTGTTCGTTCGTGGATTTTCTAAGCTACTTGTATTTGCTCTAATAGGCGCCTCTGCTCGGCCGCACCCTCCGTAGTTAAAAACGGTCTTACGACGTTCAACGCGCGGGGAGCACGTGGAGGTAGCGCACGGTGCTCTAAGTTCAAATAAGTTCTCGAATGAAAAAAATGTTTTCATAACAAGCTTTTATCGCGTAGCTTTTGAGTAAATATCATAGGAGTATACATATACCTAATAGCACTCTTTAAGACCACTCCAAAGAGCCTAAACGATGGGGCTATGTTGTTGCGTTCAGTAGTTCCTATTTCCACCTTCTGTCATCATAATTAGACCTTGAATGTCATCTAAGGGATATAGTACTATACCAAGCCTATTCCTAAGAGTCCATACCCGATTAGATTATCTTGTTGCATTCATTACTTACTACGACCACCTTCCTAAACCCATCATCAGACCAGTTCCATGGGAACATAGTCATGCATTGTCATCCAAGTTACATAGGTATCCCAAATTTCATCTCAATTAAATGCCGGGAAGTGGGTCAAACTACGCTTCCAAGATTCCAGAACATACAAGTAAAGTTAAATAAAAGTTTATAAAATTACACTATCCAAAATTATAAAAAAATAATAAACAGCAGTCTACACAAACTCAGCCGTTACGCGCCCCAACAAACAAGCACCGTGCGCTGCCTCCACGTGCCCCCCGCGCACTGAACGTCGTAAGACCGTTTTTAACTACGGAGGGCGCGGCCGAGCAGCGGCGCTTAATAAAGCAAATACAGTAGTCATTATGGAATGGCTACAAAATCCCGATCAGTTAGAAAAAGCTAATTGGAAAAGCATATTTTATTTACATAAGTTGTGTTTTGTTCGGAATCCTTTGGGAATATCTCTCGGGATGTCAGAATGAATGTTTTAACAGACTCTTATTTTCTTCCGCCTGTGTTCTATTGAGCAAAATGCAAATTAAATTTGTTGACTCACCGCTTCATGGTTTCAGATTGGGCCAGAAAATGCAATGTTTAATTGTATCACTGAGCTTTTGCCGATCTGATGATGGAAACATGTTGTCGAGCGTGTTGCCTATAAGGAAACCCCTAAACAAAAAAACCCCGCATCGAGTTGGTGAGCTCGTCTGATGATTTAGCTCGTCACCATAAATGGTGGTTGGTGGGTCACGTCACGTTACGTGATTGATCTAATGAAGGAAATACGTTTCCATTTAAGTACTTGTGGTTGTCGGGTGATGAACCTGGGTGTGTTCAGTTTAGATTTAGACAGTGTGTGTTGGTTATTATATTACGTCTCTTTCTCTGTCCTCTCTACGCGTGACTTAAATCAATACGCAGGAGTCTAGTAATTTTAAATTTAAGTTAAATTTCCTCTAAGGCAAAACGATATTCATTACACGAACTCTATCCCACGCATCAATTCAGGTTGAACTAATTTATTTGGTTAGTACTTTTAAAGTTCAATACACGAACTCCGTTCCGCAAGACTCCTGGACGTTTTTTGAGTTTCATTCATTACACGAACGCTATCTAATATTTTTAATATCTTTCTTCTTATTAGCTTTCCGATCAAAGCAATGAACTATGTTACTGAACTGTGTGTCCGTAGGCATGATAGTTTTTTCGATGGCAACTATAAACCAAAAGAACCGTTAATAGAAATACTAGAACTCTTCCCTGTGTGTTTATTATCTAGTTACATATATTATGCTACTCTAAATATTATTCAAGTGGAAAAAAAACGTGGCCCTTCACGCCGCATGATTTCATGCGATAATGCGCCGCCATGGCGCACGACACTCTGCTTGCGTCCATCCGTTCGGGAGCTAAGATACTACAGACAGATCCACAGATACACGCAAAACTTATAAGTTTTCACCACTATTTTTTCGTCGTTGATTGAAAATGAATCTTATTTTATGAGGAATACATTCCACTTGAGACGACTGTATTTAGCCAAGCGTAAGGCATTATATAGTTAGGAATAGGGAATGCAAGACCGGGATATCGGGACCCCGAAATACTGGGATCATATAGTAAAGACAGAGGTAATTTTTGTCTCATTGCATATAAAACCTCAAACACATAATTAAAATTGATTAAGTATTTATGGACCACGTAGTGGAAGACGCAGCGTGGGTAGTGTAACGATCTTTATGTGCCATAAGTACGTTCCAGTAGATTAGTTATTACCTACATCACTATAGGTATGTGATTTTTAAAAGTATTCATATGTCGTGTTTAATGAGTAAGTTTGTGTTACTAAATAAGACGTATCTCTTCCCGTGGGTGTCGTAAGAGGCGACTAAGGGACAAACCCGAAAGATGGGCAGCAGCATCTTTCTGGGTACATTTACATATACTGCACTGCGATCGCCAACCCGCCTGCCAAGCGTGGCGATTATGGCAATTTCTCCCCCGATGACAAGCACACACAGGCCACGGCCCCCAGTACCCGGCGGCCCCGCTATTCCGGACCATGGTAGCGGTCACGGTAACGGCGGGACAGGGGGTGCGAAAAATCACCGGACGCGACCTGGCTACCACAAAGCACGACCATACCATGACCATACCACGGCCCTGGCAACATACAATGTCCAGACACTGCAGACCGACGAAAAGCTCGTGGAGCTGGAGGAAGTGGTAAACAGATTACATTGGGACATTATAGGGATATCTGAAGTCCGAAGAAAGGGGGAGGACTCGATCACTCTGAAGTCCGGAAATCTGCTTTCCTTCCGGGAGGGCGACCAGCTGTCCCTAGGTGGTGTCGGGTTCCTCGTCCACAAATCCCTTGTGAACAACATCGTCAAGATCGAGAGTGTGTCGTCTAGGGTTGCGTACCATATACGCAGTATTACCAAGCGGTATTAGGTCATACAGGTCTACGCACCGACTTGGACTCACTCCGACGATGAAGTGGAGGCTATGTATGAGGATATAACTACAGCCATACATACCTCCAAGACACATTACACCGTTGTCATGGGGGATTTCAACGCGAAACTGGGCAAACGAAGCGGAGACGAGTTGAGAGTGGGGCAATTTGGAGTTGGAAGTCGGAACGCCCGTGGCCAGATGCTGGCCGGCTTTCTGGAGAAAGAGGGACTCTTTATGATGAACTAATTTTTCGGGAAGCCGGATCATCGCAGATGGACGTGGGTAAGTCCCGATGGTGTCACAAAAAATGAGATTGACTTCATCCTATCTACGAAACGGCATATATTCAATGATGTCTCGGTGATCAATAGCGTAAAAATTGGCAGTGATCACCGATTGGTAAGAGGCAAATTGAATATTAATCCACAGCTGGAAAGATCGAGATTGATGAGGTCCACGCTCCGGCCTGTACCCATCCAAATCCAAAACCCCGAGAGCTTTCAACTCGAATTACAAAATCGCTTCGAGTGCCTAGGAGAGTGCGTCGACGTGGACGACTACAATAACAGGTTCGTGGAAACTGTCTATACGGTTGGGTCAAAGTTTTACAAAGCCTGCCATACAAAAAGAACAAGCAAAATCTCTGACGATACCCTCAAACTCATGGAAGAAAGACGCGCAATGACTCTGCAATCCCCTGATGATGTCTCTCAATTTAGGCGACTTAATCGACAGATCTCCAAGTCTCTGACGCGCGATATACGCCGCTTCAATACTATCAATATTGAGGCGGCGATCGAGCGGAATAAAGGCTCTAAAGTCTTTACGAGAGATCTGTCGATTGGACAGAGCCAGTTGACGAGACTGAAAACGGATGACGGCAGAGTTGTTTCGACCAAGTCCGAGGTTTTGAGGGAAGTCCAGAGGTTCTATGGACAGTTATACACGACAACAGGTGCCCGTTATCAGTATGGCAAAAGACCCCAGAGCCAAGTTGACCCGACACTACACCGAAGATATCCCGGACATCACCCTGTATGAGATTAGTATGGCTCTCAAAGAGCTTAAGAACAACAAGGCACCGGGTGATGATGGAATTACGGCTGAGCTTCTGAAAGCTGGTGGCAAACCTGTGCTTAAGACCCTTCAGAAGCTGTTCAATTCCGTCATCCTCGAGGGATAAACGCCGGAAACATGGCACAGAAGTATAGTGATATTGTTCTTCAAGAAAGGTGATAAGGCTATCTTGAAGAACTTCAGACCAATATCGCTGCTGACCCATGTGTATAAGCTGTTTCGAGAGTCATTACGAATCGTCTCGCACGCAGGTTTGATGACTTCCAGCCTCCCGAACAAGCCGGATTCCGAAAAGGTTTTAGTACCATAGACCACATACATACGCTGCGGCAGGTTATACAGAAGACCGAAGAGTATAACCAGCCATTATGCTTGGCATTTGAGGACTATGAGAAAGCCTTCGATTCAATCGAAACTTGGGCGGTGCTCCAGTCTCTACAGCGGTGCCAAATTGACTATCGATATATCGAAGCACTGAAGGGTTTGTACGAAAACGCCACTATGTCAGTTCGTCTCCAGGATAAGACCACAGAACCTATTCAGCTGCAGCGGGGTGTTAGACAAGGTGATGTCATATCACCGAAGTACCTCACTCACCTCAGATTTGCTGACGATATCGTAGTCATGGCTGAAACCCTGGAAGACTTGGGCAAAATGCTCGATGACCTCTGTAGTGCCTCTCAACAAGTAGGTCTTAAAATGAACATGGACAAGACGAAAATTATGTCGAATGTCCATGTTGTGCCTACTCTAGTGACAGTTGGAGGCATTCCACTTGAAGTTGTTGACGACTATTCATACCTAGGACAAATAGTCCAGTTAGGTAGGTCCAACTTCGAGAAAGAGGTCAATCGACGAATCCAACTCGGTTGGGCAGCAATCGGGAAGCTACGCCATATATTTTTGTCCCAATTACCGCAATGTCTCAAGACGAAGGTCTTTGACCAATGTGTGTTGCCAGTGATGACTTACGGAACTGAAACGTGGCCGCTCACTGCGGGCCTTATAAGAAAACTCACTGTTACCCAAAGGGCATTGGAAAGAGCTATGCTCGGCGTCTCTTTGCGCAATCGAATCAGAAATGAGGAGATCCGCAAGCGAACCAAGGTCACCGACATTTCAATATGTTTATCTTGGTTGCGGACTTGATCTCCCGCTAGTTGTAAGATTTACTCGAATCACCGCATCAAATAACGCATTTCCTTTAAGTGAGTTTTCCTTTAATTTTGAAATATTTTATAAACTTAAAGATGTCATTTCGACATACGATTTTATAAAACACACAACGTAGAGGGTCCTTTTAATGTATCTAAAGCTAGACGATCACGATGTACGGCCAATGTATTTATGTGTAATCTACACGTCTTATAGCTAGAGACATCTCAGTTATGTAAGTGAGTAGGTTTAAGTATTAGGGGCAGGGGAATGGGTGTTACAGTAGGCCTCCCACAAGGTGGATCGACGACCTGGTAAAGATCGGAGGTACCAGCTGGATGCGGAAGGCACAGGACCGTCCTTTGTGGAGATCTCTGTGGAAGGTCTGGTCTTTTGGCTGATATGATGATGATGAAGTTGAAGACTGATTTGTTATGCCAGAAATGTATGAGCGTATAGGGAAAAATATCGGGTAATTCGATAGTTATGCTTACGAGTGTATTTTCAAAATGATGTTTAATTTTCTTAAGATGTTTTCTAGAATTTAAGACGTTTACGTGTTTGTGGTTACGTAATTATTTAAATTGATGTTGATGTTGATATGAGAATGTTAGTTTATGTCTTAATCTTTATGTCTGAGTACTAATAAACCATTTTTAGAAGAGATTAAAATTTATAAAAAACTAGCAGCCGCCCCGGCTTCGCACGGGTACGTAACAAAAATATCAAAAATTATTTCTTGACATTGACTCCCCTCCCGTACCCCGTGCTGCCTAGATAGCCGAGCGGACTAAGCGGCGAAAACGCAACTTTTTTAAATTTCTAATATTCACATTTTAAAACTCGTGATATCTTTCGAATGGAATGTCTGAATTGAATAATTCAGTTATATAAAGGTATTGAAGCAGTCTTGAATATGAAGTAATTGATTTTGATAAGGATTAATACCAAGGTACAAATAAAGAGCGTTTTTTAGCGGCGGCATTTCAATTAAATTTTGAAAATAAAAGAACACTTATTGTGACATAACTATAATAGTAAGACATATACTGTCGCGACACTTTTTGTAGATAATAATGTGTTCTGCAAAGTCGTAGTACATTATTTTGTTCTATCATCAATAGTTTTCGCAGCACACGCGATGTAAGCAATTTTTTGGGTATTTTTTTACACCTTGGGTTACATTATTGGAGTTTTATTAATGATCCGTAATTTTTTAGGAAATATAACCTTTCCTCTTTATAATATTAGTATAGATAAGAAGAACTACCAACAAATAAACAATTTAGATTTATTATTTAAATTAAAACGAAACAAACAAGTGGATACTTAATTACTACGCGAAACAGAAAATAGCACGGAAAATGAAGTTATTCGAGCACGCGCCGCAGGCAAAATAGGCCGATCCATTGTCCCGCTGGTTCTTATATAGGGTCGTAGACTGGTGGCGCCCTCTGCATGGAGAACACAGCTAACACCATTTTAAATGTACAAAAAAGCTGGTTTAATTTGGGTTATAATTAAAACCATTTAAACGAGGTCTTTATTACGATTGGTTTTTGGGTTCTAAGTCCACCCTGCTGGATCCCGCGAATGCCTGGATCGAGCAGGACTAAGATGGTTCAGTTCAAATACCTGAATTGAAATTATCTTCTGGGATTGCATTTAAGAGTGTTCAAACGCCTGCAAAGAAATTAGGAGCAAAATCTTCCAATTGGCACATCGTTGCGTATTAAAATATTAGAGGGCGTTCGTTATTAAATTACAAAATGTCTCCACCCTTCATGCCCTTCCACATTGTGATCTAGCTGCGTGCTTACATCAATTCAGCAAATTAGCAGTTATTAATACTGTACAAATAAACGAAATCGTAAGCAAGGAGCTTGTCTTGTTATGAGATCTGATAACTTTTTCTTAGTGAAACCGCTAAGAGCTTATGAGGTTTGCCAAAGCCATGTAATGTTTTAGTGGTAGGTACGTGTGGAATGGATTAATTTTATAAACGGAACTGCACCTTCGTTTATGGGGGTTGGAGGTTAAAAGTTGCCGATTTCTTAATTTTCTTGTTATTAACCGACTTCAGAAAAGGGTGAGGTTCTCAATTAGTTTTTTGTTACTACAGAACTCCGTCATTTATAAACCTATTGGAAAAAATCTTTTTTATTTGAAGATATGCTTGCATTATGGTCTCATTTATATCAAAAGCCAATGCTGACGATGGAATCTATAAGGAATTGAGGGAACTCCTCAAATATTATATTTCCGTATTTTCAGTGACAAGTCGAGCATTTGCATTCAGAAAAGTATCATTTGGTGAAGTGGTGATCATGATGAAGACCCCAGGCCAAGGTATATACATCTTAAGTCTTTTGTCGGTAAAGTCAACCACGCCTTTATTATAATAATATTGGACTTGGTTCCTATTTTCACATTTATGTTTTGGCAGGATTCCATAACTTTTTGTAAATAATTTTTTTTTATTGTTTAAAAGTGATCTACTTACAACATTTTTTTTTCTGCAATTACGCTGTAGGTATAGTTTTTAGTTTTTAGTACTATTCTCCACATTTTCTGTAATGTTTGAAATATTTGTGCGCATTGTCCATTCATTATCTGCAATTTCTATTACACGTTTTCTGCATTCTATGTTTAAATAGGCTAAGTCAGGGCGGTATAACGTTCGCAGGCAGTTGTACAACTACTGGTAAGCGAAAGGTCCCGGGATCGAATCCCACTCATAATCGTCCTAGCGCTTATCCCGGCCTCTGGCAGGGTCCGCTTTCCAACCCATTTTCTCCACTTCGCCTGGTCTTCGGCATCTCGCATCTGACACAGCAATGTCAATCCATCGCTGTTTAGGTCGCCCACGGGTCCTCTTTTCTAATACCGGCAGGTTCAGGCACATATTTCCCACGTATTCCCGAAGGTTACGCAACACGTGACCAAACCAGCGCAGGCGAGCCTCCTCGGTCTTGTCTGCGATATCCCTCACGCCATCGATCGAGCCACGTAACACACACACACATCCACACATCCACCGCAGCATTTCTATTTCGTTGGCGTGGAGTTCGCGAACATGTTTCATCAGCATTGGCCATGTCTCGCAGCCATAGAGCATCACGGGTCTAATTATACTCTTGTATATAAGCCCTTTCTGCTTGACAGGGATTTTAGGATCACAGATGACTGCTGTGAGTTCTCGCCATTTGGTCCAAGCTGCAGAATTTCGGGACTTGACATCGGGGTCTATGTCGCTGGACTCGTGCATCACGTTCATCGTGCATCGTGTTATTCCTCCGACGGATTCGGATCGGAGTGGACGTGTACACTGATCTGTTTTGCTATTTTTGAGTACCTTTTTTGTGATCCAGAGTTTCGAAGAGCTTAGGATTAAAATTAACACGTTGGAGAAGGAAAAACAGGAAAATAAGGAAATTATAAATAGTTTGGATAGGCAAATCAGAGACATGAAGTTTCAATACAGGTCGGCGGCAGTCGAAATTAGATACATTGTGTCGAGGCAAAACGAAAAATCCGCTGATCTCATCGGGTATTTATCCAAGGTGGTTAAGACTGTAAGTGTGTGTCTGGAATCCAGCGACTTACGGGACATTCGCCGACTTCCTGCTAAACCCGGCAACATTAGGCCAATTCTGGTCGAGTTCAAGTCCGTCATAAATAAAAATAACTTTATAAATGCAACCAGGAAATATAACAGGTCTTAAAAACTGGAAAATAAATTACACACCCATAACATTAGTTTATCTGGAGAGCGGTCACCAGTTTACGTGGACGAACACTTACCTTTAGCCACCAAGCGGCTGTACTTCCTAAGTAGAAAATTTTCAAAGGAAAATAACTATCAGTTCTGTTGGATCGCAAACTCGACAGTTTTCTTAAGGAAAGAAGAGAACGCGAAACAGATTCAAATAACAACTGAACAATGCCTAAATGATCTACGGGAAACCGCAAGAACTGCAATTTGACTATTTGGATCAAACTATTTAATACCTACTTTAGTTCTTACTCTAATATTATTGAGTATACGTTATTTTCTAATATAAGTGTTATTAAACTCACCATACACACACACACACCCATACTACACTTCCACTCATCTTCAGTTCACAAAATTAAAAATAGAAATACACTACTTATTTGCGAACCTGAGCATCATAATTTCTGCGCACCCCTTTGTGCTGCATTATACGTTTAAAAATGGTAGATAGTGTACAAGATAACTAAGACATCATGTCACTGTCTAAATCGTACGTATCTTCCCCAGACACGCGTCACAACTATCTCGCGCATCCTAATAAGTCGTTAAAAATTATCCAACTTAATACAAGAAGTATCAATAAAAAGTTTGAGTCAACGCTCGCTTTGATATATTAATAATATTGACGGAGTATTGGTTGTAAAGCTCACCCATCATTCCAACTTTAGAGGAATACAATTCTTACAACACTCAGAATAACCCGATACAAAATAATGGAGTAGTAATTTATACGCGTGATTCATTGAAGTGCGCAGTTTTTGAGACACAATTCAAAGACGCGAATTTGGTTATACCGCTCCCCATCCTAAAAAGACCTGACCTATTTCTATGATAGCCTGGACAGATTGGTTCGGTCTCTTAATAGGTTTAATAATCTAGTTTTGGCCGATAAAATATCTCAAACCAATGATCAAGATAGGGAACGTTAATAAACTTGGGATTGTTAATAGATGAAAACTTATAACTTGAACAACACATTCAACAAAAAGTTGTCAAAAGTTTCGGCTCTCTCAAAACGCTATACAAATTGAGGCCATTTATAAATTCGTCCGTTCGTTTACAATTATGTAACAGCTTGGTTTTGTCCCACCTTCATTATTGTGACTTGGTATACGGTCCCTGTCTCCTGGTCAAAACAATCAAGTCAATTCAAAGGGTCCAAAACGCCTGTATTCGGTACTGTTATACAATACCTAAAAGGGCTCACATTACACCGTACCTCATAGATAAGCAGATGTTAAACATGGAAAACTCGCGTATTCTCAAGTACTCCTGTTTTCTTAGCTCGCTCTTCAAACCCGAGTGTCCTATCTACTTGTTTGAGCCTGGCCGTTCAGTATCATTTCGAATTCTGTGCCATCGAAATATTGAAAACAGATTTAATTATTGTAGCAATGTATCGCACAGGCTATGGTGATTTTAACATATATTTAAATAAACTCGAATTATTATTGGGTAAGATAGTTGACGAAAATAAGAGGTTTATCTTGGTCGGCGACCAAAATGTGGATTACTTGTCCGGTAATTCATTAAAGAAACAAGTAGATGAACTTCTGCATTGTTATGGGTGTATAAATTGTGTTCGGTTCCCTACGCGTGTGTCCACGGACAGCTCGACTTCTATAGATTGCGGGATAGTGCCTCGCGACGGCGGCGACTGTACGGCGGTGCCCATACACACCGTCATTAGCGACCACGATGCGCAGTTGTTTACGCTGACCACAGACCAGCCATACCACCGACAACACAAGGAAAAAATTGAAAAACGAATGTTTAAGGATGAATGTTTATTATTATTTTATTTTGACATAGCAAATTATGATTGGAATTTTATATTTGAAAATAACATTGACATAAATACAAAATTTAATAAATTATTTGACATCTTAACATTCTATATTGACATTCATTTTCCAATTAGACATATTGTGAAAAAGCGCGATAAAAATCTAAAATGGCTAACAGAAGACCTTGCTAAATACATTAAAATTCATAATGATTTCACAGAATTTAGAAGACAATACCCAGATCAGAAAAATATTTTATCATACATAAATCACTATTCTAAGCTCATAAAGTCAGAATCATTATCGGCTCGTAAATCGTATGTTGCAACACGAATACACTCGAGTAGTAACCCTTCGAAAGAGATGTGGCGTGTTATAAATGAGGAGGTATCGACGAAACCTAATATTCAAAATATTTCGCTAAAGGATGATGCGTCAAATGACGTTCCGCCACATAAAGTAGCTGATTACCTCAACAGATATTTTTTATCCATTGCGTCTAAATTTACCTTAAAAGTAGATGAAACAGCATCTGTCCAATATGTAAATAACCATTTAAAAGACAGTGTAATAGAAGAGTTTCGCATACCAACACTCACAGTGGATGACCTGACAAGTACGTTAAAATCTCTAATGAAAAAGCCTAACACCCTGGATATTTATGATATGTCCACAAAGGTCCTCCTGAGCATCTGGCCAATCCTATCGGGATTACTC